>OY856187.1:376786402-377353902 GCA_963693315.1 Diogma glabrata | reverse complement strand
CACCCACCCACCAACAGACATACACCATTGTTTTTATTGGCTATTTAGATAGAGAATGGTCCAAAGCAAAATAAAAAACAAAATTCGGGGAATGTAAGTTTTTTTCTTGCATTACTGCATTAGATTTACTGCATTTGTGAATTTGAACTGCATTAGATTTACTACATTACTGCATTTTTTGCATTAGGCTGCATTACTTCACACAATTTAAAATTGTGGTGAAGTAAAAAGGTTATCGTATGGTTTATACAATAACCAAGATCTCTTAATCGATAAAATATCAGTACACACGTTTGCATATACGTTGATATTTATTAGGATATCACACATATTCCAAATTTTTAGTTTATTTATTGGTCCTTGGAGCCGGATAAATAAACAAGTACTTTAACTTGATAAAATATTATGAAATTTGGCCATAACAATTTATCGAAGCGATATTTGTGAATTTTTTTTAATAATTTATAACTCACAAATATGAAGGATCGAAGACTGTCAACAAAAATCCTATCCCATTAGTCTTATCGGTCCTGCGTCAGCAACTTTTTCTTTTACTTTAACGTCAACGGTTGATAATGGTGGAGCATCTAAATTCACTTCTGGAAGTAACAACAAAACATCTACGCCTCCTTATACTTTGCAAACACCCATACCTAGTTTTTATTCAGTAGTGCCAGTTTAAAATATCATTTATATCTAAAAATTTGACTAGATTATCTCAACTCAACCGTTCAACCACACTGAGTAGAGTAACCATGTGCTTACAAAGTAGAATGAGACAGTAATCAGTATGTGTTTTCTTGCTAGAGTTCTTCTCTCATGAGGAAGCTAATGTACATCTAAAGGAGTCCAACAAACGATGGTTATACCAGAGTTCCTGAAAAGCTTAGAAAAATTTTCAAGTTGCATGTTCAAAATACATCGGAGTCACCAACGAATGTCTGTTTTGATTTTCACAACACCAATACTTTATAGTTTTAGACATTTATTAACACTAAACTGCATATAATTTAAATTTTTAATAACACAGATGGTTTAGACCATCTACATTACATTACATTAGTCATCATTTAGACTACATAGACCCAGAGGAAACTAAAATTATTATGGCGTCATTATACTAAATATTCATATAGATAAATTTATAAGTTAGTCAGTTGTCACAGAGCAGATAGACATTGAGTCCGATTTAAGGAAATGTAGGAGAAAAGGGAGGAACGAAGGTGTTACAAGGATGTCCCTAGAGTGGAATTCACAAGGAAAAAGAGGATGGGAAGACCACCAAGGATAATTGGAAGAAAAGTGTCAGTAGATGGGAAAAAATTGACAAGACATTGGGAGAGTTAAAGGCGATTGCCCCAAATAGAGTTAGATGGTCTAGTCTAGTAGACGCCCTATGTTCCTAGAATGGAGATAAGAGAAGAAAAAAAGAAAAGAGTCACAGTTATCAAATAGATTATATTCAGTGTGTAGTAATACACAATTGATTAACATAAATATTTTATTGGCGTCGTCGATCATAACTCCAAATACAAACGACCAGCCAGTTTGTTCAAGAGTTAAAATTTTACGTCTAAATTTAACAAAAAAATAAACTTAAACTATCATTGGATGGATGGATCAATTAAAACTGTAATTAATTAGTCTAAAAAAAGTTTAGTTCATAAAATTTTATGTATTCATTCATCTGATTTTTTTTAGAAACAACAAGGGAGGTCTACTACTAGCAACATACACTTAAATAATTTAACTTAATTTTAAAATAAACATATATTTCGTTTTTTTTTTCGCGGAATTACATTTTGTTTGTTTTACGTTATTGTTTATGGTTTGGTTTTAAGATGCAATCTAAAATATTTTGATAGAGATACATCTGGATTTTGATTAAGATTTTTTCTTGCTTCGTTCCATTATACTTTTTGTTGCATTTTAGTATTTATATCCTCATTTTATTTTTCTACATCTTCGTGAAACTGGTCTGATTTAGAGTTTTCGAATGACATTAAAAAAATATTTGAAAAATTTTATACGAAAATTAAAAAAAAATGCTTAACCCTAAATTTCTGGGAATTAGAAACGAGTAGCATTGTTTTTATTTATTTCGGATGTCGCCACTTTATTAATTTGAAAAATTGTTCCGTTTTTGTTTACTTGGTGAATTGGGTAAATAAATCAAGTTAATTTTGGTGGCGGATTATAGATTAAATTTATTATAATGTTCAGATTGTATTTATTTTCGTTAAGATTCGAAATAAAGATAAAACTTTGTTTGTTCTCTGTGTGTAATTTATATACAAACATGAATATGAAAATGTTCTGGAAAAATTATAATAACATTTAACAGGTTCTCTTAGATGGTGGGATAGTAAGGCAGCTGTTGTTCGTTGATTGTACTGCATACACAATGGAAGAATATTTTAGAGTTCTTTACAGGAGAATTCAATAAAGTTGTATTTATTGTATATTCACAATTCAACCACATTCAACCAGTTTAAATATTTTATTGTTAACTGCAAAGTATCTTACCTAAAATTACAGCAATAATAAATACATGAATGACTTGAAGATCAGAAAAATTTGCAGATTTAGCGAAGCTAAACACATGTTTGTTCTACTTTATGCAATTTATAATAGCCACTCCAAGAAATGTAACTGATTCAACCTAATGCAATTCCTCAGGTTTATCTTCATAGAGGAGTTTTCATATCGCTCCATGCTTCGGCAACACACGTTGGTTTTGTTTGGATTAAATGCAACAACAGTAAGATCTTCCCACTCCAATGAACAATCCAACTCTTTATTAATAGAATCAAATAATAACCATTCTATCAGTGGTAGCTGTGGTACGAGATCGAACTTTAGAAGATGTATTAGATGACTGCATCCAATGTGCTTGTGAAAAAAAAGAGAGCCTTTACGAAGAAGCGTACAACTGGAATTCCTAAACACCGTACAGTTTTATTTTACTCTAAAGATAAATATTTATGATCGGTAATGTGTTTTGCATTTGACAATCGGCATTAATGACGAGCTAGCAATAACAATGACTTGTACTATCATATCACTAATCTTGAATCTAACATATAATTTGGTTTCGTGAAGAACTGTGTCTTGAACATTTTTATTGCACATATAGTTTGTTATTTCGTCATAAACTGTATCATTAGATATCGTAAAATTTACAAACATACTACACAGTACCATTTTTTCGTTGTTCCACGCTTTCTATCAACACTAATCATAACGAAGGGAGGCAAATGGCAGCTGCTACATTATCTGCTTAGTTACATTTTTCATCGAAATAGTGTTGATGACCCTTGAACAAATTCAGTTTAGCAAAGCTGACTTATAGTAATTTACAAATTTGACTGAAAATGAATTCAATAAACAAATCTTACCACACATGACGCCCTCTCTTCGGGAAGCACGTTACATAAATTTCCACCGGCAGCGTGTGTACTTGCTACAGAGATGATATCTCTAAGATAGATTTAAAAACCAAAATAAGGCAAATCAAACATTGAAACAAGTAAAATTTGGTCGAAAATCATAAAGAGGTTAACTCATCTTTCGGCAACCTTAAAAATTACAACTACTTCAATTACACGATTATGATTGGACCAATTACTGTCAATCATTTGTACTGACAACAGAATTAGTTTGATTTAAAATACAACGAGTAGCATACAATATAATAAAAGTTAAAGTTGTAACGAGCGGCTGGTAATCGGTCAGGATTACCATAAGTAATTCTGATGTCGAGAAGATATGCGCGCCTTGAGTTTGTTCCGTCTAGCTTCAGTACGTAGATTCGAAAAACTGTATCCTCAGTTCTTTACAAATGCTGGATGCATACTGTAATTATTAGGTGATCTGAAAGAAAGGCTGTAAGCAAAGTAGGCTCCAACGACCCAAAAAACGAGAAGAACAAAGACCACCTCTTTTAAAGTACAATTATCAAATTTTGATAAAACAAATTAACTCATCCCTCCCATAATTGAAGGTCATCTGAGCGCCTCCCACCACATAATTCACAAAAACTAATAATTTATATCATTCGTTTTAAAAAAATAAAAAAATTAATGAAGATTATTTAGACGATTGATATTAGGAACTTAATTACGGCACATCTATTGAAATACTAGTTCTATGTTGATGTTGTTTGTTATGGCTGTTGTAAATGATTTAAATTAAGATAACTCTTGTTTGTAGCCGAATTTTTACACCAACAATAACCGAGCGATTATTGAACAATTGGGTAAAAACGTAAATTTTTGCACCAAAAACAAACATATAATGGTGAAATAAATAATATAAATAAATGAATTTGTTGCACCAAAACCAGGTGATTATTAAATGAATATTTATTATTAAAAAAATTGTCGTACCAAAATAAATAGGTGAACAATTGATTAAACACGAAAATCATTGCACCAAAATAAACAAAAATTCGAGAAGTATGATTTTTATTCACCAATTGTTATTTTGATATTCCTTTCAAGCGTTTCAATTCAAATAGTATATTATTTTAATTTATATTTATAAGAAAGGTTTTATTTGTTTTTTTTATTGATTTTTTAATCTATCATACAGTCAGGTTGAAAGTAGATTTTAAGGTTTGTTAGTTTTTCTCTACTAATTAAAAATAGAAAACTATTTTAGGCTAATTAAAGACATTAATGCCATTTTAGAACTGTCAAAAATATTTTTTATATACACAAAAAGTCGAATCTGACAAAAGTCGAATACACAAAACAGATTTCATTTTTTTTGTTTTATCAAGAACAACTTTAATATTCTTTACATTTTTAGTTTAAACAATTTTTTTGTGCCGTTATATGTTCCATATACGAGCGTAGGCTGTCAACAAGTATCACTTCACCTGTATTAATTTCATCAATTCACTCAATTAAGTTTTCAAGTTAAACTCGACCATAAACCATTTCACTTGAAAACTTAATTCAATCGATTAGTTATATATCAGCTTATAGTTTTTCCAATTTATGAACTATATTAGTTGACTATCGGTTAATTGGAAAACCGGTCTGTTGATAATTCTTAATGTTTTTGCTTAAAAACACTTTGAACTAGATGGGGATTCGAACCCGGTTCCTCTGCGTTTGAAGTCCAGCGTGCTACCAATAGATCACTCAACACAATTAAAGAATTCATAAATTAAAAAAATGTCGTTAAGATTCGTTGTAATGATATTGTTAAAAAAGTTTCATATGCTTATATTGGTAAAATTTTTTGAAAGTAAAAAACGAAAATAAGATAAAAGAACCAATGAACTTATTGTTCTAGTAAAGAATAGAGCGAATAATATTAGTTAACATCGATAGCATACGATCGGTAAAACAATTTTAAAGTATTTTACATCAGCACATACGCTGTTAGTTATTTTAGAGCTAATTGGCTTGATTCGTCCACATCAGTTTTTTTTATTAACGCGAGTTAACGTGATATATCACATACCACTGGAAATATCAGTGAGATACCAATTGCCTAGGTGATATCTTAGGGATGCTGGTGGATGAAGTGTTTTCAGTCAACGGTAGCATCCTCAATCTTATAGTTATGAAATATTCCGTGATGATGATACACTATTCCTTGCTCGAAATAGGAGCATTCGTATACTTCTATATCAGGGCTTAAATCATTTTTTTTTTTTTTTTTTTTTTTTTTTTTTTTCAGAAATTCAGAATTCAGAAGCACGGGAAGCAGTTTTTATGTCATCAAAAGCCACAATTACTAAAACTGTTGCATGCACGATAAAAACGAGATTTCGGTTTTCGGTAAAATCCGCATTTCAATAAAAACCGGTTTCGATAAAAAATGGTTTACGAAAAAATCGATTTTCGATAAAAAACGGATTTCGATAAAAACTGGATTTTGATATATACCAGTTTTCGATAAAAACCGGATTTTGATAAAAATTGGATTTCGATAAAAACTAGCTTTTGATAAAAACCGGTTTCGATAAAAACCGAACTTCGATGAAAACCAGATTTCGATAAAAACCGGATTTCGATAAAAACTGGTTTTCGTTCAAAACCGGATCTCGATAAAAACCGGAATTCGATAAAAAACTGTTTTATCGAATTTCGATAAATAAAGGATTTCGAAAAAAACGGTTTTGGAATAACTCTTATTTGGATAAAAAACGGATTTCGATAAACTGGATTCGATAAAAAATTTCGGTAAAAACCAGTTTTTATAGTTATACAATTTAACCTAATTTAACCTTCAATATATAACAAAAATTATAAATACATATAATCAAAATAGATGAAAAACGTGATCCACCCAGGTAAAAATGTCGAAATTTTTAGAATTTTTTTAAAGTGTATTTAAAGTTTGAGCATAGGGCCCTCAAGAATGACTGATTTCCACAAACTTTTTTTGTTCGAGATCACCTATCAAACAAAAAAAGTTAGTTCATCTCATTTCATTTCATTTCATTTCATTTCATTTCATTTCATTTCATTTCATTTCATTTCATTTCATTTCATTTCATTTCATTTCATTTCATTTCATTTCATTTCATTTCATTTCATTTCATTTCATTTCATTTCATTTCATTTCATTTCATTTCATTTCATTTCATTTCATTTCATTTCATTTCATTTCATTTCATTTCATTTCATTTCATTTCATTTCATTTCATTTCATTTCATTTCATTTCATTTCATTTCATTTCATTTCATTTCATTTCATTTCATTTCATTTCATTAACATAAACTATTTCAATTGGAGCTTGCCGCAACGTTGCCGAAGGGGCATTACGATACAAGATTTGTTGAAGATAATGGTCATGTTGTTGAACCAAAATCTGCCGATGGATCTCAGTGATGTCACCTTTGAATGAACCGATGTGTTTCCGAAACCTAAGACGTTTTGATACCAAATTCAGTTCAATGGTGGGACCAAGCATCAGATAATCGTTCAAATAGGTGCCAGATGACTATTGAGAATAGGCGTTAAAAACGGAACGATGTTTAGTAGTGATGCTCTGAGGTTTTATGACGTAATGATGAGGCATATAATAGCCGATGTTATGTTCCTCGTGACTAACATGACTCATGTGACGAAAATTTCTGTATTCATTCATAATATGTAATGCTGAAAAAAGGATAGTCCCAATGAATTCAATGTTTTTGATTTTATAATTTTAATTTTCACTAATAAAACAATTATTTTATTATTTATTATTTATATTAACGCAATATTTTAATTATTTTTGTTTATATTATTAATTTTTGCTTCTGTTCTTTAAACTAACAATTGTACTTGAATTTCTTAAAACTTATTGAATGTTTTAACGTTTATCTATTTTAGTGAAATAAGCCTGTATACTAATAAATAATTGGATTTTATCTGTTTGTTACCTACATTTGAATCTAAATAAAATAAAAAATACAAAACAATGTAATACTATTTGGGCTTTGTGACACTCGGCAACCTTAAATGATCGATGATATGTGTGCTAAAACGGTTGCATAAAAAGGGATAGAGCGATCATCTAGACAATATAGAAGATTTCAACCCAAAGAGAATAAAACATTGGATTTAAAGTCAAGTCCTGAGAATTGTACCAATACTATACTGCAAAATTAAGGGGTTTAGTAGCTATCAACGCTGAAGGTGTGTAAACTAATTGGAAATTCCTATTTTGATCGATTTATATTCTAGAAAATATATGATTGGAATCAACCAAATCAGTAAGGCAGTTTCGCATTTAGCATTTAGAGTTGCACCCATATAGACAAATTCAATACTTCAATATTCAAATTTTTGGTTAAAGTGGTCAGTAAGAGTCAACGCAACTGATATTAAAACATTCCTTTGTTTTTGATGCCATAACGGTTGATTATACAGTTCATAAAATAACGACAATGCTTTACCAGCTAGAACTACTTATGGGGAGAAATACAATTGACAGTTGGATTTGGATAATCTAAAGTTTTATTCAGCTCCTTAAGCATGGTAAAGAAAGACAGTGTTAACTGGTATGTTACATAAATTGAAAAGAAATTGTAATATATACAAGAGTGGTTGTTAAAATTAAAATTTTCTCAGATGCACCCTAAAAACATTCTTTTTGGTGCAAAAAACCCGAGGATATTTTTTTAAAAAATAAATAGAACACGTGCCGCAAAATCATCAAAGTTGATTTTTGATAAAATATTTGATTTTTTTTAAATATCTCATGAAATATGGAGATTTAAAAAAAATCATACAAACAATTTTGTAGGAAATTTAATTCTCTACAAATTAAATTTTAGCGAACGAATTATTTAATTTAATTTTTAACGACCATTTTAACGACCAGTACACGCATTGAAAAATCAGTTGGTATTACCATATCCTAAATGAAACAAGGGTTATGCATGTAGAAAAGTGATAGATAACTGTAAATTATTATGAATTTTTGAAAACAAAATTATACTAACGTAAAGGAAGCACCTTTAACACAATTTTTTATGCATTGTTACAAAACACATACCAATCTTTTCAAATCATAAACATTGGCATTCTGTTCTTATAATGCACAGACAACGTCCAATCAGAACAAAATTATGGACTGAGCAACATGTGACAGTATTATATAGTTTTGTAGAGTTGTCCAGCTACTCTTTACTGTAAAGAACTAATTCTAACCCAAAAGCATATTGTACTTGTTTAAAACGATACTTTACCGACGTAAGCGTAACTACAAGTATATATTTCTTATTGTCGTGTTTGCACCTATTGAAACAAAGACCGTATATGAGGCACCTATAATGTAGCGAAAAAATGTAGAAAGAGATAATAACAACAATCCTAACACTTGAAGCTAGAAAGAATCCTAGCACTTGATGTTAGAAAACATATACTAGCTAAGAACAACATTTCAGAGCTAAGAAGCCGAACGTAAAGAGGATAAAGGAAGGAAAGTGGCAAAAAAATGAAGCTTCCTACATGAAAAATCTGCAACTGCTATTTTTCAAAACCAAAAGGTCTTCGTTGTACCGTCCAAAAATCCTTTTAGTTTTGAATCCTGATTATCTTTTATTTGTAAACCAGACACCAAAAACCAGAAACAATTCTAACATAAATGATGTAATCTTATTACACAATAACTTTTAACCTCCCAACAATTTAAGCACTAAACCAACAAATCCAGTTAAAAAGCCAAAGAACAATAAAGGGAACTGCAAATATACAATTATACAAAAGAACATTTATTTAATTTGAGATGTGAGACCATTATTATTGTGAACAATAAACACAAAATAGAATATCCATGCGCGAAAATAATTTATGATTGTTATTTTATAATAATTTACTTTTCCCAGCGAGAAAAAAAGGTTATCTATTTCATACATTTGTTTGGTTTATTTATTTATTTATATTTAGTAAAATTCTTAATCTAATTTAATATTTTTGATCTGATACTGAAGATATATACATACAAAATAAAACAAGTTCCTCTTGCTTTCCATTTTCATTTTTCTTTTCCTCATATAAGTTATCTATTTTTTCTTCGCAATAACAAAAACCGTTAACACAAACAATAAATGAAATTATTAATGACAAGAGAAGAGGGATTCTTTGAATATGCAAGGTATTGTCATCAATTATTTACGATTTATATTTTTTTATTCTCATTTTAACAATTAAAAGACCAAGATAATACCTAGATATTGTTGTTAATCGTTTAATCACTATATCACTATAATAAGTGATTATTTTATTGCTTTTATTCAAATAGTTAATAAATTTTTTATTATTATGTAAATCAAAATTATGCTAAACTTGTTTTATCAAATTCAAAGTTAACTTTTTATTTAGTAGCACATAGACGTCTGGTATTTGTAATAATTTTGAGTACAAAGCTTACAATGAAGATGCATGCTCTAATTTAAATTCAAATTTGTTTGTAAATTTGTTAAATATATTACATATTCAACAATAGATGCATTAAATTTTGTGCATATGTTATTAAAATTATTATGTGTAAATAGGGGTGTGTGAAATAGATAAGCTCCTCGCGCTGCACCCTGGGTTACGCTAAAAGTCTATTTCAACTTGGTAGCCAAACATTTCATTTCGAACTCTTGGCTGTGATACAAAAAAATAAAAAAAAAATGTGTATTCATGTTTTGTTTTAGGTAGATTTCATAGAAAAATCTACCTTTTTTAAGTTTTATTTTTTAATGTGTCATAAAAACCATACGCTAAATAAATAAATAAATGTGTAAATAGTGCAAAAGCATTTTCCAAACAAGAGTGTAGTTTCCACAACGAGCAAGAAGTGAGAATATACTATTTCGATGCAGCATGCTTACTCGAAAATGGAATTTTTAAATTTCTTCTCCGATAAAATATTTTTACATTGGAAGGTTTTAACATTGATTTAATTGGAGCAGTTCCTACTGCATGAATCGTACTCATGGATCACAAAACAGGTAAATTTTATGAAAAGTTAACAAAGAATTTGTTAATCATGTTATCGCGGTAAGTTCAAACATTTTTCTTCTTATTTAAAATCATTTGAAACTCAAAAGGGTCGTTATAGTATAGCAGTATTTTTGTTGCGGTAGGAGTCTATTCTCCATCGTTGATTTCTGTTGAAAATATTTACTATACAGTTAGTTAATGTCTTAACCAAAAGCATAATTTATCACAACGTTCCAAGGCCTGGTATAATAGAAAAAAATGAAGGGTCTGAAATCTCACAGCTCTGAGATAGCAAGAATTCGGTCTGAGTTAAAGATTTTAATATAGTTTTTGGCTAAAAACTTTTAGGAGGACATTGTTTTTAGTTTTAGGCAGCGATGTATATCAAAAATAAAATTCTTTGTTAAAGCACAAATATTTTTTTGTAAGACATGCATAAAAAATACTCAATTTTGTACTAGAAAAGAATAAAAGATAAAACTACTTTTCCGCATATATGACCACAAAATATTTTGTATGCCTGGCACACATGCCGCCTGCATGTGAGATTTGTAGTTAAATCTATCCTATATATAATATGTTTATATAGTACTAAAAGATCAAAATAATAATTTAAATAACTTACCATATAGTAAAAACAACTTAAACACATTGCATCATTTGAAATTGCAAGAAAAAACAATTTATTTGGGTTTTCAAAGTTTACAATTTTGACAGTTCTTATTGGATTCTTATGTTTTTTTATAAAACCGGTAGTTGGATTCTTATGTTTATTTTTTATCGGTAGTTGGATTCTCATAATTTACAACTATTACAACGAAGATGGCGCAATTTAGTTATATTTAAATATCTCAAATTTGTTTATAACTTTGTTAAATAAATGATTAAATTAACAATTAAATAAATACTTATAAATTTTATGCATTTGTTACAAAAAACAGTGTGTATTACTAGTGCGAATGCGTTTTCCAAACGCGAGTTATTACCGCAGTCCTACGTTCGTGCGGCAAACTAACTCTTGTTTGGAAAACGCATTTGAAGTTTATTACAAAACAAACACGAAATTAATACGTTGCCGCAAAATTATACAGATAGATCATAACTTAATGAATAGATGATACACCCAACAAGCTACTCAAAAACCTCTCCATCTAGCGTTTCAAGAAAATATTACAAAATCAAAAATTCATACTTCTTTCAAAATTCCAAAAATATTCTAAAAATTAAAATAAAATCAAAAATTTAAACTTTTTTTTAATGTTATAAAAACATATCAAAAATTATTACAAAATCAAAGATTGAAACTGTTTTCAAATTTTTAAAAATATTGCAAAAATTATAACAAAATCAAAAATTGAAACTTTTTCCAATATTCTTAAAATATTGTAAAATTAAAACAAAATCAAAAATACAAGTTTTTTTCAATATTCCAAAAATTATAATAAAATCAAAAATTTAAATTTTTTCAAAATTTTAAAAATATTGCAAAAATTCATAATTCAAACAAACTTTTTTCAAAATTTTAAAAATATTCCAAAAATTATTACAAAATCACAGATTGAAACTTTTTTCAAAATTCCAAAAATTATAACAAAATCAAACATTTTAACTTTTTCAAAATTCTAAAAATATTCCGAAAATTCTTAAAAAATCAAAAATTGAAACTTTTTTCAAAAATCTAAAATTACTGCGAAATTTCCTAATTCACAAATTCAAACTTTTTCCAAAATTCTAACAATGTTGCAAAAATTATAACAAAATCAAATATACAAACTTTTTTCAAAACGCTAAAAATATTCAAAAAATTATAATAAAATCAAAAATTTAGAATTTTGATTCTAAAAATTTTCCGAAAATTCTTACAAAATCAAAATTTGAAACATTTATCAAAATTCTAAAAATATTGCAAAAATTATAACAAAATTAAAAATACAAACTTTTTTTAAAATTCCAAAGATGTTTAAAAAATTATAACAAAATCAAAAATACTAATTTTTTTCAAAAGTCAAAAAATATTCTAAAAAATATTACAAAATCAAAAATTTAAACTTTTTCCAAATCAAAAATTCGAAATTCAACAAACTTTTTCCAAAATTCTAAAAAAATCGCATAAGTTATAACAAAATCAAAAATACAAACTTCAAAATTCCAAAAATTATAATAAAATCAAAAATTTAAACTTTTTCAAAACGATAAAAATATTCCGAAAATTCTTAAAAAATCAAAAATACAAACTTTTTTCAAAATTCCAAAAATATTTCAAAAATTATAACAAAATCACAAATTTCCATGTCCAATGTCCATGTCCAACATGAAGTTCGATAATATTAATATTAACTTTATTTTTTCCAAAAAATCGAGTAAAAAAATGAAAATCATTCTTTTGACGCACTTGATAACATTTTTTTGACAAACTTATAATGCAATAATCTAGTTTTTCCTATTCGTATTCCAATTTTCCTATTCGTAATCACATAAAATGAACGTTTTTTAAGCAAAAAATATGCAAATTTCCTTGTTTTGACACAGTTGACGATTTTTTGACACACTTCCGGTAGTTATTTTTTGACACACTCGAACACATCGTCCTTTCGGCTCTTTCCATTGAGTATACCTATCTTTAGAAAAAAAAATTGAAATCCCTCCAGCGGTTTTCTAGATTTCGTCGGTTGTGACGGCCGGCCGGCAGATAGACATACATTTTTTTTTTGCTCTTTTAGAATCAGTAGGTCCTAAAACGTTGAGAAATGCCAAAAAAGTGGGGGTAAGAATTTCACTTTTGGCTCATGAAGAAATGAACTAATTGTGTAATTCTTGATGTTTGTAACTTGTATTATATTCTGGAAAGAGATGGGTTGGTGATCCGGGTACAGTTGTGGTGCTAAATAATTTTGAAGGTTCTTGAGAATTAATCCGAGTACTTGTACAGGTGGTTTGTTTTAATGTTAGTTGAAAAAGATTATCCAGGTACAAATTGGCGATAATAATCTCAATAAAATTTCGCTCTTGATTTACAATCTCTCAAATTTATTTCACTAAGTTTTAATCATAAGTAAATTAAAAAAATATTATTAGTTTGCAATATTTACTCATTAAATAATTACTCGATTACTCATGAACATAAAACAAATGTCAACAAATGTCAAGTGAAACAACAATGTAAAGGTGCGCTATACACCTAAGCTAAATTATGCGAACTATGTTTTTAAAAAAATAATGTATAAAACGTAATTATAGAAAAAAAACATAACGGAAACAAAGCATTTAAAAAAGAAAATAAAAAACGGAAACATTACATTTTTTTTAAAAAACATTATTCGCATTAAAACATTATTTTTTTAAAAACATAGTTCGTATAGTTTAGCTCAGGTATATAGGGCGCCTCATTGATTATAAATTAATCTTCTTCTTCTATAATAATAAAACAAAGTGTTTGACTGCCTGTGCGCGCTCTCCAGAGAAATCTGATGCACACAGGAGTCTGAAATTTTGTCAGGAGAAAGCCATTGACAGGTACTAATGCACCTCGAAGCCAAAGTTTTAAAATTTGATTTAGTTTTTTTTATTAATATATTTTAATTTTCTTAAGGGCTTGCCTAAATGTTGATTATAATTTAATTTTTGATTTACATTCAAATTTCATTTTATTCGCTCAGGTATCTATGATTGATTTTTTTTTCGCTAAACAGAATTATTATTAAAATGAAAAATTAAGGTATAATGTGATAAACAAATACATTTATATCAAAATTCAGTTTATTGGAAATCAACGCGTTATGTTCTTGGTTCTTATATGTTCTTGGTTTGGTTTATTAGTATGTAATACATCTTTCTAAAAATTAAAACAAATACGATACAAATAAGCATTGCTTATAGGTATGATTAAACACAAATATCGAATCTGCATTATCTGAACTGCAATCACATGTTCCAAACATTGGAAATTGGCGTTTCTTTTCCTTTTCTGAGTAACATTGATGCACCAAGTCTTTACAATGGAACCTTAGTAGCGAAGATCAAGATTATGAACAATAATACCAAAGCTACAGGTTTAAAATGTTTTACTTATTAAGAGAAATATGCTACTCTATCACTATTAAAAACATACAAAGCACATGCATCATGTAGGTGCAAGGAATCGCTACAATATATGCAAAAATATTAACAAACGATGTGATTTTACTGGTTTTAAAATAGTATATAACTCTGGATTTATAAATGAAATTAGTCTTATTATTTTTTTATATTATATTATAGTGGAGTCATATTAGCATTTTATATTGATGTATGAGCAAATTTGTATTTTTTTTGTTTTATGTTAAGGACATAAAAGTTAGTGGCCATGTAATTATTTAGCAAATTTGGAGGTCCGAAAGTGCCTCAAAAATGGCAAAAACTGGTTTTTTGGTGCTTTTCGAGTAGGTCGCTTCACTATTTTTGAAATATTTCGGGCTCTAATGATCATAAAAAAAAAAAAGATGAAAAATGTTTGTGATTAAATTTCAAATTCATCTATGGGGGTTAGATACTTTAAAAGTGTAACCTAACCTCAAAAAACCGAATCGCGTGACTTTTCTTTTTTTTTTTTACTAAATTTATGATATATGCGAGATATGCGGAAAAATCGTCGAATTTTCATGAAAATTTCAGGAAACATGTATTTTAATAGTCATAATATGGGATTTAATTTTTATGAAAAAATTTTAATTTTTTCGGCCACAATTGGCATTTTTCGTTAAATTTGGCAAATGGTGCCATTTTATGAGAAGTCATCCAAAATTTTTTTTTAATCTGTACTTCTTTTTATATCCTTTAACCTAAGTATAATTAAAATTATGTTGCCTTAATTTAAATGCCCATTTTTGGCCAGTTTTTGCCATTTTTGAGGCACTTCCGGACCTCCAAATTTGCTAAATAATTACATGCCCACTAACTTTTATGTCCTTAACGTAAAACAAAAAAAAATTCAACTTTGCTCTTACATCAAATATATCACTTTTTTTTACTAACTTGACTCCACTATTAAGAAATTAAGAAATTAATCTTATTATTACATTTGTCCAAATTTTTTTTACGACGCTTGCAGGAAGGTTGAAATAAGACGATGGTCATAAATTGACAAAACCCATAAAACGTAAATATTCACTCAAAATGCTGGCATTCTTAGACCGGCTATTCGATTAATCCCAAACATCAGCCCTATGCATGTTTTGGTTTGCTATTTCAGGTTTTATTTCAGTATTATGTTTGCCATTACTATACTAAACGAATGCATCCCACAAAATGCGTGCATCAATGTAGAGTATTGCAAAGAATTGATAAAATGTGCGAAACTACATTTTGACCGTATTTAGAACAGCATGGATTGATAAATGCAATTACTTAACATAATAGTACGTTAAACCTTTTTTTATTGCGAGTGGATCCAGCGTAAGGCATTTGCAATTGTGACGCCAAATAAACGAATATTTTTACATTATTGTGTGTACTAATGTGTTTTAATTTTAACAAAAATTTCACATGTAAATTTATTTAATTTTAGAGACCTGTACCTAATTGCTCTTGCTGTCTACAAAATGATACCAATGTTACAATTTTGTTCAACATTTTTAAAACTAATAAAATAAATTAAATTAAATGACAATAAAAACATTATAAGAGTAGTTACTTCAACAAAAAACAGTTTCCAACCACTTATTTGGAAAGCACGGGCATCGCCGTGCGGGCACCTTCTAGTTATAAATATGAGTATAAACATAATCCCCGCGATTAACCATTGCCACGTCAACCAACTGGCAGCACACACCTCAGCTATTGGCCTTTGTAGTACTGATGTTGATGTTTTGATGGTCACTACTCGAACAACATTATCTTCCCCGAAATGGATTCGAAAGAGTCTACTAAGTGGTTATTTGCATACAGGCGTTTTGTTTTTTTTATTTAAGAACGATGTTGTCGATTTGAATATCTTGCTTCGCTCTCTGCCATTTATGTACTGCCGTTTTTCTCTGTTGCAAATTGTTCAAATAGTCTTTAATATTTCTTCCAAAACAATTGCACTCGAGCTTGAATTTGTAATTTCTTTTTCTGGAATAGATTCTAATGACATTCCAAGTATAAATAGTGTGCTGGGGTTAACACTTCATAATCATCATCAGTAGAGGGGATGCAGAGTGAACGTGAATTTAGAATGTTTTTAATGCTTGCTTTTTTTGGCCCTGATTGCTGACTGTATTCAAGTTTCCCTCATTAACTTCTGCTTGGGTACAGATTTAACAGCATGATTCCCATAAGCCGCCAAAGTGTAAGACTGATGGAATAAAGTGCCATTCTATTCCGTTACTGCTGTGAAATTCTGAAACCACATATTTATTATTAATGTTCTGTATTAGTCTTAAATGCTTCATTTAATATTCACTTTGGGCTAATGAAATTGGATCCAATCCATAGTCTGTATATATCTTTTTTGGAATGCCTCGTCTAGCCGTAAATCGCTTCAATGCAGCTGAGAACGCATCATTTGTAAGATCACTTACTTACAGGTTCTATGTGTATATCCTTCACTGGTAAGCAAACAAAAATAGACAAAAAGCCTTTCACATTGTTTATATCTCCCCATCCTTGCTTTGATGCAATATATAAATGACCAGTTGTTTGTTGTGTGTTGTTTGTTAGTGTAGGTCCGGCGTTAAAGTTCTTGTGATGAGTTTCCCATATGAGTCGATCGATAAATATATGATTAATAGGTATTATTAAAGGGTGCTTGCCATCGTAATCACGATCATGTATGAAACGTTACAGAAAGTGCTATTATTTCTCTGACTGTATGCATTATCTTGTTTTAAATGTTTTTTAAGTTTATGACAATTTTTCCTTTTTATAGATAACTCTGGTATAAACTACTGCACAGTATGCAGCCTCACGTTCATCTGTAAAGCTATAAATTTGAATGTGTTCGTTACGGTTAGTATATCGTGGAATTCTTATATCTTTATAATATTTGAATTTGTTACTAACGCTTCGATTTTTTAACGTACTCCTTTCGATGAATAACCATCATCCCAATTAATCTTTAAAAGGCAAAGCTTTTTTTTTTAATAAAAATGTGTTGTGTAGTAGGAATATGTGTCACAACAACACAATTACAATATGTGTCACAACAACACATAAAAACCTTTTAAGACCAAGGTCCCACAACAACATGCGTTCTAAGGTGTTGATGGACGCAAATCTGTTTTTTTGTTTGTTTTTTTTTGTACATTTTTTTATAGAAGGGAAAACTAAACAATAAATCCTATCACATATAAAATATGACATAGGCCAATACTTCATGATAGGATAGAAAAAATAAAATTAAACGTAAACAGCAAAAATGTTTTAACAATTTGCAGGAACAAAACTAAAATGAGGTTACCTATAATCCAGCTAGTGAGATATTCCTCCATCATGCGCACTTTTTTTTCAATGATTAAAGCCCATACATATGAAGACTCAATCCTTCGAATAAACAATAACGTGGCACCATCCAGAAATACTCCATAGCTAAGATTGTGGGTGCTACCGTTGACTGAATAGAGTTCATCCGCCAGCTCCCTCAAGATAGCACCTTGGCTAGTGATATCTCACTGCTAGTGCCAGTGGTATGTGATATCTCACGTTAGCTCGTATGTCAATAGCAGGGACTGGAGTACGCCGGTTTGTCACACCCGTAGATAAAAAATAAAAAAAATGTACAAATAAAAAAAAATTGATCTCTCCACGCGAAGTTTTGTTTGTTTTTTTGAAATGTTTTTTTCATGAATATTATAAAAGGAGACAGAAAACCTAACGCATTAATCACCCGAGATGATTCAGCTAATATTTTCCGTTTCATAACTCGGCCTTCTCGTTTGGGGCTAGCCTTGAAAGGAGGTGGTTCATCCACTTTATTCCAATGTAACCCCAGGACTGGTACTGGGGAAGTACTCTTTCTTCCCAGTTTTATTATAGCCCGATCGTTTTCTTCGTCACACAAAGCCGGAATGTTGGCATGCAGTTTTCTTAATACGAAACCTCCTCCTTGCAACACGTTTATTATTTTGGCTCTTAATTCAACGGCACCCTGCATGTCACTGGAGTCAGATATACAAAAACATCGACGTAGAACTCGCTTGATATATGACGCAAAGTTTTTTCATGTCCATTATCATGAGTTAGTCGCTAAAGGGTACAAATCACTAAAAATGCAGACAAGCCAGACCATATGTTCGCTTATAGTCTGTGTAGTCTAAAAAAACGAGAACCTGACTATATATTCTGTCTATGTCAGCAGTCAAGGCAATTCAATTGCACCTAAACCGTATTAGTGTGGTCCATAATGTTGGCTGAATAATCGGGTCGGCATAATAGTCAGGTTTGCTGAATAGTCAATTCAAGCATTGATTAGTAACACTCCGCTTGTGCTTTTACTGGGCTCGTCGAATACAATTCGCACCTCTGTTGTATCACTGGGTTTCTTTAGTTACCGCATGATGAGGTACGTAAACTGTGTTCGTGTTGTTTATGAGTTTTGGATCAGTGATTTCAACCATATGACCCATCTGTTGATATTTACATATTTGCTTTATGTATCGCTGCCTCAGTGTAGCATCTTTTGCTAGTGTTCTAGCTTAAGGAATCGTTGGGTTACGATGTCAACTAAATTTCCAAGCTCAAATGTTGACTCATTGAATGAGAGCCTTACCATATGCCTTCCATCTTCTTTTCTTGTGTGAGTAGTTAGAATGCCTCTTATTTTTCATCCTTGAGTACGTTTACTTGTTGTAGAACCTTCCTCTATCTCCAAAATTGCCATAAAAGTTGTATCATTGTCTACGTCTAACATGAATGCTACACGTCATGTAAGTTGACGTTTCATTATTTGGCCTTGACGAGGATGGCCAAATACCACCTAACCAAAAATGTTTTTTTGTGTGCCTATTCTCAAGGAATTGCGCCTTTTTCTGCGCCAATTAAGATATCAATTGGAGTAGATTTGTCAAAATCTTGATCTACCAATTGCATATTTTTATATAAATGCATCTTACTAGTGTCAGTATTACATCATTAAGGGCAGGTTATTAATCATTAGAGCATGAATTTTTATTTAGTTGCTTGACTTATATAACGACTGTATATATAATGTTGTTCTGCCTTTTGAAACTACGGAATCTACTTTAATACCAGTTATATTTATGTGAACTTTATGGCGTTCAAAAAGTCATTGGACATACTTTTCGGTCACAAATGATGATTGTAGTCCTGAATTTAGTAGAGCTCGGCATCCACATGCATATCCAAACTTTTCTTCAATATAACAACCATAGCAGTTGGTAAAATAGCACGAACTTCTTCTACTATTGATCTTAAAATAATATTGCAGTTAGTAATATTTTGCTTAGTTATTAAAGGTTATTTCTCTGAAGTTGTTTTTTTGGCCACTTGCAGGGTTCGTCTCAACGTTTACACAATTTGCAGTAGTATCGCGATCTGCAGACTTTTAATTGATGTGTGAATGATAAACAATTGAAGCACAGTTTTTTACCAACGGTAAATTGTTAATTTCAGCAACTGGCAATGCACGACACTTTTCACATCTCCCCAGATAGTGTTCATCTGAGCATAACAGACATCCATAGCTACCAAATTCCGTTAAAAATGAGTTAATCTTTGTGTATTTTTTTTTTAAATGGTGTTGTTTTATAGGGTTTACAATATGTGTCACAACAACACATAAATACCTTTTATGGCCTAGGTCCCACAAAACTTTCTCTCTAAGGTGTTGATGAACACTTTTTTTTAAACCTCTGCGGATTGAAACCACCTGAGACTATGGATTCGCGCAAACTATTCCATTTGTATGCAGTTCGGACAAAGAAGTCTTTCTGTGATCTGCCAGTATGAAAGCGCGGGGATCTCGACCGTTTGACTGGTTGCGCTAGCCGATTGACGAGTAAAACGGGAGTAAGAATAAGTTGGAGGCATGATGCTTCTGATTTCATCTGAGCACTGTTGATGACGATATTTGTAAAAAACAACGAGGTCAGCAACAGTGCGACGATGTTGTAGGGAATCAAGTTTGTATGTCCAATTTCGATCACCCACAATTCTTATAGCCCGATTTTGGACAGAGTCCAAGAGGGCTAAGATGGAAACAGAAGCAGCACCCCCAACTTGAAAACAGTACTTTATGCAGGGACGATAATAGGACTTACAAACATGGAGCAATTGGTATGGTGTGAAATTTTTTTAGCATCTATTTAGGAGGCCGAGTTTTCGAGACGCGCTTTTTGCCATCGCCATTACATAATCGTTCCAGAGTAGTTCCTTTGAAACTGTGACACTTAATAAACGAATGTTTTTACATTCACCTAATGGTTCATCACACATACTGAATAAAATATCTTTGGGGAACTCGGTCTTTGATCTGGAAACCATCCACAGCTGTGTTTTGGTAGAGTTGAAATTGACCAGGTTTTGGTCACCAAAATCGGCGACTTTGTTTTAGTCTTTATTCACGTTTGGGGCAGCGTCTCTCCGAGCTAGAATAATTCGTTCGTGCATTATACCTTTTGAAGGAAGGGGTTTAAACGACTTGTGCAGAGTACTATCATCTGCAAAACTATTTATTGAGTTGCTGGTGATTTTCAACAACTCAATTCATTGAACATCCGGCTCGAAGGACCATGCGTAACTCTTTCTTGTTGTTTTATATTCTGCTAAGAGTTTATAACGGGGTCTGTGACACCGTTATGCCAAGGATATGAATAATATAGACCCGATTAAAAATTTTCAATACGGCCCTTGCCAGGAAAATTTTCTATTTTGGTTTAGTTTATCAATTCATTAAAATACATATACATGCTCAAAAAAATGAAATAATTATAGACATAGAAATTATGAATTAAAAAAAAAAAACCTAATTTAATTCAGTGGTTGAATAATCTTCAGTGCTGGCAGCGTCTCTCGTCCTTGTATGACGCTAAAAAGATGATATTTGATGACTTTTTATTATGGTAGTTATTCCCTTTTTATGATGGTCAGGATTTAAAATTTTATTTTACAAGTCCTCAGAATCCTAATTTTTATCTCCAACATATATTCACGTAGGTTATATCAAATTTACTCCAAAAAAAGCGTCACCCACCTCTACCAGCCTCACTATCCCTTTTGGTTTCTCTTATTTGGTTTTCATTTTTAAATAAAAGAAGAGACAAATATTTTTGGTATATACATTTTTATATAACTGATTTGTTTTATTTACACAGCACAAACAATGTAGGTCAATCTTCAAAATTTTTGTTTTAACTTAACCAATTTACTAAATGAGTGAGGCTCTATTATTTTAATTAAATATTTTCTGAACAATAATACAACGATCTTTCATCTAGATCGTCTGAGCTTTCACCCTCACTTTTTTTTTGTTAAAGGTATTGTAATAATACCGTTCTAATTTAGTCACAATAATTGATTTCAAAAAAATTGATTAATCAAAAACTGATTCTAATCTTAATGATTATTTATATTTTTATCGAATATCAAAACACGGATCGCGATATTGATTTATATCTTTTTTGATATCGAGCCGGACTAATGAACATTTTTTTTTTAATTTTACCATACGCGTCCTTGATTTTAATTAGTCAATCATGATTTACTATCAAACACTAACTACCGAGATTAAGCAATATGTTAGTATAAATATTCTTTCTATTTTTATGACTAAAAAAAGACTAACATTGATTCATCGTCATTACGTCTCTTCCATTCGTTATATTTTCGAAACATACTCCAAGTTTTTGTTAAAGTATTAAAACACAAAAAAAAAACATTGGCAATATATCTGTTTCATTCTTTACTTCGGTCTGAAAGACCTAAGTATTACATTCATGAGCTCAAAGTGAAATTCTTACCCCCACTTTTTTGGCATTTCTCGACGTTTTAGGACCTACTGATTCTAAAAAAGCAAAAAAAAAATGTATGTCTGTCTGCCGGCCGGCCGTCATTACCTACGCTGCAGGGAAAACCACTGGAGGGATTTCAAAAATTTTTTTTCTAAAAATAGGTATACTCAAGAGACAGGTCCGAAAGGACGCTGTGTTCGATAATTGTACCGCAAGTGTGTCAAAAAATCATTATGTGTGTCAAAACAAGGAAATTTGCATATTTTTTGCTTAAAAAACGTTCATTTTAAGTGATTACGAGTAGGAACATTGAATTTCGAGAAATCTTGATGGTCGGGACTGGTATGTGAGACCAAAATTTAGATTAGTGCATTAAAAGTTTGTCAAAAAAAATGTTGTCAATTGTGTCAAAAGAAAGATTTTTATTTATTTTTTTACCCAATTTTTCGGAAAAAAAATTAAATTAAAATTTTGTTTGAAATGATTTTTTATTATTATTGAGAACTATGGCATAATAAGTTTGTCAAAAAAATGTTGTCAAGTTTGTCAAAAGAAAGATTTTTATTTATTTTTTTACCCAATTTTTTGGAAAAAAATAGAATAAATAATTTGTATGACGTGATATATTATTATTATAGAGAATTATGGCATTACAAGTTTGTTAAAAAAATAATGTCAAGCGTGTCAAAAAATGATTTCATTGATTTTTTTAGCCAATTTTTTGGAAAAAAAATGTAGCTGTTTTTATGACGTAAATGTAATTGAAAATGAAATTGAACATGGAAATTTTTGAATTTGTTGCAGTTTTTGAAATATTTTTGGAATTTTGAAAAAAGTATGAATTTTTGATTTTGTAATAATTTTTGCAATATTTTTAGAATTTTGGAAAAAGTTTTAATTTTTGATTTTGTAATAATTTTTGGAATATTTTTAGAATGTTGAAAAAAGTTTGATTTTATTATAATTTTTACAATATTTTTGGAATTTTGAAAGAAATATGAATTTGTGATCTTCTGATGTTTTCTCGAATCGCTAAATTGAAGGTTTTTGAATAGTTTGCTGAAAATGAAAATGAAATTGGACATGGACATTTTTGAATTTGTTATAGTTTTTGAATATTTTTGGAATTTTGAAAAAGTTTCAATTTTTGATTTTGTAAGAATTTTTGGAATATTTTTAGAATTTTAAAAAAATTTAAATTTTATAATAATTTTTGTAATTTTGGAAAAAGTTTCAATTTTTGATATTGTCATAGTTTTTGCAATATTTTTAGTTTTGGAAAAAGTTTGAATTTTTAAGAAATTTTGGAATATTATTAGAATTTAGAAAAAGTTTAAATATTTGATTTTATTATAATTTTTGGAATATTTGGAATTTTGAAAAAAGTTTCAATTTTTGATTTTGTATAATTTTTGCTGTATTTTCAGAATTTTTGAAAAAAGTTTAATCTTTGATTTTGTAATAATTTTTGGAATATTTTTAGGATTTTGGAAAAAGTTTGATTTTATTTATTTTTTACAAAATTTTTGGAATTTCGAAAGAAATATGAATTTGTGATTTTGTAATATTTTCTCGAAACACTAAATGGAGAGGTTTTTGAGTAGTTTGCTGAGTTTAAATAAAAACCATGTCCGCATAAAAGTTTTTTGCCGAAAACTATATCAAAATCCTTAACCCAGACCGAAGTCTTGATATCTCAGAGCTGTGAGATTTCAGCCCCTCCATATTTTCTCATTCAAATGAACAACAGAAAAAAACCTCACAAAGGAAAGTTATAGGATTTCGTTTAATAATATATATTTTTTTTATAAAATGCAAGGTGCGTCATCACTTCATTATTCCTTTATTTTCGCCCGACAAAAAAAATTGAAATAGTAATGTATATTCGGTTATATACATTGAAAATGAAAACAAAACATAAACACAATGATCTCAGTAAATAATGACTTTAGGAAAATACATGCTGGACGATAAAAGATTCATCACATTTGCAACTGATTATTTAGATACTTGTTAAACAAAACTTATGTAACGCGAAGCAGGTAATATTATAGTTGGAGAATGAGGAATATAGGGTGAGTTATCAAGATGCCGGTCTTTGCTGGTAATGCAAACGGTTTATTTGTCTGACCTGTCAAGTTCCGACTTCCCGACAACCCACCTCAATTCCACAAACGTCACCTGGCAGAATTCGTGATCACAATAAGTTAAACTGGTAATTCGGGTACAATTGCGGTGGCAAATAATTTTGAAAGCTATTTATTTTAATGTAAGTTGAAGTTTATTTTAATGGTAGTTGAAAAGTAAAATAATAAACTTTCGCTATTGATTTACAAGGAATGTCTTGACTTTTTATAGCTGAGTTTTAATCAAAAGTAAATTACAAAACGTTATACAAAAAAAATGTTTGATGACGTTAAAAGCATTACATAAAAACAGCGACATCTATCGTTGCTAAATGCTTGATATATGTTGACAAACTTTACTCATTAAATAGTTACTCGATCACTCATGAACATAACAAAATGTAAACAAAGCAAAACAACAATATAAATTTTTTTATCAATTGTAAATTTAATATTATTGTTAATATTAAAACAATTTACCTATAGGATCAATTTTGTGAGTGATTAGTATAAATGCTAATTATTAAGAAAATATTATAAATATTATATCTATAGATCAGGTAAATAACACCCCATAGTGCAAGACGATTGTATTGTGTGTTACTACTACCTTGGGTTAAATTGTTTGGCGATCAGTCAATATTTATTCATTAATTTAAAATAAAATATGTTGTGTAGAAAAAAATTAAATTTTCTAACTTTTCGCTTCTTAAGCAATTTATTGGAAAATTAATTTAACAGTAATATTTACGGATCAATGAAGTAAAATGGCACGTTTTATCCCGAACGAAGAAATTGCCGCCATAACATTTAAATTTATAATTAGGGTCATTTTTTATTTCAATTCAAATACAATTTATTGTCTTTTATATTTTTAATCTTCATATTACAACAACACCACAAAGTAGTTTGGCCAAACAGAAATTTAAGTCACACTGCAAGAGTTTAAATTTAACCCCAATATTAAAAAAATTCTTTAAATAATCTCCAACAATCATGCAATTGTTGTTTTTACCTTTATATTATCAGAAGTCAATTAAAGTTTAAAATGCAACAAAAAAAAACAAGAAGATTAAAACTTATCTGTTCCACCAAAAAAAAAAAAGATATTAATTGGCTACAGATATTAACCTGCTGCGAATGAAATTGAAATGCATAAATTTCTGGTTTTAGATCTTCTCTCAATATATTTTTTGTTATCCAAAGAAATAAAAACTTCTCAATTATTTATTGTGTGAATAAAGGCAAAAAATTAATAATAAAAATGTTTACAAACGAAATTAATTAAACGCAAAAAAGAGTTGGAATGGAAGAAATCAATTAAACTTAAAACAAAGATTTAAAAAAATTAAAACTAATCTTCATAAAGTAATAATAAGAAATGATACACCATTTTGTTGGTTTTATTTTTTATACAGTTGGTGTTGTACAAAACCGATAATTGCTATTTTTGATTTCCGGAATATCGAATTGAATATTGTGAAAATAACAATTTTTCATTCAAATGGAACAATTACAAATCTAAAAGCAAATCAATGTTTTTATTAACGATACTGAAAGAAACGGAAATTGGTAATTTAATTACCGAAATTAATAAACAAAAAATACACCAATGGGTGGTATTGACGCATTTAACTCAGACTAAATTCTAAGGATGTGTTAAGGTTATAGGATGTAACGGACGGATGTTCACTTAAATTAAATTGCTAGTTTTTAACGTTATTTGTACAAACAATTTGCTTTTAAATTATTTGATGTATCGCATTTGTATTTGATTAAACAAAAACTTTGTTCTCTGAGTTGAAATAATAATTTTACTAATCAGATGCTATCGATATACTCTTATTGTTCGTTCTATCCATAACAGAACAGATTAGTTAAACGGTTTTTGGATTCCATTTTTTGTGTTTGCTTTGGCTTAAGGAAATTGATATATACATATACTTGTAAAAGTGTATTAAGCTAGACAGTTCGTTAAGATCCAGAATTACTTAAAAGACATAAAAAAATATGAAGTAGTTATTATTAATTCTACCAAGTGTTGTGGAGTTAATTTATTGCGTTAATTATTTTAAAAATAGTAGTCTAAGTAAGAAAATAAATTAGAAAAAAGAAAAACAGGAAAATTTCTTGGACAAAGTTCAGCAAGAATGGTGGCATAATTGTGGCATAATGGAGGCATAATGTTGCAGTTTAATTTGTACAATTGCTCATTGTTCTTAATGAAAACAAAGACGAAAGTTCATTACCGGTTATTCTCGTTCAAAACTACGTACAACCATTTACATTTCTGATGACATTGGGTTTTATTATGCTTGCAATAAAATTTTATCCACTAAATATAGCTGAAAAAGTATTAGTGAGAGAACATTTTGATTGAAAATTTTGTTTATTATGTTAAGAAAATTATAAATCATGCAGTTGTTAATGATGGGGTTTTGCCAAGTGAAAAGGACAAATATGGTGAAACCGTTGGCATCAACGAATTAATACCTATAGAATGACGTTGTCATAAAAACGATATTTTTTATTGGTTACAATCAATTGTTCGCTTTAGGTTCAGCGAAGTTTTTGTATGCTACGATACTATTCAAACCACAAACTGCACTATGTTTAGCTAATGGATTGAGAGTAAGATGTTTCGTGGGAACTTTACAGAAATAATGGGGTGAGTGAATTTTTTTATTTTTTTTTAATTATATTTGATGAGGTGTTGATGGTTTTGGTTCCTCTGACTTATGGGGTCGGAAGAGTCCCTTTCTTTTACACTTTTGATTCCGTTCCCTTTCAAAACTGTTCGCGTGCAATTCAACATTTGCAATGAGCAGAGGAGCTAGAGCTGAACTCACGGCCTGAAGCTGCTCAGAAACCTCTCGTGTGACTCCTTGGAAGTTTCAGATCTTTATTCAATGTTCAGCAAATCACTGTTGCTTGTTACCAATTGGTGCCTTACTTGGAGATTCTTTAAAGGTTTATTACTTTACTTAGTAATACCTTCCTTTATAATTTTACACTCTGGGCATATTTTTTGAAGAACATTTTTTTTAATAATAACTTTTGTATTTTTAGAATCAGTAAAATAAAAATCTGAGGACGTGGAATGCAAACTTCCAATGACTATCTTCGATAAAAACCAGCGTCCCCACACCACCAGCCATTTCATGCAGCAATACAGCTTCTTTTCGTTAAGCATAAATGGATGGTTATAGAGATTTTAACTATCTCTAAAGAGAAGTTGCTCTCCTACGTCCCAAACGAGCAAGAGCAAAAGTAATCTGATTACTTCAGATTATTTTGGATGAAAAGTTGCATTTCCACGCCTCCAGCTAGATAAGTCCTATTGTTTTAGGACATTCCAAGGATTATAATAATTCTTCGGAAATTTGTAATGGAGTGCTTCTTCGTTGCATAACAACGAAGTGGCATAGCAGGTCGCGTACCTAACGAGATTGTTTTAAAAGCCCCGAGCTAGCTTTAGTCCATGGGGACGAGTAGGAAATCCTGATGCTCCAGCACAAATAACTGTATAGTACGCGAGAAACATGGTTAGAACGGATGTAAGCGAAAAAAAACAAGTAAACTAATCAGACTCTGGCGACTCCCGTGTACGAACGCACCACGACCACTACGTCCAACCCCATAAGTTAATACACATCCACACGCTCTCGCACCTCATACATTCACGCACATACACCCTCACACATACACACAGACGCACAAATGTACACACACTCCTACACACACGTATAACCACACCCACACACACTCACATATACATACATTTTAAAAAAGTAACAAAAAAAAACTCACCCCATACATAGTCCAGACCCCGTTCCTCTGGTGTCGGTTAGGTCAGCCGTTCATCTCTCTTAGTTCAATCAGATAGTACGAATCAAACTGCTGAATCGATATATATGGATAGGGGATGATCGATGGTAACTTATGAAAGCTTGTTAATTCAAATGATGGTGGATGAAATCGGTTGATGAGCAAAATTTGTAATATAACTATAGTTGTGGAGGCGGACGAATGATGTGTGATTATACTGACATCCAAACTATTGAACCGTGCAGTGATGTATGAATATTGATCGATTGATAAGCACAATTTGTAATATTGCTAAAATAGCGAATGTAGGCAAATGATGTGTGATTATACTGATGAACAAAGACTATTGCACCATGCAGTGATGTATGAATATGGATCGGTTGATAAGTCCAATTTGTAATATTGCATAAAGTGATGTATGAATATTGATCGGATGATAAACACAATTTGTAATAATGCAAAAATTGCGAGTGCAGGCAAATGATGTGTGATTACAATGATATCAAAACAAAAGCACCATGCAGTGATGTATGAATATAGATCCGATGATAAACACAATTTGTAATTTTGCTAAAATGGTAAATGTCGGCAAATGATGGGTGATTAACTGATGTCGAAACTATTAATAATACAGCATATCAACAAAAAAAACTGAAGAACGATTGTCTCAATCACCGCCTGTAGGACGTAGAGTAATCATACATACAGCATATGAAATATTGCCCATAGATGCATATACCCGTATCAATATGTATAGTTGTTGCATTTAATAAATTATTAGTAATCCTTCCAAAGCACAATTTCGTTCCGAATTTTTAGGTATCTGACCATCAGCAGGACAACACAAACAAACACGGTTATTCTTTCTCTATTTTGTTTTTGTTTTATATTTATCAAAAAAAATCACTTCTTACGGTAAATCATTGATTAGAAGTTCGCTACCCAGCAAAAAAAGATATTTAAACTATATATTTGTTTATTCTCGTAACAGTTACATACACTAAACATTACTTTAAATTGTTTATTAGTAGTTTGCAAACACAAAAAAAATTTCAACTATATATTTGTTTATTCTAGTAATAGTTACATACCCTAAACATTACTTTAAATTGTTAACTAGAAGTTTGTATACACAAAAAAAAATTTCAACTATATATTTGGTTATTCTAAGAACAGTTAAATACACTAATCATTACTTTAAATGGATAACTAGTAATTTTCTACACACAAAAAAAAATGCAAATATATATTCGTAAATTCTAGTAACTGTTCAATACGCTACTTATTACTTTAAATCAATGACTAGTACATTTCCACACAATAAGAAAAGAAATTTCCATTATACTAGTTTAATCTAGATATTAATATCCTCATCATTACTTCAAAAGCATTGACTCGTGATCGAAAAGTCACTTGGCAACAAATCCAACAGGATTGAACACACAAAAAAAATTTAACTTACGATGAATCTGACTAGTTAACTTGGATGGAACAAAACCACCGCATTTTGCAGAGACCAAGAAAATTTTAATTACCGTATATGGCGAAGGTCACTTCAACAACAACATTTAATATACTAGTAATCCACTAGATCATTTCACCATTACCTGTTCTTTTATTTGCTGATGTACACCAATCCGTAACATTTTCTTGTTTAAATCACTTATCGGACAAAACACACAAATAATATATTTTTATTTCACGAATTCTATTATTCGTTGGATATAATTGAACTACCACAATTTCTTTTATTTTTAAATTCCCTATTTTGCAAACAAACACGCGTTTTGGTATTATATCCATTCGACAACTTTCACAAAATTCAATCAGAACTCCATGTTAATGCACGAAGGAGAGAATTTTTTCTTCAAAAAAGAAATAAGCAATAAGAGAGCAAACCTAGCTGTCATCTTCTATTTATATCAGTTAACGCCGTTATTTCGTTTATTCAACAATAAAGAATCGATAAGGTAGTTTCTTGGGAAATTTTGTTTTTGTGTTCGTTAGTTATTGTACCCATTAAAGAGTACGGACGGCTAGTTTGTAATAGAAATTGGAAAAGATTTTAAAATAAAACATTGTTTACGAAACGATTGTACGAATCATACATGTAAATAGCGCGATTATGGATTAATGATAATACACAACCGTTTTCTGACAATTTTATAGCGATTAATGGTTACAAATTAATCACAGGAAATCACATTGGAAAATATTATTAATTGATAGACGATTGTAGGAATTCTATATAAAAATAGCGGAAGTACGAATACCAATTGAGTAAAGGAAACTACATTGGAGAAATATTACACAACTATTTTAGGACCATACATTTTTTTTCCTTTTTTAACGGAAACCATAGCAGATGATGATTATGGATTGAGTAGGCGAAACTATGTGTACAGAACAAAATGAAAAACGACTATGAAAATTTACGCGAATGCAACTTTGATGCGTATGAGAAAATAGTGCATGTCTAAATCAGGGATTTTATATAACTACTTCATTGATCACCAGGCTACGACATAACAAATTCTACTAGGAAATAGATGGTTGGATTTTGCTAAGTCACGAGTGCATTTTAAGGCCTCATAATCCTCCAAATTTTGACCAAGTGATACAGTGTCTTATTTTTCAAACCTAGTGACACAGTCTTCAAACGGAATTTTATATTTGTTGAGAGTTTGTTGATGCTAAGGTCCTAAGGCTAGTGGGTAGCGCTGCTTATAAACTGGAAGATCTGACCTGTAGACAAAAAGTTGTTCATTTATTAGAAGAATATATGGGTGCCAAGCCAACGTATTTCCTAAAAATTTTGCTTTGCACTAAAGATTCTAAGATTCTCTGTCTATCTCTCCAGTTTTATCTCATTTGTTCTAGCAACATTGGCGCTTAGCTTGCAGTATTAATGAGTGGGTTTGAATATGCCTTAGCCTTTTCTGAGAGTATGACATGTCGTGGGTTCCATTGAATTCACATGCATTATATAATCCTCCTACTAATTCCGAAAGGATAATTACTATTATCGATATTCACTTCTATGGCAACTTGTTCGCTATCCATTCTTGCATGAGCATTTTGTCATGTTACGCAGTTGTCTCTACAATACCTTCTAGTATCTGAAATAATCACTTTATACTAATGTATAATTTTATACTATAATGCAATCACATGTTTATATACTAACACTATAATTAAATATAATATCATTTCTTCTCTCTTATTGAATTAGATTTAGAACTTGAAATGAAGCAAAACAGATCCTAATTTTCACAATATTGCGGATCTTTGATTAAAATGATAAAAATAGGAACAAACCCCATACATGAATACATACACCATCAATCTTATTTTATTGTAATAATACGTATATTCATTAAAAACTTTCGCAAGGCAAAATATTCAACTTAAACGATGAGTTAATACATCGTTCCAACATTTAAAAAATAGTCTGAAACAACGCACCTAAATCAACAAATGACGGACAGTCTCATTTCTACGATTGTTAGTATATTTTAATCAATTAACTGTTATTAAATCAGCTTTTTGTTAAACTTTTAATTTGGTTAAAAACTAAAATCTGATGGAATGAAGACATAAAATTCATAGGTAATGTGCGGGTTAAGAAAATCGATTCTTCAATTTGAAGAGAATGCGATTCTATTAATTCGTTTTTATAATGCTTCAAGTGATCCAACTAATGCAGTCTTTATCATAATTTATGAACCAGAAGGTTGATTTTCTCATAGAAAATAAATTTACGTTTTAATCAATTCAAGGCTTTATATACCGCAATTACTTTAACCTGCGAAAGTGGTATGGAAGTCGAAAGATTAATGGTCAAATGTTTTGAAAAAGCCTTTTCTAAGAATAGTCTATAGGGATGGAATGTATATGTTCATATGTTTGAGGAACTGAGTTACCTAAACTTCTGCTGTAACCTGGGTCTGTATCAAAACCTGTGCTAATGCTAGCTGAAATACCTTAAAAGTTCGTAAAATAATAATAGTACAGATCTACCAGATACTTGGGTAATATGATCGAATCAATAATTTGGTCTTATCTTTCAGTTTGTATTATATTCGCCAAGATTTGTCACAACTCATTTCTGATGAAAAACGTGTTCTAGACAGAGTTGTGAAAACTTGGCCACTTTTGATTTTCCTGAAACTTGGCATATAAGTAGTATGGACAAAATAAAAGCTACGACTTTTTTAAAAATTTTTTTAAAGTGCATAGTTTGAGCATAGAGGGCACTCCAACATGCATGAAAAATGAAAATTCTGCCAGCCCGATGCAACTTTGAAATTAAATTGCTCAAGAACGGCTATACCGATTTCATCAAACTTTTTTTGTTTGATAGTTGATTAGTTAATCGTTTGAATAAAAAATTAATTTATTGTTTTTATAATTAATTTTTAAATAAAAATATTAAAAAAACTTTTTTAAAGATGGCGCTAGGGTTGAAAATCAATTGGAATTTTTTTAATTTTTTTTCTGAAAATAGTTCTATATTTACTCTAAAGTATATCAAATTTACAAAGAGGCGTAAATTCTTGTTCTTGAGATATTTAATTTTAAAGATTTTTAGTACGACTGAAATTCGAATTTTTCATCATTTTTTCAAACAACTTCCATTAACAAAAAATTTTAAAATCAATATTTTAACTTCTTTTTAGATATAGTTCTAACCTTACTTTAAAATATATCAAATTTACAAAGAGGCGTTAATTCGTGTTCTTCAGATATTTAATTTTAATGATTTTTAGTCCGATTAAAATTCTAATTGTTCATTATTTTCTCGAACTTCAGTGGTTAAAATTTTTTGATGTTAAAAATTGTTCGAAGAAATAATGAACAATTAGAATTATAATCGGACTAAAAATCTTTAAAATTAAATATCTCAAGAACACGAATTAACACCTATTTTCCGATTTTTGGAAGCTTCGCCCTTCGGTAATCGTTAGTATAATAAAAAAAATTAATACAACAATTGATTAACATTATCATAATATTCTAATTCAACAATCGCCTGTACCTTTGGCGCACTGATTAATTTCCGTGAATTCAGATTTTAGTCACTATGATTGGCTTATATAAAGAAGTACGGTGGTATGGAACAAATACAAATAATGGGTGAGTGAAACATTTTTTTAAATGTAATAATTATATTTGATGTAATGGTAGTGCCGGTCTTGGTTCCTCTGACTTCTGGTGTCATCAGAATTCTTAGTTTTTGCTCATTTGAGTAGTGACAGTGATGGTTTTGATTACTATGAATCCTTATGCTTTGCAGATTTGCGTCCGTTTTCTTCTGAAATGTTTACGTGTAATTCAGCATTTGTGATGGGCTGAAGCGTCATAATTAAACTCACAGACTGAGACTAGTTGGAATTTTAATCTCAAGGCACGCAACTCCTTGGATGTTCCTGATTCTGGTGTCATTATAAGCAACGTGTTTATTACACGGCATAAACCGTTATTTTAAAATTTTCAAACTACATCTCTCTTATTATGCTGTTGATGTTCAAGTTCAACAGAAGCAGTGACAGGCTCATCATTGAGGTGTATCTCGGGTGATTGTCTTTTGTATGTGATATCACACAGTACAGTTCTGATGTTCCTGCCACCACTGCCTCAACATCCTGTTCCGTCAGTATCACTGTGATAGCTTCAGGTAATATGTTGTTGTAATCTCTCTCGTTATTCATGAAAGCAGTCAGAATAAATAATTTTTTAGCAAAAGGTTTTTATTATTAAACAAAAAGTTTTTATTATTGTTAAGTGCAGCGCCGTGAGCGTATTCTAAGGTGCAGAGCATTTAGCATTTATTTTCTTTACTGCACAGTGGTTGCCAGATTACTTGGTATATTTTATTTTATCAATTTGTTCATACAAGTTAAATTTATTATCCATACAAGTTAAAAAATATAAATTTATAACAACAAAACTAATACTAACGGAAATTTAGAACAAAATTTTAAAGTTTTACTATCGATTAGAGGTCTCAGAGCCACAGTAAATTAACTAAAATTAGGGAAAATTGAAACAGACGCGGAAAATGAGTGTATCCAGAAATAAATGAAACTGCAAGAACAAAGATTCGAACGAAGAACAGTTCCTTCTTAGTTCGTTCAATACCCTCAATACTTCTTGTTTACCATGTTTATATTGATTTTCAAACGAAAATCATCCCAAGGATTCCTTTCCTTTCTGTTTTTGGTTGGTTTGATCCTTCTACGGTTGGTTTGTAACAAATCTTCTGCACAATAAGGTAAGGCACTATAGTAAATATATAATCAAAAATAAACTCACGGCTTTTGTTGGTGTCTAGGCAGTCTCAGATGGCATGATGAACAATAGTATGGAGTTCAACTAAAAATCGTTTTGACTGGTCTAATCGAATTGGGCTTATGACCACCAAAGACCACTATGCTCAAAACTTCTGACTTTTATAATCACAAATGCTTAAAAAATGATAGAAAATTAGAAATCTGCTCACCCATAACCTATTTTATTACATCCATAAGCATTAATCATACCATGATTTTTTCTAACGGTTATCCCGTAAAAACACCTTAGAAAAAGTTCGTAAAATGTTCATTAAGTGTGCTTGTTACAAAATCCTGATGCACAAAATTGTGTATCGTACATGTGATGCACATAATGTGCACCATACCGTGCACATGTCGTAAAACGCCTTAACAGATATGTGCACTCAAATGTTAGCATGTTTCACGAATAATAAAAAACGATAAAAAACGAAATTTATTTAATGATAAGCATAAGAATAATAATCAAGGGATTAAAAAATTGGAGAGTGAAAAAGTAGTTAAACATTTTCTAAAATGACTGGTTTCATTTGCCTTTTTATAAGATAATACGATCTTTCGTAATTTTAAATTGATGAATTTTATTTTATTTTCATCTAAAACTATGAGCGATGAAGGCAATAAAATCATGCACAAATAATAAACACTCACAATAAATAATATTTTGAATAATTAATTTTAGTGATTCAAAAAAATTATTATATATTCTTAATATTTTTTGTTTATCATTTTTCATGTCGGTTTACTGATATTAAATTTATTTATTTATAATTTTAAGAAAATTGTGGAAAATTAATTTTATTTATTATATGTAAGCCAAATATTTAAAAACATTTTCATTTTGCAGCTTAAAAATACGACCGCAATCTTCATTTGTCGTAATGAAGTTGAAGTTACCAATTAAATTTGTTACAAATCGTGGGGACGACCAACTACCCTGAGAATCATATAGCCGGGCTTTATTTGTTTGTTGATCTTTAATATCCTTGATATGATACAGCCCGAGACTTTTACCTGGGAGATCTTCCATTTTATATGTGACATTGCAGTGAACTTACGATTTCGAGCATTTACGAATTTGGGAGCAAATTTTGAAGAGAACTAATGTTTTCGATTTTTGTTATGCATTTTTTAAATGTCAAAACATTTACTGTTTCTATTGTTTTGGCTATCTATACAAGTTAAAAAATATAAATTTATAACAACAAAACTAATACTAATGGAAATTTAGAACAAAATTTTAGAGTTTTAGTATCGATAAGAGGTTTTAAGATAACCTACTCATTATTTGACTATTGCTACAATTTATTTACCAATTCAATAGATTGGCAAGTAGCTTAACTTACTATTTAAAAATTAGAACCTGTGAATTTTATTTCCAGCAACCACCACATGAATAAGATTTATCTTAGGCATGTAAAATTATTTATTACAAGACATTCGACATGGTCTTGAACAACCGTGCGATGTCGGTTATTTTACTTTTGCAAATAAAATATCACATCAATCAAACATTTCATGATTTCAAACTAAATTCTTCTACGTTCTTACAAATTGATCAAAAATAGTAAAGACTATATGTTTACCACGAAAAAAAATGTACAATCAACAATTCTTTAACATATTGACTGTGAGATAAAAATAATCATGTAATTATATCACAAATTATATTAATTCATACATTGTGTCTAAAAATACACCAAACTTGTATTAAAAGTTTTAAAAATAATTTCTTATCCTCTCCATATAAAGAAATTAATTGAACAAAAACAAAAGATAAAAAAAATAAAGAAAATAATCACAGACGATAATATGCAGTATGTACAATAAATAGGTTGGACAATAAGACAAACAATAGAAAAAAAACAAATCTTAAACAACATTTTCCTATGTTCGATGCGACGCGTTCATTGAATGGAAAATACTTAAAATTCAATTATTTTTTTTTTAATTTTATGTTTTACAAAAATAGTTGCAAGGATAATTATCCAATTATGAAATAACTCACGCATATTCTTTCCATTTTTCCTTTGAATATTATTTTTATTTGGATTTTCGTTATAATATGTTTTTTTTTGTTTTTGTTGTGAAATAAATGTGCTTTTTGGTCATTGCGTGATTAAAACAACAAAAAAACTAACAAGAATTTCGAAGCGTTTTATCCATTCCGAACATAAATCAAACGTGAAGGAAAAATTTGTAAGAAAAGACAATCGTGCAAAGGATAATTAGTTATAAAATATTTGATTTATAATTTGTTGTTGTTTTATTATTGATAGGATATGATACAGTTGAAATGGTTTGGTTGAGTTATTTTCAATTGTCATGATAGGTGAAGATTATATTTGGTTAAAAATTTGTTTATTATTGTGTTGTAAAATGCAGTGCTGCAATCTAAAATATCTATTGCACTCCACTTTTCCGCTCCCTGGTAAAAGCCCAGTTAGAGAACTCCCTTAACATCCGCGCATGTAGGCACTTCAAAATATGGATGCAGGCTATTTTTATCATTGCAGTACGTGCAAATGACACTTTATCATGCGGGTCAAGGATATATTCTCTTTAAGTAGACGCCTTTCTCGTCTACTCCATCTCTTTTTTCATCTGAGAAAATCTCCATCCACCACTCAGATATTCTTGAGATGTTTTCTCAATCTACAGTGTTCTGTAAAGACCTCTGCTAGAATTCTTATGTTGTTCCTCTTTGGCCTTAAGCATATTAATGTTTTCATTTACTTGTTTTGCAGAAATAGTTTTTTGTAGTGTCTAAAACCCGTGGCACTATACCAGGTATCAGAAAAGTACTTCCTAATTTAATTTCTTATCCGTTTTTAGATAGCCCAACCAAAGAAATTGTTGCACCAATTATATTCTTACTAGTCTGCCGGCTTCTTTATTGTATTGGAATGAATATTACTTTTGCCGTACTGCATGGTTCTGCGATATGTCATATGCCCAAGTGCCAGATTACTTTTGAAAATTGTCACGATGTGTAGTAACAGCCACTACGCCTTCTTTGCAGGAAGGTTGGGATAATTCCGTCCACACGAGATGATTTGTAAGCCTAAAAGGATTTATTACCCCTTTGGTACGGTCCTTTGTAAATTATGTGGGGCCCAGCTCAGTCCTCTGGGTTTTGTAATTTATTCCTTGTATTGTTCATTTGTTTTACGTTACCAGTTCTTTTCGGAGGTTTGTTTTTAGAAAAAAACCCGTTTTCTTTTCCTAGTCTGCCTTAAACGTCCCATCCAGCTTTCTGGCCAAAGTCTTGATCTCGACGCTTTTACGTAACAATAGCCAGTTTTACCCGTAAAACAATTTGAAAAAAAAATGAATGGAATATGCATTAATTGTGCATGACCCCCGTGTACAAAATTGTGCATAACAGATGATGTGTACCATACCGTGCACATGTTGTAAAACGCCTTAGCTCATATATGCACCCATATTTAAGATGCATATTTTAAGAATAATAAACAACGAAGCGAAACGAAATTTATTTAATGACAATAATAATAAACAAATGAATGAAAGAATGCAGACTGAATGAATTTTACCTTCTTTATTCATATAAACTCTAAAGTTATGTGCGAAAGAATTTTTTTAACGAAGGTGATGAAAACAAGCTCAAAAAACAAACGACCACTTTGAATAATTAATTTTGATGATTTAAAAAATGACTACATTTTTTTAATTTTTTTTTAATATTATATTAATAATTACATATTATATTATTTTTTTAGTTTTAAAAAAAATATTAAATTTTTTTAATTTTTATTGTTTGCCTTGTTCATATCGGTTTACTATTATACACAATTATTTTTTATTATATTAAGAAAATTATGGAAAATTAATATTATTTTGTATATGTAAGTCAAATATTTAAATCTTTTATTTTTTATTTTTGTATATAAATTACATCATTAAAAAAAGGCAGCAAAATGGATGCATTATTAACAAATCACACACATACATTTTCAATTTACAACTTAAAATACATCACAAAAGTCATACATTATAAATGTTTGTATTTATGCATAGACTCGTGCACACATTATGCTGGTCGGACTAGGTGAGTTTGCATTACTATCCCCTAATAACTTCACATCCCTGTTTCAAAGGTTTAGGTTTTTTGAATCCAGGGTTTTTGTATATACGAGAACCCAAGCTGTTTCTTATTATTGTTGCCACCACACCTAACGCTGGTATTCTATTGTGAATATCTTCACTTCGACCACGCAAAGATTTCCTACCACTTCCATTAGATGTTGTCGGAGGAGAGCGTATAGGGCTCTTTATCCATCAACAAGCTCTCCTCCTCATCGATTATATCCGTGATACTACTGCGTTCATTTTCAGTCAACCTCTTATGTAACCATTTTCTGTACCAAAGCGGATGCCCGTAGGAATACAAGGGTTGCGGTTACGGTATATGAGGTCTGCACTTCCGTTAGTTTTTGTGGCCCATGGACGATGATTTGATTTCACCTGTTCCCTCAGGCCGAATTCTAATCCACTTCCATCCCTAATGTTTAAGTTGGTGTTTTGTGCTTCTAGTAATGCGAGAGATTTCTCACTACTCTGCCTTGTACTCCTTGGGAGGAAGACGGCAATCTTGGCAGAAAGCGGGATATCATGTCCCATACTCGTCACATATGAATGGGAACCGATTTTTAACTTTCTGTAGAACTACTGCGAGACAGTTCACATACAGTACCTGAAGTGAACACCCCAGAAATCAACCAAGCCTTTCGCTTTTCACCAGCTTTTCGCACTCAGCACGGTCTGGGGATGACTACTGTTAAAACTACAATTCAATGCCCTTAACGCGGGCGAACGTGAGTTGCAGCTTGATCAGGTGCAAGAATCTAATTAATTTTTAATCATAAAAATAATTTTGTACAGAGATAATTTTTTATCGACTTCTGTTAACTTGTGTTGTCGTTATTAAAATTTGTGTTTTATTCTAATTTCACCGAGTTTTGCTGCTACAAGTAATACCTCACCAGATCAAAAATTTTAAATGTTGGTCGAATATATTGTGACGATTTTAGGGAATACGATGGAAAACAACACAATAGAATAGAACGTCTTTCAAGAAAATACTCTTTAGAGAAAATAGTATCACTAAAGTAGTAAAAAAATACCTAAATCAACAAAAGAAAATATAACGTAACCAAAGTAAGTAGCATATAATAGAAAGTTTTTGTTATTCTGTTCGAAGTTAAACTATAGGAGAATAGAACATTTGAAAATCGTATTATTATGTTTATAAAGGAAGAAAAAAACGTTGTGTTCTAGAATTTAGTAGAAATATCGGGATTATTTCTTTAAGCTACTATATATCGGCCATATTAGGGATTGAGATCACTATTAAATTGTCAGTCGAGAGGGTAGATTTGAATTATAAAAGCGATAAAAGTTATTTAAAAGTAATAGAGTTATAAGTGAGGAATTATTGTCAATACAAGAACAATAAAGGGGAAATACTAGTAAAAATTAAGTGGAATACTAGCAGGAGAAATATTTTTATAAGAAATAATGTCTTGAACGCATAACAATTATAACGTTGAGAAAATCCATTGTGTTTTAATTTCCTGATTTAGTAATCGAACCAAAATATTTTGACACCTACAGTTCAAGTAGCACTGAACCAAAATATTAGTAACTTGGCCAAGAAACGTTACGATATATATTAAAATGTACACGTTTATTCTATTCTGTGTGTCGCTTTTTCTTTCGACAAGATACTGAAGGCTGGATTCAACCTGTTGAAGCCGATTGTCGTGTTTTTCCATGAATGTTCACGACGAAAATCATGTGTGCAGTTGTTAAGATCTTTAGGGATGAAGATGTCAGTCTGATTGGGTTACCTGGGCGATGTAGGAATTGATCTCTGCATATTACTTCGCAATCTCTTAATGAACTTAGAAGCATCGGTATTGTTGGCGGCTGAGAGTCAAGAAAGAATTCGCTGGGGATTTAATTATTTACCATATACTAGTTCTTCAGATCTGCAGTCAAGGTCTTCTTTGAATGAAATTCTACTGCAAATTATAATATCCAATGCAAACGCTAATTCCTACATCTCCCAGGCAACCCAATCAGACAGACCTCTTCATCCTCAAAAATCTTAACATTTGCTCATACGTTTTTTTCGTATACCACTTCTAATGAATGTGTTTGCTGCCCTTCTTTGCCGCATTATTCCACGGCGTCGTCTGGTCCATACTCTTTTCTTGTTTCTAGGAAACAACCCACCGGAATGTGTTGTATGACAAAACTGATACGGCTTATTTGGTAATCATTTGGCACTGCCCTCTTCACACTTAAATCCTTTGCTTATTACACCATGTAGGGTGTACCTGCGGGTTACCTGCGGTTTAACATGTTATTACGTTGGCGACTAAAGTGTTGTAAATTACGATCCCAGGATAAAAGTTCATTTCTATAAAATCCAACACAAGCAGCATAATCTCAGTAGACCTGCTCATTAAGGAGAAGGTCGTCAAGAAAATCTCAGCGAGCTGAACGTAGGCATAGGAATCTATGCAGTATGCATACGCGATGAAACTTATGCAAGTTTTTATCGAGTTTTTATGATTAAGACGTGCGTCGCCAACGCTAATTAAATTCTCGACCGAGAATTAAGATTAAGAGTTTGCTACCAATACCTATTTTGTCCAATCTTCATTCAATTTGATTTAAAAATTATATAGTGACGTCGACAAAGTCGAATCACATAGTTCATAAAACTTCGTTTCTAATTTAAAAATTAAACCGCAAACAGTTAAAAAAAATATTTTTCTTAAAAATTGTACATTAATCATTTCTATTAATGCTACCCACATTCAGATTGTTGAAAATCAATCTATTGTATAAGCATAAATCCAATATAAACACTGTTATTGGTCCTTTAAATACTTCCGATTTACTTGATTGTGTTACAAGAAAAAAACATGTACAAAAATAACCACTAATTAAAGAGCCATAGTGGATGTAGAATGAATAGTAGTAGTACAATATAATCAATCAACTTTGACAGATATTCAAAGAATTGTAATTGAATTTTCTATAACAGAAATATGCTGATCAATATATTTTAGTATTAAATCAATCATCAATTGTCATAGGGTATGATATTTGTGGAAAATAATTGAGGGGAGACTCGTTGGAACAGTAACTTTATTTTGGAAAACGATTTTGGAAGGAATTTTATATAATTTACTTTAGTTTGGGTTGGGTTGGTTTGGGTGTAATGTTAATTTATTTTGATTGCTTTATCCAAATCGTTTACGTTGTTTAGTTAATTTAAATAAACCATAACCAGACTATAAAGTGCTACACCTAAGAGACAGTACTATACGTTTTTTACAAGAGTTATATCTTACACTTCAATCAATATATCTTTATGTTAGGTTAGGGCAACATACGAAAACTTAAGAAACCTTAAGAAACCTGAAGATTATTACGGTCTGCCAAGACCAATACCACATCCAATATAATTATTACATTTAAAAACTAAAAAGTTTCACTCACCCCCATTATTTGAATACAAACCAACTCTTCATGCTTCCTCCACACCTTTATATAAAAATTATATTGTGGTCGGGCAAAAAATAGTATATACATCTCGGAGAGAGCATGTTATCTTCCTCAGTGATAAGTAGTCCAAAAACACCTCGGAAGGAAATACATGGAAATACGTATCAATCATATCGTTGAACGGTTTTTACATATATGATGCAAAATCAGTTACAAGGCCAATATCTATAAGTTGTCTAGATAGAGTAATTGCCTGTCACCTCAGGCAGATTAATATTTGACCGGTCAAGTGGAGGGAAACTATTTGGTCTAACGAAAATTTTTTTGATGAGATTGTGCTCAGATTCACTAAGCGAACACTGAAAGAAAAAGTTCGGTCACTTCAACCTCTTTTGTGCCAACCGAATGTTTTCTGCGACAGTAACCTCAAATTCGGTTATGTTTTTTTCAAAAACCAAGTTTGAAGAAACAACTAGTGAATTTGAGGTTATTGTGACAGAAAACATTCGGTTGGCACAAAAGCGATTGTAGTGCCCGATTTTTTTCTTTCAGTGAAGGAGTTGCCACTTGGTCACTGATCACATCAGTACTTCTTCAAGGATCCCTTGATGAATTTATTCCACTGAATAATTTGTCACCATAAGCCTGCAGTTTAACTTTACGTACCATCGCCTCAAATTTATTCCTGTATGATCAAATGGCATGCCAATTATTACCAGTTCGATCTGTAATAAATTCATTGTAGGCTGTCTCACATTGTTCTTGTATGCAACATTTCAGGAGTCAGAGCAATAGCTGGTAACTCTATGACTATATAAACCTTTTTATACAGCAGAAATTTATCCATGAGTAGGAAGATTAGCTCGTTTAGAAAGTCAAGCTTAGCATCGAAGAAGAGTAGAACTAACAGAATTGATTATGAGTCTTAACAAGCGAGTCATCACTCACCATTAAGAAATCGATGCCTGAACATTTCTTTGGGAGATATTGAAGATACTTGAAGCCTACTATAAAACTGATGAAGAAACATGGAGTGTAGGACAATTGTTAGAGATAAGAGCAAGTCCAAGCCTGTCACAAAGGCTTTTGCAAGTTGCCTGTCAATGGGGAGACAGAAAAGTGACATTAGATCACCCATAACCACAATGGCAAGCAAGGAGAGCTCTCCAACATTCACCTGAAAAAGTAGCAATTTTGCATAGGATTCGAATAATGTATGATAACTTTTGGTTTCAGATTACGACTGACATAAAGCGCAACACAACCACCCCTCCTAGGAGGTCTGTGGTGTACTGCTTAAACCATGTTTCAGAGACACCAACTAGATCCAGACAATTATTCTTAAGAACGCATCTACGGTTCAAGTTCTGTGAATTGAATCGGTCTATGTTAAGGTGTTCCTTGTGACCATTTAAAAATTTAGAAATACTATACTTCCGGGATCCATTGGCTGAGCAGTGATTGCCTGACATGTATTGATTTTTGCCTAAATAATTACCTGACATGTAAAAAGTCAACAGAAAGGAGTAAGGGACAAACACAAAAGAATTTTGATAAATCATAGTACTATAACGACATCTACGATGAGAAGTACAAGAAAAAACATAAAATATTACAAAAACAACCATGGAAGAGAGAAGCCACTAAATGAATAAACTGGCGAAAATCGTGTAGAAAGAAGGAAAATCGTGTAGTCAGATCACCATATTTAGACAAAACTCAAGAGATCATCCTTAATTATAACAATTGACGTCACACCTATGTGGAGGACGCAATTCAAAAGCTTTTCAAAAATCGTTCATGCTTGCAAGAGCTACCAGTCTAGGTGGAAAGTCGTTTAAATAAATGATCGAATGATCGTTGATGCCATTTGAGAGATCAGAGATTGGATTTTTTTTCCTCTTAAAATAGTTAGCCATAATGCCATCACAAATATACGTATGCGATATGAACTTGTTAAAATTGAGCAATCTGAACGAGGCAACTAGAGCTTCATCAAAGTCAGGTAGACATATAAAAAGAACTTTGAGAATAGTACTCCGAAGGCCGAAGAAAGCATTAGAGAATTATTAATTCCATTAATTAATTATTAATTCCGAAATTATTATATCATTCGGTTTCTGAAGTTTCAGAAATCTAAGGTTTTCAGCTCCAAGAGATATCAATTTGGATTCCAATGCAACAGAGATGTCAGCAACAAAGTCAAGTACATCCGTTTTTATGTTTACATGGGATAGCTCGCACTTGTGACACCCGACTTAAGAAGCAAAGGTTATCAACAAAGCTCTGATATTTAACCGTTCCAGAGAAGCTGCTTCGAAGCAGGCTGATATGTTTTGAACATCTGATACAAGACTTGCTTGAGGGGCTTTAAGCTTGTTGATCTTCTGTGGGAAGATTTGGTGCGCCAATTCTGAAGATGATCGAAATGCATTGATGCTGAAAATTTAGATTTTCATAAGCGCAACAAAACACCACAGTTTATTTTACTACAGTTTGATCAGAGCCATTCCTTAGCTTTATTTGACTGCTTCTCCTTGAGTTTGCTTGACGAAAGATTATAGCATTTAAAATGGCACAATTCGGAGCAGATGTTACAACAGATTACCTCCTGAACCTTTTTGTGTAACAAGAAAGACAGGCAGAATTTTATTCAACCTTGTGCGGCATTAGAAAGCAGCAATCCGAAAAAGGCATCCAGATATAGGTTAATTGATAGGTAAGAGAAACTTGCCGTAACTCACTGAAAAATAAAATGGATAATAATGATAAATAATATAAACTGGTAAGCTAAAGAAATGGCAATAGTAGTAATTTGTTAATTAATCAATTTAAAAATAAAATTGAAGTGAGATGCGTGATGTAGAAATGAAGCATGCGCTATTGTCATGAAGATCAGTTGTCGGTCACAAAGAGCAAGCACCAAAGCTTCACAAAATAAGGATAAGCCCGGAAAATCTGATAAAATATGTCAATTGAAAGCCACATTTGAAAAAATCTGATACTATAGAGCAATGGTTCTCATAGCGTGTTCCGCGGAACACAGGTGTTCCGCGATGCACTTTCCACTGTTCCGCGAAAAAATCAAATGTACAATCAATTCAATTAAAAATTGTTTGAAAATAAAATTCAATGTAAAATTTACACGTACGTAATATTTACACGTTTCTCGGCTTTGTATGAATAAAAATATCTTTCGGGTTAAAATTACTTCTTGAAAACATAAAATATTATTGCAGTTATTAAAATTCTCCTTTTACACATAAATAAATAAAAAATGTATGAAGTTTTTGTTTCACACGATATGAACAAATGATTGGATAAGAAACCCGTTTACTTCTTCCAAATTTTCTAGTTTTACTTTAAATGAAGAAGAAGAATTGACGTCGCTTTCTTCAGATCGTGGATTAAAATTACAGTTCCATGAAAACACTCCTGAAAATTTTTGGATCTCTGTTAAAGATGAATACCCGAAGCAGGATTTTCAACTATGATCAATATAAAGACAAACAAACGTGAGATACTAGGGAATTTAGAAGAAGAAATGCGTGTGGCGTTATCATTTATTCGCCCCGATATCGCTGAGATCTGTAAAGATCGTAAAGCTCATGGATCGCATTAAGTTTGAGATTTTTTCAAAAGTATTGTAATATTAATTGTGCTTTCAATAAATATATTTGCATCAATCGATATTGGTATATATTTTATTTATATACATATTATTTTCTAAAAGTAGCACTTGGAAGCAGGGGGTTGCCAATCACACGCTGCGACACGATTCCGTTTCCTTTTTGCTTTATAATTACTACGTTTTCATGCGGATCGAAAAAGAATTGAATCATTATCCCGTTTTCAAACTGTAAAGTGTTTTCATGATTGGATTGAAAACGGGTTGAAAACGTTTTTAAAACTGTTTTGAAAAACTGTCAAAATGTCAAAAAGCGTTTAATTGTGTTCAATATTTTATTTTTGTATGCTTGATATTGTATTTTTCTTTTAAATAAAGTTAATGAAATAAACATTTTATAAATCAATGTGATATTAGTTGTTTTGTAATTCAAAACAAACATAAACATTTTACTGCGCATGACACGTTCCAGTTTTCCGTTTTCATGTATTTTCGAATATTTGGATACCGATACGATCCCAAAAAAATCGAGATCGTATTTAAAAATAAATAGTATTCAAAACTGTAATTGTTAATGTTTTCATGGTGAATTCAATTCGAATTTGGTTTTGAAATCGTTTTGAACTAAGCATGAAAACGTAGTAAATAATGGAGTGTTTTGGCAAACATTATTCTGTTTTTTATTGCACTTTGGTTTCAAAAATGTTAGCCACCCTCGCCCCCTGTTGTAAAGTGTTTGCTGTATTGTAGATGTTCCGCCTAAAAATATATCAGAGTTTAGTGTTCCGCGACTTCAAAAAGTTTGAGAACCAAGGCTATAGAGTACAATAAGTAAGGCTGTACTACTACGCCTACTATAAGATAAAATTGTTCTTATTTGATTTTGTTTTCAAACCAACACTCAAAAAAAAACTAAGTAAGTTTTACAAATTTTTTATAAATATACAACTCACAAGTTTTTTTGTACGTTTACCAAAAATATTGTAGAATACCAAAATTTATTTGATTTACAATTTATTTTTGGATTTGAAGGAAAAAAGTTGTAGTTTTATCAAAAAATTTTGTGTGTTGTATATTTATAAAAACTAGGAGGGCCCGTCGTGCTTCGCTACGCTTTAATTAGCGATCAAATAAGTTCGAGATCAAATAAGCTTACTTGAAAACTTATTTGATCGCTAATTTTTCATATATCCGAACTGATCAGCTGGAGTTCTGATTATTTTTCATTCATATATTTAAAAAGAAAAATTAAAAATTATGTGCTAGCATTTCTCATAACCACTTTTTGAAATCATTGCTACGTCAACAAAATGTCTACGCAAAAACTTTATTTATAAGCGAAGCGAAACACGCCAGGCTTTCCTAGTATATAATAAAAATACAACAATCAATAATCAATTTTTTATCCTCTTTCATTCACAAACAATATATATTAAAAATTCTAACAATCAAATTTACGATCTCAAACTATCACACCAAACACACACATTACAAAATTGTCGCTGAAAAAAAATACAACAATCAATAATCAATTTTTTATCCTCTTTCATTCACAAACAATATATATTAAAAATTCTAACAATCAAATCTACGATCTCAAACTATCATACCAAACACACACATTACAAAATTGTCGCTGAAAAAAAAATACAACAATCAATAATCAATTTTTTATCCTCTTTCATTCACAAACAATATATATCTAACTAAATATTCAAAGGAATTAATATATAAGATAACACAACAAAGAAAAATAACGTCCATACTCTCCTAGATCAATGCATAAACTGAAAAGAAAATATAAACTACTATAAACAAAGAAAAGATTTGGACGTTTCCATTTGATCCATTTGAATTGATTTGAGGGGAGGCAGTTGAATTCAAAAATACATTATAATTCGTCTATAACTTTTTTATTTATGATCCGAAAAATCCCAAAAATCTCTCAGATCTAGGTGACACTAATATCAGTTAGCAGTGAAAATTTGGAATGAGTGAAAATTCGAATAAAAAAGCCTTAGGCTGTACAAAGTACAAAGTTAGCGTATTAATATATAAGATTTTGTAAAAGTGACGTTTATTCTTTTGAGTGAATGAGCCTTGGACAAAATTTTGTATAGTTACTATAAACAACAGACAATGTGCTGGTAAATATGATGATCCCCACCAAAGTCGTCACTTGAAAAAAGTACCAATTAGCCTTGAACTGAATTTAGAGTGGATGCTAATCACACAGTAAGATAATTAGTCATTGGTTAATTTTGCAGGTTTCAACAATTGATATTGGTTTCAACTTGCACAGTAAAATAATTGATTAATTACTTTTACACACTTCGTCAAAGTTACAATCAATAGCCATCAATTAAATTTTTATATCTTAAGCCCAAGCAACTCGTCTTGATTCAGTTTCACATCAAAGCATTTAAAACCAAATCACAATTAATAACCTCACAATTCAGCCACCACATGTTTTTTATCCAATTAAAAACACAAATTTCTGCAACATGTAACATGCAATAAAAAGAAGGTCATAACACTTATTCAGATTAAAATAATTGATGGCGTAATTTTCTATATTGCATTCCCCAATTCTTCTTTGGAGAATATGACATCCATTCAGCAATCAGTATTAGTGACATGTTGGCAAGGGAGAAATCTGAAGAGGTTTATGAGTTGTTGGTTGTGGTTCGTTGAGGACTTCAAAATTGAAGCCGTCAATTTGATCACTCTGAATTTGATCACTCGACTCTTCCCGTTAAAATATGAAATTTTAAATGAGTTGTAATGAATTTTCGTCATATTTAGAATATTTTGAGTTCTTCTTCTTTAATGATATCCGCAGACATTGCATATCCATCATCATTACCATTACCATTTTCTTCCTTATTCGACATATTGACATACATGTTTCTTATGAAATGTCTTCTTTTTACATTGGAAAGATTTGTTTTCAAGCTTATGAAACTTAAAACAGATAATATCCTATCTTTCAGTGTTAAATATTGAGTTATCCAGTCAGGAGAAAGAAACGGTTAAATGCAATGAATTTATTTATAGTTGTTTAACGATGAACAGTTTTACAAAGAATGAAAAAATAATAATATAAAATTAAAATATGACATTCTCCAAAGGGCTCTTTGATTTTAAGTTTAGAGTTCTTCAACACTCCCCTTCGCTAAATCCATCTGCAAAACAAGATCCCAATATACGGTGTTCGGTTCAGGCTCTTCGAAAGGCAATCTGCAAGGTGGTGTTTGATCACAATACTAATTATTTCTACCCTCTTCTTCCAAACACAATCTCATAGGTAATTAGGTAGTGATATTTTACGTTGATATGTTTGGATCTTTTTGTCTCTAGGTTCTTAGCAATAGAAATACAACCAGCAGTATCTTCGTACAACTTCATTGGTAGAAGTGGCTTGATGTGCATGTCTTTGAGTAACATTCTTAGCCAAATCTCTTCTGTACACGCCATAGGTGCTGCCACATAATCAGTTTCTGTGGTGGAGGTAGCCATCAAACTCTGCTTTTTGCTCGCCCAGAAAACCGTGTTTCCGTAGATGTTGAGGAGATAACCACTTGTAGACTTCCAAACCACTACATCATGAGCCCAATCAGAATCGACAAATCCAACCAAAGGCTCTTCTTTTGTCATCTTCTAGACCAGTTTCATATCAAATGTCGATTGCAGATATTTTAGGATTCTCTTCAGATAAAACCAATGCTCATCAGAAGTGTTTTCTTGAACTCTGCTAAGAAAACCAAGAGGGCCATCATCCCGAATCTAACCTTCACATTGAAAAAAAAAATATTTAAAAAAAAAATGCCCTTGTTTTCTCACAGTTAACATTCTGAATTATCAAAAACGACAAAGCATTATCACATGGAAATTTTTTTGCATGAAATTGTTTCAAAGAAAGTGGAGTTATGTAACTTTTCTTTTATTCCATTTTCGAATGATGGTATTTTGAAAGTTGTAAAAATTCAAATATATAATTTATATTTATTTATTAATAATTAAATTGTGCTACAGATACCTCTCACTAATAGATAAAAGCTGATCAATCAATCAATCAATATTTTATTTTTTATTTACCATATCAGCGTTTACAAATGGAACAAGAATTAAATGTCTCGTGCATAACATAAAACATACATTTTTCATTTTTTTTAAATAACTATAGGACTGAATTACAAATTATTTTAGTTTTACTTTGTTACATATGCTGTTGTTAGTTTTCCACAAAAACTTTGCTTTATAATGAAACAAGGTAGACATAGTAAATTAAAACATAATGCCCCGTGCATAACACAATTTCAAGGGAAATCAGGGAATTTAAAGAATCTTCGAGAATTCACCACAATAGGAGGATTAATAATTTTAATTATGTTGTCAGAGCTATATAGTAGTTTGTCTTCTTTCTTTGGCCTTTTCCAGCGGTTTCCATGTCTTTCCATAACTGATACTTGAATTTCTTCATTGATTATTTGAACCACTTCACCTGCATATAAAACTTTGTCATACACAACAACCACCCAATTTCCAACGGTAACATCTTTCTTTGCAGTTAAGGTGCTTTGCTTTCCCACAACAGTGAGTGCGTTTAAGAAAAACTCTTTGCTATTTGTAGATATCTTAATGACATGCATTTGTGAAATGCCTGGAATTTTTGGAGCATGATCCCATATTATATTTCTACAAATATCTTTCTCCAAAATTACCATAAGTTTGGTAGAAACCATGTGTATTTTAATTAGTTGAGCAAAATCATCTGTTGATCTGACAACAGGAGCTGTATCCTTTTTAGAGGATATCAAGCTCCTGACAGTTGACTTCGCTCTTCCACCAATTCCGACAATTACCCCTTTTTTCGTGGGAGGTAGCGAAATATTTCCAATGGAACAGCTTTTTTTACTTATTGCTAAGTTTTTCTAAAAAAGAAACCATCTGTCCATCTGTCCATATAATCTCAGTTAGATGTTTGTTGTCCTCTGAGTAAAATAAGTAACAAAAAAGTCTTTAAATGAAGTGTTGCCAACTACACATATGTAATAGTTGGTAATTACTAAATTGAAATTTGTGGTTGCAGTCATAAGTTTAAGATTAATATTGTTATTTTGAAACTGTTTAATGCAAACAAAAATACGCTTTCTTAATGCACTAATATAATAAAAACAATAATATTTTATATATGATGTTATATTATGTATCCTAATAATATGTACTAATAAAAAAATGCATGTATTGTAAATGCAAACTGCTATAATTTACGTTAACAATATAGAAAACTCAGACGCGTACCGTGCATAACTTTGCTTTGTCCCGTGTATAACACAACCTAAAATTAAATTAAAAATAATTAAATGGATATGTCAAAAACTTAAAGATACTGTAGTAGAGTTTAGTTATTTGGCTTTAAAAAAATATAGGTCTTATGGAATTATTCAAGCTTAACTCACAGAGTTTTTCAAATGTTGATGACTATGTGAAGAAATAGATTTTTTCTGTGTCCCGTGCATAACGGGCTTAAAAATTAATATTTTAACTCCTTAAAAAACTTTAATTAATTTTTTTTTCATGGTATTTTAAGTTTGATGTTGCTTGTCCATAATCAGTAAAGTAAGTTAGCCTTGGTTAATTTTTTTGTTCTGTGAGAGAGTTTAAAATTCTCTGAATGTCCCGTGCATTACGCGAGAATGGACCAACAGCATAAGATAAGTCGAGACGAGTAGCCACTGTTCAATATAACAAATTAACCAAGACATCTCGAAATGGTTTTGATGTCTTCTCTCCAGAATTCTTTACAAGTTTCACCTTAGGCTCCATGGGAATATCAAAATCTTCTAGGCGTAATCTTTTTGATCCAAACTCAAAACATTTATTTGTCATGCATTATATTGATTCCATAAACGTTTTCACCTCTCCTAAGTTCTTCATTCGAAACTCAGATGACAAAGTTTGCTTCTAGTAAGATTTCTTCATCGTTGTCTCCACAAATCAGCACATCATCTACAATTACAAGACAGTAGGCTATCTTTCCCCCTTCAGTCTTGTAGTAAAGACAATAACCAGCCGAAGATTTTTTGTAGCCAACACTAGTAATGAACTCGTTAAAACGGGTGTTCAAACAGTTTGGACCCCGCTTCAGGCCATGCAAGGAAGGAACGATTCAGTTTCATATCCTTCAGCAACTTTGAACCATCAGGAACATTCAGAAACACTTCTTCTTTGATGTAGCCACGCAGAAACGCTGTTTTGAAGTTCATTTGGTAAAACGTGAACTTCTTTTGTACTCCTATAGCCAATAAAACTCTTATAGTAGGAAGTCTGGCGACTGGTGAATAAACCTCTGCGTAGAGCACGTCTTCCCTTAATGGACATCATCCCAATACCTTGAAGGCATTTTTCGTTTCTTTTTGGATATCGATTTTTATTGCTTTCAGAAGAATTCTCAGTTGGTTGAAATGAAACATGCTTAGAACTTTCTTCAGAGCTATAGAACTCATCTTCAACATTGACAGGATCTGAGCTACTCTTGGAAACAGAAACATCCAGTAATGACATTTTTAGAACTACAGCTATTCAAATCGTCATCACAATCAATCTTTCAAGTAGATCTCTTCTGGTCATCGAAAGTTACGTCTCTTGAATTAACGATCTTGTTTATAGCTCTATCCCAAGGCTTGTAAGCGTTCTTCTCGTAACCTACCTAGACACTCGTAAGAATTTTCATCAAACTTCTTCCTATGGCATTTCGGAATGTGGGCAAAAGCTCTACATCCAAAGATACGAAGCTTTTCAAGACTGGGCCCATAACCTATTGAGTTATCCAGTCCAGAGAAAGAATCGGTTAAAAGCAATGAATTTATTTATAGTTGTTTAACCATGAACAGTTTTACAAAGAATGAAAAAATAATAATAGCCGTATTTTATTTGCCAAATTACACTAACAATTTCATATTTCCAAATCCAAATCCAAATCTGACAAAATAGTTGGTTTTGAAAAGTCAGAATTGTATTTTAGTTCGCGTACTCAACACGTAATTCGCTAACCATCATATTTTATTTCTAAAAGTTGCAAGAATTTCAAAATTTTGAAATATTGGCTATTTGACTTTAGTATTTATTAATAAAAATGTAAGCATAATAAGTCTAACACTGCGTAACAATTGATGCTAAATTGTACTAAACGTGCTAAATCGATTTAGTCAACTATTTTATTTGACTAAATTAAAATTTTGTTTCTAAATTATTATGAAGAAATTCATTTGTTACACAATATCTGATAGCTTGATTACATTAATTTACTTTAAAATTCGGTATTTTTGTGAAATGAAATTTAGATTTAGCAGTTTAGTACAATTTAGCAGCTAATTGGAACCCAGTCTAAGTATAAGTAATGTAAGTATATTAACACGCAGAACTATAAAACTATAACGATAATAAAAAATTGAATAAATAAGTGTGCTGATTCTTATATTTTTTATTTACTTTCTGAACAAGTACTACCAATCTTCAGAAAAGTCTTGATATACAAATCGAATTTTATGGTTCATTTTATTTGAAAATTGCGTTTTGACAGTTCAATGCGAATTCCGGTTGGGTAAAAAAAATACTATTAATATTAAATTAAAATATGACATTCGTCAATGGGCTCTTTGATTTTAAGTTTAGAGTTCTTCAACATTAAATACCACAGCATTATAACTAGAAATTTCTGTTGCAGTATTCGCCATATTATGAAACCTTATTTTCCAAATCAGCACCTAGGAATCCATCTTTTACTCGCTCTAAAGTTAACATTTTTTCATCAAGATTCAAAAGGTTTTTTTTGCAGCCTTAAACCGTTTTGGTATCCGGCTTAGTAACAGCATTACGTGAATTAATCTAAATATATTACACTATACCTTGTAATTTTAAAGCTCTTACATCTTTTTTAAAATCTCAGTAAAACTCTTTAAAAGCTCTATTTTCAAGTCTGAACATAATATCTTCTATATCAAATATGCTTTTGTGTCGGCTGTGCTCTTCTGATATGTTTTCAATATCTTTGACCAACTATTTCAAACGATTTCTTCTTCATCAAACTCAAATACTATTAAGTTGCCAAGACATAATATAATAAATAATACTAGAGCAAGAGCCCGCGACGGCCAGACCTTCGTTATTTTATAGAACCTGAAAGTTTCTCTGCGCATACCCCCTACTCAGGTAGGGACGATTAGCGGCATATGAAGTTTGGATCATGGTGGCTGTGGCAGGGAGCAGTAACAAAGGGGCCGCCAAAGTTTCGTGAAAGTATAAAAGGCAATTTTTTATATATTCTTCGTGATAGTATTAGAAGTCACGTCACCCATTGCCAGACACTTACTATCGTGGCTACTCCCTGCCAGACACCCTTAAACTTTAACAAATTGATAAGAGAAACTTTCAGCTTCTATAAAATAACGAAGGTCTGACCGTCGCGGGCTCTTAGTCTATACCCTTGGTCTTTTCATCATTATCTGCCCAATTTGCTACACTTTTTCTGCATCTGTATTCTTTTTATCAGTACGGTTTTCTATTTTCTTTTCTCTGAACTTTTGCTTGTCACCATATTTGGGCACACCATAGTTTTCCGTAACTGGTTTCATCTTGAAATTTTCTTGAATACTACTATCACCATGTTTTTTATGATTTTCGCCGGGTAACCTCGTGTTCGTAATCAAATACATAACTTCTTAATGCCTTCCTGAACTTATTATATTTATTTAATAGATTTAATTTTATTTCTTTTATATTTCATTCGTTCCTTCAAAAAATATTCATTAATTTTCAATTAACTTTTTTTTATCTAATTACTTCAAATGCTCGTAACGAAATATTTCAATTATTATGTTTAAAATTTAGATTAATTTATTCTGCTAATATTACATATTGCGATTCATTCCGGAAAGATGAAGCGTAAAATAATGAATTAAGTTTAATTAAAGTACAAAATTTAACAACTTCTATTAAAAATTAAAAAAAAAACGAATAATAACAAGAAATTCACACGCTGTATATAAATTAAATAAACATATTACATTATACATATACAACAACAAAATAATAATAATAATAATAAAAATTAAACTAAAGAAAATAAACTTTATAACAAAACGAAAGAAGATATAAAAAATGCCACCGATTTTAAAGCAAAATGAGTTATGATTCTTTTCCAGTTGTCAGAATAAAATATAACTTAAGAAAACAAATGAAAAGAGAATGGCGAATAATTACAAAAAATAGATCACAATATGATTTGAATACTTTCTCTGTTACACGCATAGGAGTATTTCGAAACGAAAATAAAATGAGATAGCATACTGTGTTTTGTAAATGAAAAAAATAGATAGAAATCTTGAAATCTGAAACAACAATATATCTCTTTCGTTTTCTCGCACATTAGACAAATAAAATAAGAACATTAAATTTATTTTTCGATTTCATTTTCTAATTTGATTTGTATTCCAACAGGATCTTATCTTCAATGTTATTATTATATAAGAATGTGTCTCGAATAAAAAATTTAGCTTGATTTCTAACATTGAAAACTGTTGGGAATTCTGGAGGTGATGAGTTTTATTTTGTGAATTCAGTAAGAAAATAACAAGAAAAAAAATGTATTAATATGACAGTTTGATATGGAACGAGGCATGGAATATTTTTGGTATTTTATTTAGGATATATATACATATAATAATTTTTTCTTTCTTTCTGTTATAAAGAATTTGTAATTATAATTCTGAATATTTTTGTACGAAATGGATATTTATGGTTTATCGGGCTTTTTTTATGGAGAACTAGACGTGCTGCAGAATTGAAAATGTATATTTTTGAATTGTTTTGATTTCAAATGTTTTATATGTTTTGATTAGCATAAATTTGAAAAGATAAACAAAATATTTTGAAACATGTATAGGTTAAGATTGAATGAAATGACGCGTATAAATTAGATGGGATATTTTCATTAATTTTAAAGTGACAGTTGAAAAATTAAGCATATGCAAATATATCAATTTTAACTTTACTAAACGAATAAAGGATTTATTAGATATTGGACGACAAGTATGACCGTTCTTTCTTTAGATTGATGCCCATTCCTGAGTGATGATCTCCAAGTGTATAGTATTCTTTTAAGCTGGTTTTGCTTAAGCTGTGCAACGATGGTCTAATTGTGTCTTGCATTCTAAGTTGCCCACTTTAGTACGATTTTGTCTTTTATAACTATTTTTCTTTGGCTTCCCACGCTGTTTGTTATGCACGATATTCTGTTAAATCCTTAATGATTGCATTCTCTAATCTCTACTATACCCATCCTTTATAGGCCTTCATCCTTTTTTTCCTTTTTCCACTCGTGTTGTCCTGGGTTTTTTTCATGTTATCGTTTTCATGCCAGGTAACCACATAGATCAGTCAACTCAACCTCTTCAAGCTAGACGAGTTAGATATATTCCAAAGAACAGCTATCTTGATCTGGTTGCTGTTTCGGAAACGTGGTTTGAACAGCATACATCTAATGCAGACCGGGCAGAAAAGGTGGTGATTTGCTCCTATATGTCAGTCTCAAATTTCAATAAAAAATAATACAATCTATTTCTACCTCTGAAGCTGAAATTCTCGTTGTGCAGGTTATTATAGATGTCCCTCTGTGCTCATTATCGTCACATACCTGGTTTCAGGTGGTCTGTTGCTATTGAAGAAGATACTATGGAATTCGCTTCTAGATATCCGGTTATTACTGTGGTTGGTGACTTTAACACGAAACCACTGTATCGGGTCTCTTATTGCGCGGACCACCTGCAATAGTCTTTGTGACAAGCTTCATATGGGTTTAATTGTCCAACACATTATGAACGTGTCCCTGTAGCCACAAGTTCTTCCATCATATCATCAGGCTCTTGCATTGTTTTCTTTATGGGCAGTGACCGTTTAGTGGTCAAAGCAAGAAATCAATTTTCTGTGCCAGGCATTTCCCATCATTCCTTTGTTTTCATATTCCTCGCTGTTAAAGTAAACTATACCATTCGCAAGCGTTTGATTAACTATAACCGTATATAGATGTGGAGACTTATGTTATTGGAGTTCAATGCCGTTGCATTTTGTCCCCTTTATCGTTCCTCTGATATTGATTTTAAACTTAATATCTTAAATAAAATTATCCTATCGCTTTTTGACAAAATTGTGATGTATGTGAATGTATGTGGGCGGAAACAAGTTCCATTTCTCTAACTCCAGAAATGCTGAGTACTAGAACCTAGCATAAATTTGCTTATGGTGCGCTTGCTTATCTAAATGATGGGTCGCAACTCGCAAGACAACTAGGATTCCTTCTGTTCATATCGTTGGTACAATAGTACGTATAGGGCTAAACTTGATTATGGAATTATTTATTCGAGTTGATTCAACAAATGATTTGTGGAAGAAATTTAAGAAAATCGGCTTTGCTTAAGTTCCAAGATGACTCAGTTGCCCTTAGTGAGGTTGATTTAAGTCAAATTAACAAGCAGTGGCGTAGCTAGCATGGTGGCACCCGGGGCGGATATTGTGGTGTCACCCCAAAAATAAAAACTGTCAATAATAATAAGAAGCCGATAAACGTAATTTATAACTTTTTTTAATTAATACAAATGAGCATTATTATTATAAGCCCGCAAGTAATTTTTTATTAATTTTAATTTGCTGAAACTCCTCTCACACGAAGCCACTAATACGCAAATAGTCATAAATAACTTTAGTGCGACCGTAAGATTCGGAAGAAATTCTAAAAAATCCCATTCTACGATGAATTTCAAAAAGTCTAGGTACACCCAGTTAGAAACTGTAACATTGGCCGCTTTTAAATGCCTCCTCACCCTTTGTATCTCTATGAGGAGTTCTGTTGCCAATACCGCATCATAAAAACCAGTAAATTTTGATACCGATAATTTTAACTCTTCACTGTTCGCCAAAAGCTAAGTGTTTGTCTGCACAACCTCGAACAATGAAGCTAAATCTTGAACTGACTTCAGTCTAGTTCGGAGTTCAACACTGAATCGGTCAAGACATTCCAACATGTCCTTTTTAAGTTGAGCTCTCAGTGTCAGTCCAACATCAGGTGCAAACTCACCACCCGTTCGTTTTTTGCGTTTTTATGACGAATTTGGCTTTCCATTGGAATGTCATAGTCCTCCGATTTTTTCGCAGCAAGATCTATTGCCTCTTCTACAATGAGACTTCGTTATACTCTATTTTTGTAGCTAATTGATCAATATTCAAGCCCGTGCTTTGCAATCCAATCTGAGCACAGATATTATTTCTCTTAGAATATCATTTCAAAACAAAAGATAGCAAAGAAACGAAAAATCACATGCTGCATTGATAAGGTTCTGTGCAGCGCCTCTAGTGTCTACATTTTCTTGTTGATCACTTAACTTCTCAATTTCAGCCACAATCCCATCAAAGTTTTCGGCCAATACTTTTACTGCAGCATAATGAGCACTCCAATGCGCTGTTAAGAGTATTTTAACAGTTGCTTTGTTGTGTTTAGCAAGTACTTCCCAGCGGCTAGTCGAAGCAGAAAAACATGTAAAAATGGCTTCCACTGACGAGTGTTGGCCGTATAAATTAATTGAATGATCTTTGCAGCCCACAAAAATTGCTTTGTTATTTTTTGCTTTAATAATAGCTTGCACTTCTCCATGTATACTACTCATAACAGCTGCATTATCATAACCTTTGGGAGTGACAATTCATAACATCTATACCATCATTTTCAAGATTTTTACACTGAAAAAAACATGTCCTATTTTCAATCGAAATGCAGTTGTCTCAACCTCACCGTGCGGGCAGATATGGCGAATCGAAATACGAGATTGATTCAACAACCGTACAATGATAAGCCGATGCAGTTGAGACAATCAGATGAAATATTTATGTGGAAATAAAATATAGTTCAATTAATCTCAAATACTTAAATTTTAAAATGAAAAATTCATGATATAAGGCCAAAGATAAATTTTTTCATGAAAATAGTTATTAACTTTATTCAACTACTGTTATATTGGATAGCACTTTATATTTTAATTACACCTCATTCTGTTATCAGGAAAATGTTACTGAGTACTGATTAGTTGTCCTAATCACGGTGAAATTGTTTGTAAATATCTTTTCCTGCATGAATAATAAACTGCCATCTTCGAGATGAGGTTATCATTACTTCAATTTTTTTTTCAGTGTAAGAATTTCATCGCTTAAATCAGCGGCTTTTTTTCACGTAAAGGAAAAAATCCAAGGAATACTTCCTTGATTTCCACTTTACTACCATCAATTTTCACATAACGAATCACTTCTGACATTTGATCAATATGTGAAATGTCAGGTGTGCTATCAAACATAATTCCAAAATATTTAACCGATTTAATTTCGTTGACAAGCTTAAACTTTACGTGGATCGCTAAAACATTTATGAACTCATTTTGTATATCTGGTGACAAATATGATACTTTTGGTGATTTACCACGCTCCAAATTCAAAATGTGTTCTTTTAACACTACATCATACTTTGACAATAGTTTGGTTAGTTCTTAGAAATTGCCTTTATTTGAAGAACTTTGTCCTTCATCATGTCCATGAAATGCTGGGTTTTGTTTAGATAAAAACAAAGTTATATCCAATAATCTTGATAAAAGATGTTTCCACTTCTGTTTTTTATTGTATATTAATTGCAAGGCTGCGTCTCGTATCGTTTTATGAATTTTTAACCTCATTTCCAAAGTTTTCCACTTTTCAAAATTTTCCAGATGTTCATTTGAAGTTTCATGCTCGGCCACTTTGGGATTTAGTTTCCACCGCTTCTGGTATCCAGTGGTAAATGTTGATTTTGTATTATTATTATTGGTGACAGCAAATACACGACAACAGAAGCAATACAGGACGCAAGTTATTATTTACAGGAGAACCAACAATCCATGGCCGTAGAATTTTTTCACCATTATTCATCATTTTATAAAACCATTCTTTAGAAAGATGGCGAACATCACCTTTTATGTCTAACCCGTGTCTAGATACAGTAACAAACGACCCTTCTCTATTTTGAAAATGTTCACTTTCTTTTTTTATGATTTCAATGCGAACATTACCAGAGTCGCGTATATTCCAATGTGATACATCTCTTAAGTCCTGAAGTGATTCACCCATGCAAATACTGTCTTCGATAGTAGAAGCATTAGCGGCATTATCACTGTCATTTTCATTATTCCTTTCTAATTCGTCATCATAGGTTATCATTATTTATTCTGTATTGTTGCTGTTACTTTCCGAAGATGAGCCAATATTCTCTGAAACATTCGTTGAATCAACGTGATAATCAGTTTCTTTTGATGAACCTTGGACATCATCGGGTTTTGTAACATATTTATAGATTTGGTCTTTCTCTGCTGGAACCAACTTTTTCTTTAAAAATTATGAACTCCTCGTGGCATATTTACTTTTTGGGATATTTGCTAAACGAAATCTAAAAAAATATTTTTAATTATAGTATAGGTATCAGCAAAGCATTAATTCTAAATATATTTGTAGGATACATAATAGGTACATAGTTCATAATAAGTACACTGTGTTAACGACTAAATACACCGCCAAGAAAATTAATTTATTTAAATTTTCTTGTAACAACTTATATTAAATAATATTTGATAAAATGGAATATATAAATCATAGCCTAATATTATAAGGAACTATTTAAAAAAATATAAGTATGAAATCCTAAAAGATATTTTATATAAAGAATTGAAACCAAAGTTAAATATCCAATTAGAATCATGCTCAATAATTTACAAAATTGAATGTGATTTTTGTGAAAAATTTTACATCGGGAAAACCGGAAAATGTTTTAAAGACTGATTTAAGGAATACCTGCCTAAGAAGAAAAATAAACAAAATTTAAAGTTTATTTTTGCAAACCATTTACATAGTTAATAACAATAGCTACACCACTTTTAAAAAAAAATTGAAGGCTTTACATTTATGTAGCCAAGGATCTTTAAAAGAATCACTTGATGAGTTTGAAATTTCCAAGGTATTTAAAACCCAACAAAATGTACTTTCAAATGATAAACTTTCATTTAATTCAAATATATAAATATATAAAACTGAAAACAAACAGTATGAGTATGTATCAACCTACAAAAACTTGCAAAACTGCAGTAATTGCATAACTGCCATTTTATTCCACAGTAATTATTTTTGTGTCCATTGAAAAACGATCTATTTCAATTTATTCTTTGAGTTTCAAGATAAAGGAAAAAAATTATTTTGAGATCATTTACAAACACGGTAATTTGATTGTTTGTTAGTTTCCTTAGGTGTTTGCAATTAATTTGTTTGAAATGTAAAACATATATTAGGTAGTAAGGTTAAGCGGATATTTTAGAAATAATTTTGGAATAGAGACATTGTAACTCAAGGGTGCCACCCTATCGACAAAGGGTGCCACATTATCGACGTAAACCAATTTTCCTATACATTATTCAGCATATGTGTTTTCAGACCTGGTCATTAAATAATCATGCTTGCATACTAAATAATGTATCGTAAAAAACGGTCAATATGGTATCTATAGGAATATTCAAAGCTATTGAGTAATTGTGGTGATGGGATTCAATGCTCAACATGTTGATTCGATTAATATTGTTAAAATTTTATTTCACGTAATAACTCAAAAATTTTAAAAAGTAGAATAGATTCTTTTTGAACCAATAACACATTTATAGGACACATTTATAAGTTATCACAATTTATAAATTAAAATTATATGGATAACCTGGTTAAAATAGTTTCTAAGTGATTTATCGTTGAAAACATGTGATGGTTTGTTTAAGTTTTTTACGTTCGGGTGTCACCCCAAAACGGTTTCGAAGTGATTTATCATTGAAAACATTGTGATGGTTTGTTTAAGTTGTTTACGTTCGGGTGTCACCCCAAAACGGTTTCGAAGTGATTTATCATTGAAAACATTGTGATGGTTTGTTTAAGTTTTTTACGTTCGGGTGTCACCCCAAAACGGTTTCGAAGTGATTTATCATTGAAAACATTGTGATGGTTTGTTTAAGTTGTTTACGTTCCTGTGTCACCCCAAAACGGTTTCGAAGTGATTTATCGTTGAAAACATGTGATGGTTTGTTTAAGTTTTTTACGTTCGGGTGTCACCCCAAAACGGTTTCGAAGTGATTTATCATTGAAAACATTGTGATGGTTTGTTTAAATTGTTTACGTTCGGGTGTCACCCCAAAACGCTTTCGAAGTGATTTATCGTTGAAAACATTGTGATGGTTTGTTTAAGTTTTTTACGTTCGGGTGTCACCCCAAAACGGGTGACACCCGGGGCGGACCGCCCCCCCCCCCCGCCCCCCTTAGCTACGCCTCTGATAATGCATCAGCATTTCCAATGTGGACTTCCCCTCCGATGTTCAATGTCGAAATTATAAGCCTGTAAGTGTTCAATCCATCGTGCTCCTTGTCACTCCGGGTTCTTAAATTGTAGAAGCCACCTTAATACTCCATGATCAGTTCTTTCAGTTCATGATCAGCTCGTTAAGATTTTTGATCGTCTAAAAATTTGTGGAAATGTCTTACACATGCCACTATAGTCAGCAATTCTTTACGGGTTACACAATAATTCCTTTCTGGTTTGGACAGTATCTTCGAGTAATAAGCTATTACTTTCTCTTGTCCATTAATTTCTTGAGATAACACTCCTCCTATGCCATTATTGCTGGCGTCAGTGTCTAATGCGAACTTAAAATTTGGTACTGGGTAAGACAGAAGTGATGCAGTGCACAATCTTCTCCGAAGTTCAACTAATTCAGCTTCTTGCTTTTCTGTCCACTCAAATGCTTTATACTTCCGCGTGAGCTCATTCAGACTCTTAGCAAGATTGGCAAATCCCCGCACAAAACGGTAGTCGGTAGTAAGTGCACAATACCAGAAAACTGCGAAGCTCATGTAAATTCTTTAGTATTGGCCATTCTTTTACTACTTTGTTCTTATCTGGATCTGTGTATATTCCATTTGTTGTTACTTTGTGCACAAACTTTGTACAACGTAAAATCTCATAGTTCCATTCTTCCTCCCGACTAAAACCTTTGGTGAACTGATTTCTCCTATCTGATTTCTCGAAAACACCAGCCATTTTCCTCTTTTTTTCATATTGGAATTACAAAATGTGTCACAACAACACAAAGATACCTCTTAAGACCTAGGTCCCACAACAACATTCGTTCTGAGGTGATGTGGCCGCTTTTTTAAATGTTTGTGAATTGAAGGCACTCGAGACTATTGATTCAGGCCAAGCATTGCAATTGCACGATGTACGCTCAGAAGTCCCTTTGCATTTTGTAACTATGACAGTGAGTAATCTCGATAGTTTGACTATTTGCACAAACAGATTGACGAGTATAACGGGGAAAAGTATAAGTTTGAGGCATGATGGATCTGATTTCATCCGAGCAGCGCTGGTTACGATATTTATAAAAAAACAATGAGATCAGCAACAGTGCAACGATGTTGTAGGGAATCAAGATCTAATGTTAAATTTCGATCACCAACAATTCGTATAGCACGCTTTTGAACAGAGTCCAAAAGAACTAGGATAATAACAGATGCAGCGCCCCAAACTTGACAACAATACTCCATGCAGGGACAAATATAGGACTTATAAATGTTGAGTAATTGATGCGAAGTAAAATATTTTTTACATCTATTGAGGAGGCCGAGTTTTTTTGACGCGTCTTTGCCATGGCCATTATATGATCGTTCCAGAGTAAGTTATTGGAAATTGTGACTCCCAATAAACGAATGCTTTCACATTTGTCTTTTTAGTCGTTACACATATTAATTGCAATATCATTTGGAACCTCTGTCTTTGATCTGGAAACATTCAATAGCTGTGTTTTAGTAGAATTAAAATTGACCAAATTTGTCACCCCAATCGGCGACTTTTTCTAGGTCCTCGTTTACATTTATGGCAGCTTCTCTCCGGGCGGGATTTATTCGTTCATGCATTTTACCCTTTGAAGATAGGGTAAAATGACTTGTGCAGTGTTCTATCATCTGCAAAAATATTTTTTGGGTTCCTGGTGATTTTCAACAGTTCGTTGATATAAATTGGTCAATAAAATAAAGTGGGAGATAAAACTGAGCATTGGGGTATACCAGCGTTAGTTAATTTAGACTCAGAAGAAAAGCCGTCTATAGATACCGAGATGTATCAGTTAGACAGAAAAATTTGAATCAAATTTTCGACTGCGGGATGAAAACCATACGTAACGAGTTGTTGATCAAGTTGGCATGCCAGATTCGATCAAATGCTTTTGAGATGCCTAATGCGATAATGTACGTTTCACCACCTTTCTCAAGTATGCTATTCCAACGATGAGCTACATAGTTCAATAGATCGGTTGTTGATCGATCTATTGTTTCTAAAACCGTATTGGCTGTCAGATTTGGGACAGGCTGGACATTGGCCAACTTCCAGCAGAATGGGAAAATACCAGGTTTAGATACCATTCTATCAACTTCTCGCTTTGCTAATGGTAATTTTCTTGGTGCTCGAATCGGTATCTTCGCTCCCGTGTCAATTTTATGTTTTACCATATTAGTTACTCCAATGAATTCTGTAAATTATTTGTGATATAATATCACCCCGATGGAAAATCTCCCACCAAGAATAATATAAGAACTGATTCTAAAAAATTATGGTGTAAATAATGAAACTTTTTGCAATCTATACAATTTTCTAGTTTCGAACCAATGAGAAAATTTTAAACTTTAAAAAAGTTTATCATTCTCATCAGGGCTAGCCGACTAGATAAACTCTACCAAAAAATGTCAACGCTAATTAATATAAACCAAAAATTAGGTTACAACACTAGCGAAGTATAAAAAAAACAAAAAATTTACATAAACATATATTTAATAGATTCAGGTTTAGTCAATTAATTTCTCTGGTGATCACTGTTTTGTTATACTCTAGACATTCTAGTATTGAATAACAAACTCGTATCGGTGACAAATAGTTTACTGAATTAATTGTTAATCATGTGTCAATAGACACAAGTGAAGACTAGTCATCTTCTTCTCACCGATACGAGTTTGTTATTCAATACTAGAATGTCTAGAGTCAGCCTGATGAGAATGATAAACTTTTTTAAAGTTTAAAATTTTCTCATTGGTTCGAAACTAGATCGCTCGAAAATTGTATGGGTTGCAAAAAGTTTCATAATTTGCACCATAATTTTTTAGATTCAGTTCTTATATTAGTTACTCCGTTGTCTGCTGATGTGTTTCAGAAAATGAACGAATAACGCTCGAGCAATTGCTGTGATTCTTTCGTTTGTTCTATTGTAAGCTTCGTTGTCCACTTCTGTAGTAGATTTTGTGTTTCCTTCTTCTGCGATTGATTTTTGGCTTTCATTTCTGTGTGCTATTGCGTTCACATTTCACAACGGTAGCCCCTTCTTCACATTTGTCGACGATTGTTCCTTTCTTGCGGGCTTTTGTTTTGTGTGACAGATCTAGTGCACTCTTGGTGTTGTAGACCATTTTATTGGCTTCCACAACCCACAACCTTGGTGACCCAAAATCTCCCCCCAATTTTTACAGACGATTGTTTCAATATTAGGTGGCAGCTTTTCTCGATGTTCCAATATTATTCGCCTCACAGTTGATTTTGCACCATACAAATAATATAAAGAGCCAACTTCACGTTACAATACTTGAGTACTCCATTTCCAGCATCTATAACAAATTCATTCCCCGCATGAAGTCCATGTGATCCAGAATTACTTCATAAACGATGTCTGCCACTAGAACTTCATGCTGAAAGTGCGTATTCCCTATTTTTATATCAGCAAAAAAAAACACAGATGAGTTTGAAACCAGAAATTTTAAGCTCAGAAACTTAAACTCTTTAAACTCAGGAACTTTTTGACACACACACTTCTTACATCATAACGATGCGGCCGACGGGTTAAAACATGGTTTTAACAATTTGTTGATAGGGTCAACTCCGCATCTGAACCAGTCACTCCAAGGAAGAAGACCAGTCCGAAGATTCAACGATTACCTGGGTCACTTACCATTATACTCTCCAAGAGTAAGTAGAGATTTTGTTGAGCAGGAGTTTCCAGTGGTCCCTGTATTCATCTAACTTGGAGAACCACAGAATCCTGCAAGAGGGTGAACGAATGGGGTTTTATTTATGACAATCATCATTCCCATCAGTACTGGAAGTTTCCCATGGGCACACATCAACAAACATGTTGATATGCTATCTAAACAACAAAAACGAGCGATTCACACCACTCAATCAATTAAAAATAAAAAATGTGTTAAATTTAGAAACGGTTGATTTAATTCACATATATATTGTATTCCTTCCAAGGTCTATTTTTGAAATAACACAAATCTATAATTTAAAGAAAATAATTTTAACGCGTAACACTAATCCTCAATAAATTCAATAAGGAAGCAACAACACATTTTACCTTTGAGAAAAATAAATTAATCTGACATTCATATAAAAATCCATATATTTATTACTGATTTATTTATTTTTAAAATTAAATTTCAAAATATTGAAAAGGATTTTCAGTTGATTACATCTGTTTTCTGAAACAAAAATAATCTCCTTAAATAATTTTGTTTCCTGTCTTTTTTATAGCAAACTTACCTTAAACAGTTTCCATATAGAACCATTTTTCTTAAATTTTCGACTCCCCTGATATTGTTAAAAATAAAAAAACAAATGTTTCTCTTATTAATAAATAAATAAATCTTAAACCAAAATCGAAGAATAAAATGTTGAAATAGTATTTCAGGTAAGACCAAAGATAAAATTAATAAATTTAATCAGAACAAACAAAACGAAAACCTAATCAAAGATAAACGTTTAAAAAACATATAAAAAGAAAACAGGTAAGATTATGGAACCTTTACTTTTTGTTTTCTGTATATATATACCTTGAAATTCGTAAATTTTGTTTCTACAATGTTTTCTTAATACAACAAAAAAAATCTTATTTGATCCTTCATTCCTTCTCAATTGTTCAATTTCATGATTTGAGTTGACATATAACTACATAAGATTAAGAATTGATCCCAATCACAATTCGTTTTATTTTTTTTTTCTCGAACAAACATCTTCCAAGATAAACAATATAAAATCACAATTGTGTTTTGTTTTCTTATATTTTTTTTTTAGCTTGACAAAAATCAAAAATTGAAATAAAAAATTAATATTATTCTTTTATTTGCATTTATATACCTTTTTTCTTATACAATATATTATATTCCTTACGTTATCCTTTAAATAAATAAAAGGAGTGGGAGATTATGTATATTTCAAATGATATTGCTGTGTGTCGATGTTTTTTTGTGATTGCAAAAAAAATCTGGAACATAAATTGAATACGTCAATAAGTTATGATTTCTGAAAAATGCAAATACAAAATTTAATAAAGTTTGTTTTAACTTTAGAAGCTTATCTCACAACAAAACGACAACAGTTAAGGTCAAGTTACAGAAACCTTACATAAACAATGTCATACAGTGTAATTTTTCGACAAATTGCCCACGCGTTCCAGACTTGGCACGATCCATGTTTGCCTGGCATGACCAACATTTGTTCCAAAACATTTAAAATTATTTCCAAAATTTCCATTTAAACATTTCAAGTATGGAAGCAACCGGCTGTACCAGTACAAAAATCTAAAATTATACAACAATAGCTGGCTATGTATCCTAATGCCATATTTATAGTTCTTGGTAACTTTAATGGCCATAATAAATATCTGTATCCATACACAGCTCAAGAACTGACGAAGTATAGGTGAACAGGTTGAGCTGTTGTGTTCTAACATAACTTTACTCAGATAATAGACCAACATACTACAGTTCCTGTTGTTCCTGGGCGAAGTTGTAGCTTGCTAGTTTTATTATTGAAAAATGATTCTTTGTTGGTACTGTAATGGAGAACAGGGCCCATTGGAAACACCAATGGATCAGTAGAGGCAGGTCGCGCACATAGCGAGGTTTATAACCTTGAACTAGCTTCAGCATGTGGGTTTGAGGAAGTGTACCTGCCACCCCAGCACAAATAAACAGTGTGCGCGTCTTTCGAAAGAAAATTTAGGCCAGAAGAAAACAAAAAGGAGGAAAAGAGACTCTGGCCACCCTCAACAACGAAGAAACCGTCACCGTCACGTCACCCCATTAATATAATTTATTTATTTAAAAATAACGCGCATAAGAAGATATTTACATATGTAATCTAACCTCATAATTGATGATCCGGATCCCATTCTCCAGGCTATCCCCTTAGCTGATCATCTTAATCCGTGGACGCGGTACTTAAAAATATCACGCATACCAGATCAATATAAAGAAATTGGTGTAATAATGTTGTAGCTTTACATAGATAATAGCTGTACCAAACAAAAATATACACATGATTGCTGAATTGTTGATTGTTGAATTGCGGAATGTTGCGAATCAAATAAGTGTAGCCAAAAATACTATTGATATATTATTGAAGCATAGAAAGAAATTGTTTCTCCACGGTTGTTAGACGTTTTCCTTTTTATATTTGATTGGATTACGAAACATGAAATTATCAATCTAACAATCCAAACATCAACCAGTAATTACCAAATTAATTTTGATTGATTCACCCATAGTTCTTTTGTTTCTCAAAAAGAATTTCAGTTTTATTATACTAATAACAACAGGTAAATTCAGGTTACAGTTGAATTTTATGAAAACCTAACACTTTCACTAAACTCACGATGGAATAACGTTTTTACAATAAATATTACAGCATTTTTACAACTAACAATACAAACTGTTCAGGTTACGGCTGAATTTTATGGAAACCTAACACTTTCACTTACACATGAACTGATGGAAAAATAAAACAAATAAGATTTTTTTTCTTCTAATTCTTAAACAATTTTTCATTATAACCCACAATCGAAAATTTCTATTTATAAATATCTTAGTGTTAACTGAACGAAGAAAAAAATGGTAAATTTATCTAAATACATTTTACAGACGATACAAACAACTATAATTTTTTTTCTATTCACATAACTGTCATTTAACATAATTCAACCAAATTTCATTTGATCTGAAACTTCCACTAAACAATTTTCTTCTTTTTTTTAAATTCTACTAACTTTGTTTTTTTTCTTTTAAAAATCATATTGTAATCAAGTTGAATACCTTCACGGAACTCCATTTCCAATTTTAATGCCAATTCAACAGATTTTTCAACACAACTCATCAAAAATTAAATGACAATTCCCCATCTGATCAGTAGGATTCTCGTATTTATAATTATAGGAAAACATCGAAAATGATGCGTTCGCATCTACTTTTCGTAATGTTGAATAATATGGTTGGGTGAAAACGTAGAAATTACAGTCGCAACTGATAAAACATCCTCATAACAGTACAATTTAAAGTATCAGAGCCTTTAGGTGGTAATTATCAGATCATAATTCAGCCCATTTCGAACCGAGTTGCAGAAACTATTTTCTAGGATAAAACCAAATACTTTTTTATAGTAATTTGATGCTCATAAGCTCAAATCTGAGAAAAAAAAAGCAAACTTTTATCGTTTTTTCGGAAAATGGAAAAGTTTTCTGTTCGTTTCATCGAACGCTGGCGCTGAGTCCATGTAACTACATACCAAAAAAATTTGTTTTTAAAAAAAATTTTATGATTTAGTTCAGATTTAATTTAGATACAGTGACATTTTTAAAACAATCAAAATGATAATCTCTTACTAATGAGCTTGATTCCTTGCCGCACAGACGAAATGTAGCTGATTTGACAATTTTCTACAAATACATTATGGATGAACGAACTTCCTTGAGATTAAAACAGCTTTACCGGAACTATCAAACTTTTAGCGTTTCACCAGAACTAATACTGTGGCCCATGCTTTTACGGTCCCAATAAAAAGTTGCATAACTATTGCTTTTCAGCGTGCAATGACAACAGAGACTCTCATCTCCTGAGTGCCTTACATTCGTGGGTTTTACTCGATACCTTTAATCCTCAAAAATTTTAAGTTAGAGTTCATAAGTTTCTTAAAGAAACCTAATTTATTTAAACAAAATCCTAATCCCTAGTTGACATGGTATCATCGGATATTCAGAGACGTTAATTTATAATTTATTTACAAAAAAAAATGCTTCTTGCAATTTTGGCACATGAAAATTGTGGGTTTGCCACACCTTTTTAGTGGACACCTACGAGGTTTATTTTCTAGTTGACAATAATGTGATCTTGAGAAACCTCTGGTAAATGACGCGGTGTCTCAAACTCCTGGTTATCCATCTATATTCTCCATATTCTCGTTTGTCAATAAAAGGCTTTCTGTGACCAATTTGAATCCATGTTTTTTAGTCTTATATTTTGCGATAAGACAGTGCATCTTCCATGTATTGACCATGGAAAAATTAAGCGCAGAGATCCATAGCAGTCAATGTCACTTCGTTTTTAAGCCAATAATATAGCAAATGGTAACTTGTGAAATAATTGCCAAAAACACCTCGTGATTCGCAAAAAACTCTACGTTATGTTATTAATCTTTCGTTATGAGTCCTTCAATTTTTCACATAGCTTGTTTCTCATATCAGCTAAAGGCGCAGAGCTAGGTAGTATATTATACTGAAATTATTTTTGATTTCTTGACCATATTTTGGTTTACTTTTAAAAGAAGTCAATAATTAATAATCATATTTCACTTTCTTTGTGTCGTTGTTCTTAATGATTTGATGGTCCAGGTTGGAGTTCTTCAACGATGAACTCATTTTCTTCTGTATCTTCATCAATATTTCTCGAAGTTTTAACTAAACACATCTGGCCACATCGCCGAAAATCACTGTTAACATCACGATTCAACTATATAAAATTATCATTAATATCTTCTTTATCGCTTAATCCATCAACACGGTTAGGCGGAAGATTGTTAGTTAAAGAAATATTATCAACTTCTTCATCTCCGTCGTTCTAATTTTCAATAATTTTCCTCACTTTACGCATTGTCAATAGCTTTCGACGCGGCATTATAACTATTAACTAAATATTATAAACAAATAATAAACATTCCATGTAAAGAATGAAAATTATAAGAATATATATATATATATATATATATATATATATATATATATATATATATATATATATATATATACATATATATATATATATATATATATATATATATATATATATATATATATATATATATATATATATATATATATATATATATATATAAATATATAAAAACTGTCCTTATAACCTTTTTTGTTGTATAAGTATTCGATTTTAACAAAATAATATCACACGAAATAAAATACGTCTGTTATTTTCAAAATAGTGCCAACAAATAACCAAAATATCAGAAAAATTATGAAATCCAATTTTAGTACAAAACTATAGGGTTCGTGCCAGTGTTCGATGAAACGAACACTTAACTTAACGTACACCTGGAAGCACCCCAATGTTTCCAATAAATATGAAAACTTTTCCTATGAGTAATCTCATCCATTGACACAAATTCGTCATCATTAGTTTTTCGATTTTTGTTCGTTTAGTATTTTATATAATTATTCAAAAATATGTCTAAAAACAAGGTTTTTTTGGAAGAGGAGGTGTGGTAGGAAAGGGGGGGGCTTCGGCCACCATACAATTTGTTAGTCAAATACACAACACATCAAGTACCTTATCGTACTAAGGACGCTATGCATAACTATTACTATCATCTATCTATCTTCTATATAAATAAAAATGTAAATGTTCGTTTGTTCAAAATAGGTAATCTCCGAAAGTACTTGATCGAATCTTTTGAAATTTGGAGACAACGTTGCATTTGAATACAGGAAGGTTGTTACATAGTTTTTTTTTTTTTTTTTTTAATTTTTTTTTCGTTATACATATGTATATGTTTTATAACGTAGGCTGTCAACAATTACAAGTGTCTCACCTGCTTTATTCTCAAATCACTCAACTTTATGGTCGATTTTAACTTCATGCTCAATTTAATCGATTAGTTTCGTATAGTGATAGGCCCAAAGATTATTTTATCTAATTTGTAAACCAATAAGGTTGCAACGTGTTCTCCTTTCGGTAGGACTGTCCTCGGTAGGAGTAAAAATGTCCTCAGTTTTCATTTACTATAAAAACATTATCCTTGAAGCAATCTGTAATACAATATTTTACACTGAACAAAATAGATCTTTTTGCTACATATTTCTCCCAATAAACGGATCAGGAAAATATAAAATCGTGATTTCGCACGTGGATTATTAAAATTTGTGTCGCAAGGTTGGTAACAATATCAATTAATTTACATTGCTCTATAATATATGTGAATATCTTTACTTTTACTATATCGCACGATCAGGTGGTGAACCATTGTTTAAGCAATTTTGGAATCAATCCACCGTTAAACATCTGTTTTTTTTAAATAACTTCTGTTACTAATTATCTGTTCTTAGTATTATAAATGAAATAGCTGATCTGCATATTATTTGTGATTGTTATAAATTATAAAGCATTTGGCTACAGAAAACTTACCATTTTGAAGGAAATTTAAATATATAAAACAGTACTGTGCATGAATAACTAACTAACAACTTGCGCTTATTGATTTTTATGAAAGTGCCAATGAATCAGATGGTAAGTTTAGCTGTATTTCTGAGTACTTAAAAACATTAAATTTGAGTGATTCGAGTGTAGCAATACCATTGAATGCTGATAACATCAATACGAATTTGCGTGCTATCATCCATCATAAATAAATAAAAGGATTACAGAAGTAACTGTCGTATGTGCAATCAAATATTCCGAAGCTAACGTTTGAACAAAAAACAATTTACGATCAACTAATGCAAAATGTTGATAACGGGGTTGTAGGAATCTTTTTCTTGGATGCGCCAGGAGGAACTGGCAAAACGTTTCTAAAACGATTCTTAAACGATTCTAGCAGTAATCCAACCGTAAAATAGCATAGCTTTAGCTCTTGCGGCGTCCGGCATAGCTGCGACATTGCTACCAGATGGAAGAACAGCTCATTCCGCTTTGAAATTGCCATTAAACATGCAATTCATTGAAACGCCCACATGCAACCTTTCCAAAGGATGGGGAATTGGAAAAGTATTGCAGAAATGTAAACTAATCATTTGGGCTGAATGCACAATGGCGCGCAAAAAATCACTTGAAGCGCTTGATCGATCATTGCAAGATTTGCGTGGAAATACCAGACCATTTGGGAATGCATTAATATTGCTTGCAGGAGATTTCAGACAAACATTGGCTGTAGTTCCCCGATCAACACCGGCAGATGAAATAAATGCTTGTTTGAAATATTCTACTTTGTGGCGATACGTAAAAAGGTTAAAATTATCGACAAACATCCGTGTTCTCCTCCAAAAAGATAAATCAGCTGAGATATTCTCATATCAATTGCTGAGAATTGGTGACGGAAAGGTGCCGGTTGATTTAACAACAGGACGAATTTTATTGCCTCATAACTTCTGCAATTTAGTGTCGTCAAAAGAGGAATTAATTGAAAAAGTATTTCCTGATATTCAAATTAATCATTAGAATCACGATTGGCTGAGTGAACGAATCATTCTTGCGGCCAAAAACAAAGACGTCAATGAATTTAACAATTTAATTATGTCTAATATTCAAAGCGAGGAAGTCACATACAAGTCCGTAGACACTGTCATGGAAGCAGATGAAGCAGTTAGCTATCCAACAGAATTTTTGAATTCACTTGATCTACCAGGGATGCCACCACATGTACTACAATTTAAAATCGGCGTGCCAATCATCATGTTGCGTAATATCAATCAGCCAAAACTTTGCAATGGCACGCGACTCACAGTAAAAAAATTATTGAGCAACGTAGTAGAAGCAACAATCTTGAATGGACCTTTCAAAAGCGAAGATGTCTTCATTCCTCGCATACCCATGATACCAACGGATATGCCATTTCAATTTAAAAGACTGCAATTCCCAATTCGATTGGCATTTGCAATCACCATCAACAAAGCTCAGGGCCAAACATTGGAAGTATGTGGTTTAGATCTAGATAACGATTGTTTCTTACATGGACAATTATATGTTGCGTGTTTTAGAGTTGGCAAACCAGGCAATCTCTATATCCACACAGACAATGGATCAACAAAAAACATTGAATACCCTCAAGTATTATGAAATAAAACATATTAGAAAGGTGAGTGTTTTGTTTTCTTTATTTCTTACTAGCAGGGCGCCCGGCGTGCTTCGCTACGCTTACAAATAAAGTTTTTGCGTAGAAATTTTGTTGACATAGAAGCAATGATTTTAAAAAGTGGTAATGAGAAATGCTAGCATATAATTTTTAATTTTTCTTTTTAAATATATGAATGAAAAATAATCAGAACTCTAGCTGATCAGATCGGATATATGACAAATTAACGATCAAATGAGTTTTCAAGTAAGCTTATTTAATCTCTAACTTATTTGATCGCTAATTTTTCATTTATCCGAACTGATCAGCTAGAGTTCTGATTATTTTTCATTCATATATTTAAAAAGAAAAATTAAAAATTGTATGCTAGCATTTCTCATTATCACTTTTTGAAATCATTGCTTCTACGTCAACAAAATGTATACGCAAAAACTTTATTTATAAGCGTAGCGAAGCACGCCGGGCCATTTAGTAGGTAAATAATTTTTAGAAAAAAAGGAATTTCACTGTTCGATGAAACGAACATAGGATCGAAATGCGTTAATATACTTAAATATACAAGTCCCAAAATAGTTTAAAACCCTTGTCTTGTCTGGGATTACAAAAATGCAGATTAGCAAGGGCTTAAAGAGATTTTTTTAAATGATTTCCATGGAAACGTAATTGTAAACGCACCTATAAACCCAAACATTGCTGCATTGGTGTTAGCATGGCATCTTCGGATATTCATAGACGTTAATTTAAAATTTTTGTCCCTTGTCTTGTCTGGGATTACAAAAATGCAGATTAGCAAGGGCTTAAAGAGATTTTTTTAAATGATTTCCATGGAAACGTAATTGTAAACGCACCTATAAACCCAAACATTGCTGCATTGGTGTTAGCATGGCATCTTCGGATATTCATAGACGTTAATTTAAAATTTTTAGAATCAGCATTACACATGCGTCGCTTTGATTAAAAATAAATATAGAAAAGCATAAAATGAAAAATATAAAATATAAAATAATATATTTCTATGCTTCCTATAGAGTCATTCCATATGAAATCATCAAATTGGCAAAGCCAACATATTTTAGATTTTGCTCAAACTTTGTAGAAATGTTCTTTAGGGTTCCAAAAACCAAAATCCATAGGGATTGAATTTTCCAACACGCCACTTCCGGTCCACACAAAATAAAGCAATGGAAAAATCTTATTTTGGTGTTTTGCGGTTTTAGCTGTAAAAACTTTTCTAATATAGATATTTACTCAACCAAGGTGGCATTGGAAAGCGAAAAAATGATTGTTTTTAAAACAAAAATAAAAATTCACATAACTCAAATAATTAAAAAATAACAGGGTTTTGAAAATACGTGTATTTTATTGATTTCTTGTGATTTTCAATTGACACCAGGATCTGCACTGTTGAATTTAAAAGTCTAATCGTTCTCAGATATCAAAGTGTATATATTGTAAGATAATTAAAAATTAAAATCGACTCGTTTGGTCAACTCTTAATGAGAAAAATCTTTGCTTGAAATTTTGAAATTTTAGCATATTTAGCATATTTGCATATTTCAGGCTACAATTTGGACGTGTTTGATAAGAGACAAAAATTTGAAATTGGCAGGATACTTAGTTCTTACCTTTAACTTTAAAAAACTTTAAGGTAAGTTTTGTTTTTTCTTCTTATCGCACATTTACAGGCGTTTAAAGAGAAGCAAACATTATACTCTAAAAATTAGAGTATTCATATTATTTTAAAGAAATCCTCTAATAATTTGCTAATTTGTTTCGATTCGATAAAAGATTTATGTATGTCAATAATATTTAAGCATGTTCTTCTAGTTAACTGCTCTGTTGCGTCATTCAATGTCAGTCAATAATAGATGTTTATGTGTAGTCAAGAAATTTTTGTTATGAGAAGTGTTAGTATTTTATGGTGATATAATTCGAATTTAAAAAAAAATAAAGTGGATGTCTTTAGAGAATGTTGTAGAAATATTCAGTGAAAAAAATAATGGAGTGCTCGATTGGCTTATTGTTACGAGAAAATTGTCATAAACTGGCGTATTCACGATCATCGAAATTAATCAGTGAAGATAAAATAAGTGAAAGTGATAAATTTTTATTGAATAAGCGATTGCCACTTCTCATGAAAAGCGTGCTTGTGATGGTGCAGGAGGTACAATTAAACGGACTGTAAGGAAAGCTAGCCTGCAACGAACTGCAGATCAGCATATACTAACACCTAGAGCGATGTTTGATTTTTGTGTTAATCGAATGCCTGGTATAGAATTTTTTTTTATATCAAATTCTGATGTTGATGCTACCGAAACATTTTTGTCAAGGAGATTTATGGATATTAATACAATTAAAAATACGAGGACCTATCACAGTTTTGCTCCGCTTTCCGTGCAGTCAATTAAGAGTACGAAAGTTTTTAGCTTCTGATAACTTTGAAACTGTGAATATTGTAAGACCAAATGTTAAATTTAAAAAATAAAACAACACTTAATACCATGGTTCCTAATATCATTTATTTATCCACTTATCTCAACATGAAAAAATTTTACCGACCAGAAAAATTTTAACTCTATAAATTTGAAACCATTTTTCTTTATTTTTATTCAAAACTGTAGTGTTGTGGACAAAACAAAAGCCTGAAAGTTTTAGTGAAGACTAATTAATTAAATTAAGCAAAATTAATTTTTTAGTTATAGAGATCTTCATGGTTACATTATTAATACTTATTTTTAAACAATAAATTTGTCGGTGGATAAATACTCAGGTCAGTATAAAAATATACTAAAAAATAAAATTAAAAAACAAACAAATGGCTATGATGTTTGCTTCTCTTTAAACGCCTGTAAATGTGCGATAAGAAGAAAAAACAAAACTTACTTTAAAGTTTTTTAAAGTTAAAGGTAAGAACTAAGTATCCTGCCAATTTCAAATTTTTGTCTCTTATCAAACACGTCCAAATTGTAGCCTGAAATATGCAAATATGCTAAATATGCTAAAATTTCAAAATTTCAAGCAAAGATTTTTCTCATTAAGAGTTGACCAAACGAGTCGATTTTAATTTTTAATTATCTTACAATATATACAATTTGATATCTGAGAACGATTAGACTTTTAAATTCAACAGTGCAGATCCTGGTGTCAATTGAAAATCACAAGAAATCAATAAAATACACGTATTTTCAAAACCCTGTTATTTTTCAAGTATATGAATTATGTGAATTTTTATTTTTGTTTTAAAAACAATCATATTTCCACTTTCCAATGCCACCTTGGTCGAGTAAATATCTTTATTAGAAAAGTTTTTACAGCTAAAACCGCAAAACACCAAAATAAGATTTTTCCATTGCTTTATTTTGTGTGGACCGGAAGTGGCGTGTGCGAAAATTCAATCCCTATGGATTTTGGTTTTTGGAACCCTAAAGAACATTTCCACAAAGTTTGAGCAAAATCTAAAATTGTGCAGCAACGTTTTTTGTTTATTTTCGATGATTTCATATGGAATGACTCTATATGAATATTGAACTATTTTATGCAATTACTTAGGTTTGCGTAAAACATAAGTTTTTCGGCCTCTATTGCCCTTGCGTTATTACTTTACGCCCTAATATTATAATTACTTTACGCCCGCTTAATATTACTTCACGCCCTATTTTTGCTACTTTATGCCCTCTTGTAGGAAGTATAAAAAATGTTGTATTTATCACAGGTGTAAAGTTAATTTCTGTCCTAGAGCTCTGCCCTAACCAATTTTCACTCGTACTGAAATGTATTACTTTACACCCTTGGTACATAAATAAACTATTAGATCGTGATGTAATGTTGCAATTGGTAAAGCACTTGCACTATGTTTTGTTTTTAAACTTTTGAAACGTGATTGATTCAAATAATTCCTTATTTTTACAAAACATACTGTTGGGAATAGAATATAACGAATTCATTGTGTGGTTTATTTATAAATAATAACCTCATAATGGTCATTTTGGTTTCAATTTCAATATTTTATTGTTTTGAAAAATTGAAACTCAATGGAAAATAAGAATATATGCAATATTCAGACATGCGATTGATAGTATAATATTCAACGAACAAAAGAACTAAAATAAAAGTAAATAAAAAACATGATACACCTTTCAAGGAAACAACCGTCAAAACCATTTAGCTTAAATTAGGATTAACTCAAACGATTAGTAATTTTCTTTAGAACGTAAATCAGCTGAAGTTAATTTCGATATAAAATAAAAGTGGATAAAGCGAAATCAATATAAAAGAATTTATAGCAAAATACGTAAGGGTTAGCAGTATTGTGCTGTATATTAAATTGAGTAGCAGCGAGTAGTATTTACCCATTTGTACAAATATCATGTTTTTGTATGAAATTCAAAATGTTTTGCATTAAATTTTTTGCAGCATTGGTTGCATATAAGAACGTAGACTGTTTTATTTAAAGGCTAAATTTAATATTTAATTTAATTTAATATAATATAATTTTATATGGATGACCAGCCAATAATTTTCCAATTTATCAACCATATTGATTGATTATCGTTCAATTGGATAACCGATGTAGTGATAATGTTTTGCTGAAAAACAGTTTGACCTAGATAGGAGTCAAACCAGGGTCCTACGTTGAGTGCGAGACCAGCATGCTAGCCAAATTTAGAATAATTTATTTCAACGATGTTGGAAAACATGGAAAAGAAAAAAGTATACACAGAGAGATTCCTTTGTTGGAATACAACCTGGTGCCCTTCTGTGAGTGTGACACACTGACATTATAACCACTGAGTTAAAAATAAATTACCAAATGGAATTAGACGGCTGAGCCATGATATTCAAATCCTACGGCTATACAATTGGACTGCCCCATACGGATGTATCGCCGAATTAAAATAACGTCGTTGCGGGAACATTTATCGTGATTTGTAATAAACGTTTTACCATCTTCTACATCTTCCAATAAATTGTTGTCATTAATACGGTGATAAGTTACTCTGTTTTTGTTTAAAGATTCAGTATACAGCAAATAGTTTCAGTGCAAACTTATTTCATGATGTTTTGATTCAATTTTATTTAAAAAAAAAAAAAACTATACATCAAGAAGAACTATGTATGCTATGCCCCAAGCATTTCACGCCAATTACGTGTAAAAGAAATTTTGTTTTCGCAAGCCGTAAGAATAGATAGTACTTTACGAGAAAACAACTATCAAATTTTTTCAGATTTTTTTACCCACATCATGGCCATGAACATTTTTTAATTTCTTCCTTTTGTTGTCTACTTTCGATTAGTTTTTATCTCATAAAGGGCGTCGACGAGAAACTGGCCCCAAAAAAAATCCAAAAAATATGCGGAGTGATCAGTTTTTATTGTTTTGTAAATGTTTTTTATTTTTGATCTACGGGTGAGACAGCCCCGCGTACTCCAGTCCCTGAAGCATAGAAAGAAATCGATTCTCTACGGTTGTCAGACGTTTTCCTTTTTATATTTGATTGGATTACGAAACATGAAATTATCAATCAAACAATCCAAACATCAACTAGTAATTACCAAATTAATTTTGATTGATTCACCCATAGTTCTTTTGTTGCTCAAAAAGTCCCTCCAGTTCCTGCTATTGACATAAAAGTAAACGTGGGATATCACATACCACTGGCAATATCAGTGAGATATCACTAGCCAAGGTGATATCTTAAGGGTGCTGGCAGATGAACTGTATGCAGTCCACGGTAGCACCCGAAATCTTAGCTGTGGCATATTCCTTGAAAGTGACACGCTGTTGTTTGCTCGAAGAAACGAGTCTTCATATAAATCTTATGTGTGGGCTTTAATCATTGAGCAAAACAGGCTTCAAAAGATCAAGGAACATATTCATCAAAAGATCAAGGAATATGCCACTAGCTGGATTATTGGCAACCCTATTTTGTTTTTTTCCAGACAAATTTTATTAAAAAATTTGATATTTACCTTTTATTTTAATTTTATTTTCTCCATCCTATCATAAAATATTTGCCTATGTCATATTTTATATGTGATGGGATTTGTGGTTTGGTTATCCATTCTTTGACAAAAAATATAAAAAACACAACAAAAGCAAGATTCAACGTCGAACAACACCTTTGAAAATATAAGTTTGTGGGACCTTATGTCTTAAAAGGTTTTTGTGACACATATTGTAATTCAAACTACACAACACATCAACGAAAAAAGTTGGCACGGTCGACGACTTTTCGAACAGAAGTTAGCCCTGCCAATTTGAAAAAAAAAAAAGAAATAAAAACAAAGGTTGCCTTGTATTGTACTCGAATTGTCCTGGTTGTGCTACTCAGAAAAAAATTTCATATCCCTAATGAAAACATTTTATAACGCCAAAATCATTTTTCCGAGTAGAATCTAACACTGCCAATTTGGAAGAAATAAAAAACAAAGGGTGCTTATTTTGCTAGAGTTGTGCTGGTCGTGGTACCCAAAAAATTCGTACGACCAATGGAAGAATTTAAACACCCTAAAACGATTTTTCAGTTGAAGTTAGCCCCGCCATTTTGCAAAAAAAGCATAGATTGTGTTGTCATGTGCTAGAGTTGTGCTAGTTGTGCTACTCAGAAAGAATTCCATATTAACAATGAAAAACAGTTGGTACGCTAAAACTACTTTTCGAGCAGAAGTCGAATGATAGGAATTAAAGTGATTAAGTTTCATTTCTACATGAGATCCCTCGCTCTGCATTCAATTTTATCCAAAAGCTATGGAACTGAGGAAAACTAATTCTAAAAGCTCAGCATCAAAATAAAATGTCAGAACTTATAGAACAACAAGTTATTAAAGTTTAAATAAACAGTTGCTTGTGATACCCTACATCGCTTTGTTTAATTTTGCCGAATTATATCGAAAGTTCAATGTAATCTAATTTGAAAGAAGTATAGCTAATAAAACAGGAGCACAAAATAAGGGATTCTAATAAGTGACAACATCGTATAGGTATAACTGAATTTTATAAAATTTATTTGGCACGTTGCATGGTTTTTGAACAAGAACAATTTTTGGCACGGCAATCAACATCCAGTTGCAATCACTGACCAAGAGTCTTAAAACACATGATCATAACACATTTTGTCCTGCATAGGTCTACCCTTTGGCTTTTTATAGTTTTTTATTATCTGGTATCAAATATCTGATATCTGGTACCTGGGATCTGGTATCTGGTATCTGGTATTTGATATCTGGTATCTGGTATCTGGTATCTGTTATCTGATATCTGGTATCCGGTATTTGGTATCTGGTATCTGGTAACTGGTATCTGGTATTTGGTATCTGGTATCTGGTATCTGCTATCTGGTATCTGGTATCTGGTATCTGGAATCTGGTATCTGGTATCTGGTATCTGGTATCTGGTATTTGGTATCTGGTATCTGGTATCTGGTATCTGGTATCTGGTATCTGGTATCTGGTATCTGGTATCTGGTATCTGGTATCCGGTATCAGGTATGTGGTATCTGGTATCTGGTATCTGGTATCTGGTATCTGGTATCTGGTATCTGGTATCCGGTATCAAGTATGGGGTATCTGGTATCTGGTATCTAGTATCCGGTATCTAGTATCTGGTATCTGGTATCTGGTATCTAGTATCTGGTATCTGGTATCTGGTATCTGGTATCTGGTATCTGGTATTTGGTATCTGGTATCTGGTATCTGGTATCTGGTATCTGGTATCTGGTATCTGATATCTGGTATCTGGTATCTGGTATCTGGTATCTGGTATCTGATATCTAGGATCTGGTATCTCTGGTCTGAGATCTGGTATCTGGTATCTGAATCTGGTATATATGTGCTTTATAATCCACAACACAAATATTTTATAGATCTTAACAATTTACTGGCTAGCTGGTTTTAACATAGTACAAGGTGGAAGGGAGGTACTATTGCGAAAAATTCAATTTTCGAAATAAGTAAATAAATCCGCGAAGTATATATATATAACGATATGAGCTATAACGGAATTTACCGGTACTCTCACGATCTCATTTGTTGATCTAGACCAAATATATAGTTGGCAAAAGATGACTAGGGCTGTAGATTTTATAAGCTGGTTAACCAACAACTTCCTAGCAGCAGTTAAGCAGCTATAGATTTTCAACCCAACAATTATGTGCTACGTAACGGCCGTTTGAATCAAAATATTTGGTTTTCGCAAATTGTTGTTGTTGGAGATTATTAGAAAGTTTTTTGTTGATTACTCCAAAGCCTCCAACTGCAGAGGTTTGTATTTATCTAAATTTATGAAGTTGTTAAAAATATCAGTATCAAACGCCCGTTATAACGGTTTTAAAATTTCAATTATGTTTTAGTAAATAGCCTATAGTTTCTTTACTATATATGTCGGATTTTGCTGATTAATCAAACACACAAAGAAAAGAGAAACATGGAATGAATAAAACGTGTGAAGTGGGAAGTTAACGAACTGACAACTTGTTGTTGTGCCCTAGTCGATATGAGAACTGGAAGTAAAAGTTGGATGATTTTACGCTATTTTGGACGATCTAATTCTAACTCTAATTAAACGTATATAATTACATCTTCTTCGAACGTCATTAAAGGATGCAACAATTACTTTTTAATTATATTGGATTGGATTTAGGCAGCAATTGTTTAACTAAAATGTAATTGCATTGCATAGAAGAGCGTCATTGGTAGTTGAATTCATTATTTCGGTCGATCAATTCGTGTTTTCATCTCTAATAAAAAATCAAAAATGATTACAGTGTACTTTTCAATTAGAGACGGAAAAATATTGTATGGTAAATTCACTTCTACTATAATGTATCTCAAAAGAAACTCCCCTAGCTGGCATGTGGTGTGGTGAGGTTAGAAATAAAATCACTTAAAATGATAAATAAATTTGTGTGTAAAAATCGTACCTTTGTCACGAAAATCTAACCCAAAAAATGTAAAGGGGCTGACATTTCAAGACACTGAGACATCAAGGCTCCTAACTTTCGGTTTGTATTAAAAATTTTTATGTAGTTTTCAGCAAACCAATTTTATGAGGATATTGTTTTTAGTTTTGGGCAGCGATGTATATTACACAAAAAATTCTTTGTAAAAATAAAAAAAAAAATTATTATAAAATCAAAAATTTAAACTTTTTCCAAATTTTTAAAAATATTGCAAAAACTATAACAAAATCGAAAATTCAAACTTATTTTCCAACTTGTTCAGTTATTCAAAAGTCGTGGCATCTGGCATCACACAAAAAATACTCAAGAAAGGTCTCCCTAATAATTACAATTTTTGGTCCAATCCAACCTTTAATCTGCAACAACTTGATTTTTCCAACTGTTCTTATAAGTTGGAGGAAGTTGCAACTTGATAGAACCATATTCCAAACCAACCAAATAATTAATTTTATTTTTTTCAAAAAAATTGGTTTAAAAAATAAATGAAAATCATTCTTTTAACACACTTAACGGCATTTTTTTGGCACACTATAAATTATAATACAATAATCAATCTTCTGGTCTATCATGCCAATGCCGGCCATCAAGATTTCTCCACATTCAAGGTAACTCGTTATTACTTAAAATTGACGTTTTTTAAGCAAAAAATTTGCAAATTTTCTTGTTTTGACACATTGTCTTTCAGCTCTTAACATTAAGTTAATCTTTTTCTAGAAACAAAACATTTTTGAAATGGCTGCGATGGTTTTGTAACGACGGTTTTGACAGACATACTTTTTTGCTTTTTTAGAATCAGTAGGTCCTAAGACGTCAGGAACCCTAAAAAAGTAAGGGTAAGAATTTCACTTTTGGCTCGTTAATATACTTAGGTTTTTCAAACCGAAGTAAAATCACCGGTGAAAGAAACTCACAAGCTATTATAGTAGAATTTTTTTACCAATGAATTTTTGACAGATAGCACGCAGCAAGAGTTAAAAGATGAGACAAAAAGTAAAACAGAGATGTATTATTTATTTTGGGATTAATTTGTTTTGAAAACAATTATATTAGTTAAATTTCTACTCCTAGCTCGTACCATTTGTGTGACATTTGCTTACATAGGCGTCGTTACTTTTATTATAATTATTTTTAATTATCAAAATTTTGTTATACTACCTACAAAATCATTAATATTTTTACTAGTTTTTGGTTTTCGATTATAATTGGTTGAATTTCAATAGTAATTTATTAATTTCATGCGTTTTTTTTTTGTCCATTTCAATGGGACCCCAAGATTTTTTTTTAAATATTTTAATCTGAGACACTGAATATTCGCACATACGCATATGAATATGCGGACAACAACCAATTTTCGTATTCGCTGGTAAAAAAATTCCCCTATACATTATTTTGTTGAATAGATTGATAAAAATTTAAAATTATAGAAATCTATTTAAGGTCTATCTACGCATACACATAATACAATTATACTTTAATTAACCTAATTGGTACTTAAAAAAAAACTAAATTCAATTATGGCAACGCAAACAACAAATTTCATAATTAAGCAGATCATTTGATTGCCATAGTTCATGATGATGATTTCTCTGAATTTAACAATCGAAAAATTGCAAAGTCATGTTATTTCAAATTATTGAAAAAGAAATTATCGTCTGGCAATTTTAATTTGGTTTTTTTTTCGGAAACGTATCCAAAAAAAGGAGCAACAAAAATTAAAATTAAGTAAATTAGCGATAAGTTGTTTTTACTGCAGGCCATAAATGTAGGTATACATTTTTTTCTTTTTGTAAAATAATCATCTATAATAATTTTAATAAAACAAATTTTTTTTCTGTTGTTTTGTTAATTTTTGCGACAAAAAATCGCGTGTCTTCAAATTTTGTTATAAAAAAACGTTTGCGTTTGTTTTTTTGGTGTTGTATTATTTGCAGAATTTATTCGGTTGTATCAAATATTTTACTTAATTTTTTTGTTGTACTGTACCATAAACATGCCATTTTATTAATTTATAAAAATTAATTATTACTAATTCAACTTTACATTTCCTTATAAATTAAAGAAAAAAACTTTGAGGCTTCAAGGGAAGTAATTTTTTTACAACCCAATCTTCTCAGCTCATCAAGAAATTACAAACCAAGAACAACAAAATCACCATAACTTCTATCATGACTTTGATCTAATAAAAAAAATTGATTATAGTTAAGAATTTAAATATAATTGATGCTTTCTGTATGTTTATGCAAATTTTATATTCCCATATTGATCAGCTTGAATAAAAATTCGATAATTATTTGATTATAAGTTTCATTCGATAAATGTACATTAGATGAAGAATAGAAAATATAAAAGCATTATAGATAGTTAGTTATGAGTATATTTAATTGAATGTGTCTGTACGTTATGGAGCTCTAATGATTTGATTTGATTGTTTGTTAAAATATAAAAAGAAGAAGGAGCTAAATTATACAGCTACTTAAATTTTATGTTTGTCTGCATATTAGATGATTAGAAGAGAAACAATAATAGGATTTAGAAATTCAATGTTATGAAAATAAAATTTAATGCTGTTAGGTATTGATTTTTTTCTTGTGTTAAGGTTAATAGTTTTCACCAGATGATAATAGAGTTAATTTAAAATTGATTTTGTTTAGGCAAATATGAAATTTGAATTTTCATAGCTATAATAAACTGATATGTTGAACTAGAATTGATGGCTCGATATGATATGGGGCTTAAGATTTTTGTTTACGAACTTTAAGCAAAGCCGTGGTAAAAAAACGACATCCAATACCAGATACTACAAGAAACACTAGATATGTACTAGATACCAGAAACCAGATACCAGATTCCAGATACCAGAAACCTTGTCTTCTGACAAGATACAAGATACAAGATACAAGATACAAGATACAAGATACAAGATACAAGATACAAGATACAAGATACAAGATACAAGATACAAGATACAAGATACAAGATACAAGATACAAGATACAAGATACAACATACAAGATACAAAATACAAGATACAAGATACAAGATACAAGATACAAGATACAAGATACAAGATACAAGATACAAGATACAAGATACAAGATACAAGATACAAGATACAAGATACAAGATACAAGATACAAGATACAAGATACAAGATACAAGATACAAGATACAAGATACAAGATACAAGATACAAGATACAAGATACAAGATACAAGATACAAGATACAAGATACAAGATACAAGATACAAGATACAAGATACAAGATACAAGATACAAGATACAAGATACAAGATACAAGATACAAGATACAAGATACAAGATACATGATACAAGATACAAGATACAAGATACAAGATACAAGATACAAGATACAAGATACAAGATACAAGATACAAGATACAAGATACAAGATACAAGATACAAGATACAAGATACAAGATACAAGATACAAGATACAAGATACAAGATATAAGATACAAGATACAAGATACAAGATACAAGATACAAGATACAAGATACAAGATACAAGATACAAGATACAAGATACCAGATACAAGATACAACCAACAAGATACAAGATACAAGATACAAGATGCAAGATACAAGATACAAGATACAAGATACAAGATACAAGATACAAGATACAATATACAAGATACAAGATACTAGATACAAGATACAAGATACAAGATACAAGATACAAGATACAAGATACAAGATACAAGATACAAGATACAAGATACAAGATACAAGATACAAGATACAAGATACAAGATACAAGATACAAGATACAAGATACAAGATACAAGATACAAGATACGAGATACAAGATACAAGATACAAGATACAAGATACAAGATACAAGATACAAGATACAAGATACAAGATACAAGATACAAGATACAAGATACAAGATACAAGATACAAGATACAAGATACAAGATACAAGATACAAGATACAAGATACAAGATACAAGATACAAGATACAAGATACAAGATACAAGATACAAGATACAAGATACAAGATACAAGATACAAGATACAAGATACAAGATACAAGATACAAGATACAAGATACAAGATACAAGATACAAGATACAAGATACAAGATACAAGATATAAGATACCAGATATATTAGATATTAGTTAGATATATCTACCATATATTGGATTTACCTATACGTTGCAAAACTAAGAAAAAGCAATATTTAGGAAATTTTCGAAATGTATTTCCACGGGAGAACAACGTAACCAATAATTCATTGCCAACAAATTTGGAAGTGAAACGAAATCGAAACTTCACATAACCATTCAAAGTCAATCAATTTGAAAATAAGCTACTCAAATGAAATTGGAAAATTAGCTATAATCTACCAGTCCTTACTTTAGTCTCTAATCCTCACTTAAAAGAGCTCTTACTCAAATCCTTAAATATTTAACATTAAAATTTTAACGATTTTATTTAATAAGTAAATTATAATGAAGTATAAAGTTTTGTTAGTTTTGAATATTATAAATTAATTTTGAAAAAAATGGTTTTATTTATTTATTTTATTTTGATAATAAACTCAAATAATAAAACAAAATATTTAACCTACATTCAAAGTTTAGATTAATTTTTTATTTTACTTTGAATATACGAAAGACAATATTTTCAAAATTTTATCTTGAACTTTTAATGAAAGATTATGAAAATCAGAAGTTCAAATGAACTACTAAATTTTGAATTACTCAGAATTCATATTTTGTTGTTTTAATCTTGTAAAAATATATCTTAATTAGGTTTTCATCTTAATTTAAAAGTCTTATGTATATAATAAATTTATTACTCAACCTATGTCTACGGATAGAGAAAATATGTTTTCTGATCCTTAAAATTTAAATTCCTCATACAAAGATGTTTTCTTTTCATTAGCATTGGCTTGAGGATTTTATTAGGTAAAGGTTGTTTTTGTGAAAAACATATTCATTATTTGCGTTTTCGAATCAATCAATATAATAGATTTATGTACTTCAAGATTTAGCATGAAAAAGGATTTGTTTTGAAAATATATAAAAATGTTAATTTTTTATTCTCGATTTTCTTTTAGTCTGAATTTACCATTTTTGATTGACTTCATACCCCAGCATACAAGTAGATCCGATGAAATGAAAAATGTCAGAAAAATTTCTAGAAATTTAAGGTCAAGATAACTTTGAAATCCAAACTCGATCTCAACGGTCTTATGTGCGTTGGAAAAATAATGGAATAATCTATTTCACCCATACTAATTATATGCCAAGTATGAAGTCGATCAACAATCGGGTTCGATTCAGCGTCGGTCGCTTAGATCGCGAATTCCATCAAAAAATCCTACTTTTAACCCATTCTGCAAGCAACTCTTTTCTACATAGTAAGACTATATGTTTTTGCTCTGTATAGGTTGTTTATCCTGTTGATTATGAAATGTTTTCTCAATAACCGATTTTTAACAATAACCGAAATAACATAATAAAACACTTGTTTATCAATATCATCTCTAAATCCGCATTTAATACTATATAATTGAGGATCTTTCATTAAACAATTTCTTTTAGAACTTAATCAAATTACTTCAACCTTCTAATATTTCTTTTGTGTAACACCTCCTGATATTCTAAACCTATCAAAATTTTATTCATTGAAACGTAATCAATACAATTTGACGTACAAAAAAATACAAACCCTCATCATCAGACTCGTTTCTGTTTAAAATGCTATAATTTTTTTTCTTCTATCAAAAAAAAATCTTTTGCGTGTTTCCTTTCCATCGCATTTTTTTAATACTTTTTTTTGTAGATAAAATTTAGATTCATCTGTTGATCTATGAAACGATTACGTAAATAAAATTAAGGTGGTGTAATAAGAAAGCTTGGGAAAAGCTTTACAATCACGGAGTGCTAATTACAAAAAAATTACAGGTCGCTGTATTTTGATCCAATGGTTGGTTGTGCTCAAATTGTGCTGTAACAATTCGTTTTATCTAACACTGACTGTTCAACTTATCAACTAACCATAGTAACAAGATATACATTTTATCGAAAGAGGCAAGCAAACATTACAAAGCTTTAATAGAAACAAAATGAATTTATGATATAGCTAATTTTAATTATTTTAGGGAGATTGTGTAATAAAAGTCGTGGTGTGATGAGCTAATTATTTTAAATGAGTTTTTCAATGTTTATATAATTTTTCTAGGAACTGCGCTATAATTGGCCACTTCAATATTGACTCGATTACTCAGTACATATAAGCGAATTTCAAAACTTATAGTTTATAGTTTTTTTTTATATTTGTTTACGATTTCATTCGAGCGACTCTTAAGACCGCATGGGGGGGATCAGTTTTTATTGTTTTGTAAAATTTTTAAAATTTTTGATCTACGGGTGTGACAATCCCGCGTACTCCAGTTCCTGCTATTGACATACGAGTTAACGTGAGATATCACATACCACTGCCAGCAGTGAGATATCACTAGCCAAGGTGACATCTTAGGGGTGGTGGCGGATGAACTGTATTCAGTCAACGCCCAACGGTAGCACCCTCAATTTTAGCTGTGAAATAATCTTTGATTATGAGACGCTATTGCTTCTTCGAAGAACCGAGCCTTCAACTATGTGTGGCTTTAATCATAGAGAAAGGCAGTGCGTGTCACAGGATCAAAGAATATGCAACCGGCTGGATTATTGGCTACTACATTTTTGTTTTGTTTCAGCAAATTTTTGTAAAAACTTGCTATTTACTTTTTAATTTACTTTTATTTTCTCTATTCTATCATAAAATATTGGCCTATGTCATATTTTGTCAGTGATAGGATTTATTGTTTAGTTATCCATTCTTTAACAAAAAATATAAAAAAACAAAAAAAGAAAGATTTACGTCCACCAACACCTTTGAACGTATTTTGTTGTGGGACCTTGGTCTTAAAAGGTTTTTGTGTGTTGTTGTGACACATATTGTAATTTTAGTACACAACACATTTTATTAAAAAAAAAAATCGGAAAATTTTAGTTAATAGAACTTACAGCGATGCCTTCTTGGTTGCCAATATGGCTCATCTATTGGTTCGATAATTTTTACTCCAGCTTAAATACGCATTTATAGAAAAAGCGTCTATTTAATTATTTGATTCTTGATCCAAATATGCATGTTTTTGAAATTCGATAATCTCTCTTTTACCCATACATTTTTCACGCATTGAGGCGTCAGTTTGGTTGATTTTTAATTAATTTTGTATTTTTCGATCTACTGGTATGACGACCCCCATATTCACGTTCCTGCTTTTGACGTACGAGTTAACGGCAATAGCAGTCAAGTGAGATATCACTGGCCAAGGTGATATCTTAAGGGTGCTAGCTCTATTCAGGCTACGGTAGCACCCTCATTCTTAGTTATGAAATATTCCTTGATCATGGCAGTCCATGTGGTTTCTCACCCTTCGTATACCAGTATATTTGGAATTTAATCATTGAAGATGAAAATGTCCCATAATCCAGAAATATGCCATTTTATTTTTTCAAATGCTTAACTGTAGTTGTCCCAATCACCAAGAAATTGTTTGAAAGAATTTCTCCTTTATTTTAATAACTAGAACGATGTTAACTCGTGAAACAAAGCTTTCGAAAACCAAAAGAAATACTATAGCACATTGATGAATATAGCAAACAGTCACCAGGTCTTCACCCCTTTCATTTGATGATTACCACATATTTTATACTGCGTGAGGTGCTTGTTCTTGAAGAGTCCGACTACTTTGGTATCTGCCATTTTCCTCGATTCGGCCACTTTTTCGTTCGGCACACTTCGGAAAATGCCGATTGCCCGAGATCTTGTGAATTTACTACCACAATTTTGTTTTTTAGTTAAGGGGTGAAAATTTGTTTTAGAAAACGAGGATAACCTTATCCGACGAAAAATTGGCTACTATTGTCGTGTCAGCCAAACATGCCAAGATGCCAATTGTCAGACTTTAGACAATAGCAGACATATTTGTGTAGGACAAGGTTATTTTTGTTTTCTAAAACAAATTTTCACCCCCATAACTAAAAAACAAAACTGTGGCAGTAAATTCATAAGATCCCGGGCAATCGTCATTTTCCGAAGTGTGCCAAACGAAAAAGCGGCCGAATCGAGGAAAATGGCAGATACAAAAGTTATCGAACTCATCAAGGACAAACACCTCACGCAGTGTAAAATATGTGGTAATCATCAAATGAAAGGGGCGGGGACCTGGTGACTACAAATGTCAGAAAAACAATTTAAAAACTTTCGCAATATCACAATTGATCTGCGGATCTTAAAATCAAAGCCAAATATGTCATTGGTCTAAGATGCCTGTGTACGACTTTTTAAATCAAATTATTGTAGCTCTGTATTGCGATAGAGAAGTTATATGAAAAAATATGCTGACGGAAAGCTCTAAATATCCATGTAATTGGAAATATTTACGAGTATTTTGGTTGAAATGAATTATTGTAAACTTATTTTGCTATTAAACTAAACTCAATCTATTCGTCATATTTCAAATTGTAACAGTAAATTCAATGGTTTTGCTGTTATTTTTCATTTTGACTTCATTGAAATTTTCGAATATAAACAAGAGAAATTGTTTGATTCGTGACAGTTCATGAATGTCAAACACTCAAAGATAATGTAATTTTTATTGAAAAATTCTTCATAACACGTAGAGGTTTGTTTAATTTTTTTATCATAATGATCGAATATTTTTTTGAATCACCGATAATGTTTTATGATATTGTGATTGTTGACCTATTTTTCTTGGTGCTATGATAATTTTTTATGGTATTACTCACCAATCACCTGTTTTGGTGCAACAATTTTTTTGATGGTGTTTTTCTACAATCGCCTATGGATTTCGGTGCAACAATTTTTGATGATGTTCCTCTACAATCGCCTTTTTATTTTGGTGACAATAATAGCAAAGACGGTAATTCTATTACAAGCACTAATAAATTTGAATCAAAATCAATTACAACATCATCACAACTGTTGTAACATTCGACGTGAAATTTTGTTTTTTTTTATTCAAAGTTAGGCATGTTTAGTGTTAACCATAATAAATTATACATTAACGTCTTTGTAAATTCGAAGATACCATGCTAACTGAGGAAGTAGGGCTCAGGAGTATTTATTAATTTTCTTTGAGGAATTTATTCACGTTGATTTTAAAGTTTTGACGATTAAAATTATCAAGAAAGACCCACGCCGGTAAGGCATTCCAGAGATGTGAGACTCTGTTAAAAAATCACGATTAAAAGCGACAGCTCTAAATCTTGTTTCTCGAAGCGTAAAAGGATGGGCTGCTATTGATGCTCTGGTGTAACGCGCAAAGTTTGCAGGTTCAGGCAAAATTGATTTGATCTCCGTAGACCCCGTTCATCCATAATGTATTTGTAAAATGCCGTCAAATCAGCAACATCTCTTCTATGTTGCAAGGAATCAAGCTTTAAATTGCAGATAAATTTGACAGCTCTCCGCTGTATAGAATCAAGACATTCCAAACTACTTACGTAGGCTCCACCCCAAATGTGAGAGCAACGAGGTGACCAAAACCTGGTCAATTTCCACTCTACCAAAACACAGCTGTTGATTGTTTCCAGATCAAAGACCGACTTCCCCAACGATATTTTATTCAGTATGTGTGATGAACCAATAGGTGAATGTAAAAACATTCGTTTATTGGGTGTCACAGACTTCTTTGTCCGAACTACATACAAATGGAATAGTTTGCCGGAACCCTTAGTCTCAGGTGACTTCAACCCGCAGAGGTTTAAAGAAAGCGTTCATCTAGACCTTAGAACGCCAGTTGTTGTAGGACCTAGGTCTTAAAAGGTATTTATGTGTTGTTGTGACACATATTGTAAACCCTATAACACAACACATTTTATTCAAAAAAAAAAATACTCCATTGAGGAACGAATAAATGACTTATATATTAAAAGAAGCTGCTTAGCTATAGGCTGAAAATATGAGAATTGCATTTCCTCTAATTACATATTCTCTTCTATATGTACTACCGTTCATACCTCATGCTTTATAAATCAAGAACATGCCACATGATTGTGGTTGTTTTATTGAATTTTCAGTCGATCTCTAACATTTTTATTATGGCCTTTGCTCTCATTTGCCATCTACAAACCTTCCAACATATGGATCTGAGTTTTGAACTTATAGCAACGCAAGATATTTCTCGATACCTACCCAAAAACTACTATAACTAGGCTGATCATCCGTCCCTTTTTTCAAGGGACAGTCCCTTATTTGAGTATGGCATTCCTTAAATTTTAAATTTTTTAAAGGGACGCAATTTGTCCCTTGTTCTCGCTATTCTTCCCTTAAAGTCCCATATTTTATTCATAGCTAAGAATCACATATTTATTGCAACGCGTGAAAATCATTCATGTAGGCAACAACGGCAAATCTCTGAATTTTTAAATCTATCTACAATGTAGCGAAAACTGTAGCGACACTGCAATTTTTCTTATTGTGAACAGAACGCTTGTAACAGGACAAAATCAGAGGCAATCATATGCAATATTTTTACACCATTGTCTTTAAATTCAATTGCAAATGATGTGTCTTCTGTGACTTTTTTAACTATGTATTCAGACTGTTCGAATCACGGAAGCATCAAACTCTGCCCAATTTTGGGCAGATACTTTTTACCAAAACAAGGAATTGTTGTAAACATTTTTGAAATTAAACAATTACCAGGAGAAACAGCTGACATTATAACAAGTTATATTAAAGAAGTTTTAATAAAATATGAAATAACCAATAAATTGCTGGTTTTATGTGCTGATAATACAAACTGCAACTTTGGTGGTGCTGCAAGAAAAGGAAAAAATAACTTCTTTCTAAAAAAGGTTTGTCCCTTATTTTTGCTGTTCATAAATGGTCACCGTAACTATAACCAAAGATCGAACCTCTCGTGAGGGAACATGCTGTCACTACCATTCATTGCTATATAAGTGAATATGTACCTACTTTTACATCCGACATATGCTGAGAGGTTTGTAGATAGTAGATGAGAGCAAAGGCTAAGGAAAATTTATTGGTTTTATAGTCGCGGCATTTCGCTACCTGGGAAATCCGGAGCAGCTCAAGCTTAACCAGATATTCTGTGCCTAGTATGGTATTAAGGTAATCTATTAAGATTCTCTTCTTAAAATACACAATTTCACCTGGGTAGCAGGAGCCCGTCTTCAACGGTAGTATTATTGCACTTACAAGGTATTATTGCTGTTCGAATCTAATTTACTGCTTTAAGAAATAGACCGTTTTCTTCCCGCTCTAGAGCCTTCTCACGCGACTGTTTGCCGAATTATTCTACGTCTCAGTAAGTCATCGCCATGATTGACATTAAGACCGGAATAGTGGCCCCTCGCACCCCTCTTGCTTATAATCGCTTGGTTTGTAGAGAAAATGTGCTCCTACATGTGCTACTTGTACCTCCGCTGTTACCAAATGGAATCAACCGCCTTTGTTGTGTTTTTATTACTTTGTTTCTTGCTTTTATTTAGTTACCGCAGAGTAAATATCAAGTGTTTCACGTATGAATGCAAGAGCTTCAAAGTTTTAACTACGGTAATTATGAAAAAATAAACTTTTCATTTTTAGCTATTTTCCCTCTTCTGGAATATTCACTTATAAAATTAATGTTATTCCTTATATGCTTAAAACTTTACAAGACGTACTAATATAAATTGCATATGCGAATTCTCATAAATCATTAAAGCAACGAACAACAAAACAAACTGCAGGAAATCAAATATTTATTTTAAATTTTACTGCAATTGGAGAATGAATCTTTCCGCAAAACATATTAGATCTACTCCATAAAATTATATGGTAAATAACATCCCAGCGTATTTATACCCTTAAACTCCGTCATAAATTTTATTACAAATAAACTTATCATTTTATTTAGTTTTTTTATAACAAACAAAACCATATAATTTTTGTATTCATTCTGTCGACTTAATATTTCTCTGAAATCTGTTTAAAACTTAAAATATAAATCATAAAATTATTCATATGCATTTTCATATTTTCGTTATGAAAATATAATGGAGGAAAACCATAAACCAAATATTGTAGAGCTATTTCCGGTTTAAATAAATAAACATCCAGAAAACGTTAAAAAAAATTAGTTCTGTTATATTCCTTCAAAAAATTTGTTTTTCCTTTTATTATCATATTCACTTCTACTTATCCGTTTTCAGCGGACATAAACTTTAGTTTCTATTCCGTCATAGATCGTAGAGGGTAAAACTATTTTTCTTGAAAAGTAACTGTTTGGATTTGACAAATTTGTTTTATAAAATTTATGTGATAAATCACAAATGTGTTGCTGTTTAAGCTGCTATTAAAAACGTAAGTGGTTCTGTTCTGGACCAACCAGATCTATATTCAAAGAGACCAAAGGCTCTCGTTTATTTTTGGAGTTTTTAAAAATTGACATATCATTTCCTTTGTCAAAATCGATGACCACACATTTTTTTGGATTTCAAAAAGCATAGGGAGTTACATCAAACACTTGAACCTTAAACATTTTACCCTCAAACTTCAACCTTCAATATTCAACTTTCATCCGTCAGCCTACAACTTTCAACCTTGAATCTTCAACTTTTAACATTCAATCTTCAAACTTTAACCTTCGAACTTCAACCTTTAGCCTTCAAACCTTCAACTTTCAACCTTCAACCTTCAACCTTTAACTTTGACCTTCAACCTTCAACCTTCAACCTTCAACCTTCAACCTTCAACCTTCAACCTTCAACCTTCAACCTTCAACCTTCAACCTTCAACCTTCAACCTTCAACCTTCAACCTTCAACCTTCAACCTTCAACCTTCAACCTTCAACCTTCAACCTTCAACCTTCAACCTTCAACCTTCAACCTTCAACCTTCAACCTTCAACCTTCAACCTTCAACCTTCAACCTTCAACCTTCAACCTTCAACCTTCAACCTTCAACCTTCAACCCTCAACCTTCAACCTTCAACCTTCAACCTTCAACCTTCAACCTTCAACCTTCAACCTTCAACCTTCAACCTTCAACCTTAAACCTTCAACCTTCAACCTTCAACCTGCAACCTTCAACCTTCAACCTTCAACCTTCAACCTTTAACCTTCAACCTTCAACCTTCAACCTTTAACCTTTAACCTTCAATCTTCAACCTTCAACCTTCAACCTTCAACCTTCAACCTTCAACCTTCAACCTTCAACCTTCAACCTTCAACCTTCAACCTTCAACCTTCAACCTTCAACCTTCAACCTTCAACCTTCAACCTTCAACCTTCAACCTTCAACCTTCAACCTTCAACCTTCAACCTTCAACCTTCAACCTTCAACCTTCAACCTTCAACCTTCAACCTTCAACCTTCAACCTTCAACCTTCAACCTTCAACCTTCAACCTTCAACCTTCAACCTTCAACCTTCAACCTTCAACCTTCAACCTTCAACCTTCAACCTTCAACCTTCAACCTTCAACCTTCAACCTTCAACCTTCAACCTTCAACCTTCAACCCTCAACCTTCAACCTTCAACCTTCAACCTTCAACCTTCAACCTTCAACCTTCAACCTTCAACCTTCAACCTTCAACCTTCAACCTTCAACCTTCAACCTTCAACCTTCAACCTTCAACCTTCAACCTTCAACCTTCAACCTTCAACCTTCAACCTTCAACCTTCAACCTTCAACCTTCAACCTTCAACCTTCAACCTTCAACCTTCAACCTTCAACCTTCAACCTTCAACCTTCAACCTTCAACCTTCAACCTTCAACCTTCAACCTTCAACCTTCAACCTTCAACCTTCAACCTTCAACCTTCAACCTTCAACCTTCAACCTTCAACCTTCAACCTTCAACCTTCAACCTTCAACCTTCAACCTTCAACCTTCAACCTTCAACCTTCAACCTTCAACCTTCAACCTTCAACCTTCAACCTTCAATCTTCAACCTTCAACCTTCAACCTTCAACCTTCAACCTTCAATCTTCAACCTTCAACCTTCAACCTTCAACCTTCAACCTTCAACCTTCAACCTTCAACCTTCAACCTTCAACCTTCAACCTTCAACCTTCAACCTTCAACCTTCAACCTTCAACCTTCAACCTTCAACCTTCAACCTTCAACCTTCAACCTTCAACCTTCAACCTTCAACCTTCAACCTTCAACCTTCAACCTTCAACCTTCAACCTTCAACCTTTAACCTTCAACCTTCAACCTTCAACCTTCAACCTTCAACCTTCAACCTTCAACCTTCAACCTTCAACCTTTAACCTTCAACCTTCAACCTTCAACCTTCAACCTTCAACTTTCAAACTTCAACCTGCAACATTCAACTATCACCCTGCAACCTTCAACATTCAACCATCAACCTTCAACCTGCAACCTGCAACCTTAAAGCTTCAACCTTCAACCTTCAATCTTCAACCTTCAACCTGCAACCTTCAACTTTCAACCTTCAAATTTCAACTCCATCCTTCATCTTCAACCTACAACCCTAAGAAATCAGTCTTAAAGATCTAGCTTTTTGTCATCAGCCAACATTCGGGCTGAATTTGACCTGATTTCCATAACTTTCAGCTTTCAGCCTTTAGTATAAGTCTTCCACAACCAGGACAACGGTCAACCGAATGATGTCTATTATGCCTGTAGACATATTTTGAAAAGATAGCCAATCCCCTGCCATACTTTATTTTTTTCTGGCTGACTTGTGACTGTTATAAATGAAGCGCAAGACGATAACTGCATTTTGGCTGCAAACTGAAGAAGGCAGTAACAACACTAGTCGATTTGTGAACCAATGTCGGGACAATCATGATCTGAAAAAATGAAGGTTGTTCTTGGAATCAAATTAAATTAACAGCTTGGCCAATATGCAATTTCTTTTGTTGTATAGGAAGCGTTTAACCAGCTTGGAGAGATCTTGCCCACAGTCAAACTATATAGCTGGTCAGTATTAGTATATTGCCAGTCGACCGAGACCTCATGCTTGAATCCCTTCAAACTTTGAAGATCCAAGGCGTCCTCTGATGAATCCAGACCGCGAAGTATTATCTACTAGTCTCACCGTTTACCATCATATGAATCTCCAGAGTTTCTAGATCTTGCAGTCAATGCAACTCAAAGTGCCACTCAAGAACGCCGGGTAAATCAACATGTAGAATTTATCTTGCATGTTAGTTAAACATTTAAGCCGTTTTAACCTGTGAGACTATATGGGGTTGTTGATGCAGTTTTATTTTGGCTGGTAAATATTTGAAAATTGTCAAAAGATTAATAGCAGACAATTTAGCAGGTTCCAATGAACCAACGCGGTTGTGAGTGACTCAGTATGCATTGATTTGGCTTGTAGATGCAGCTTTGCATTATCTTAATCGTCTAATTGAGAAACCTCTTGATTGTAATGAATACTCATACACGTTATTGGATTACTGTCAATGTGTAGTACTATAATTTTTTTTAAAGTTCTAAATTGTTACTAAACCTGCACGTAGGACTACACTAATCGTTTGTGATGTTGCTTTTCTCTGTTTCAATATAAATCTGATGTTTTAAGAGACTTCATTCAAGCTTCTTATTGTCTTAGAATTTTTATTTCACTAGACTTGAATTTTGAATATGTTTTGAATAATTCGGGATTTTTTGTGAGCACTTAAAATCAAGTATCCAAGGAAATAATTTGAATTTTTCAATTTGAAAGTATGTAAACCAAGTTTAGTAAATCAATGGTGATGAAATTTTAACTTTGTTATACCAATACCTCGGTGGCTTAGTTAGATGGCGTGTCTGTCAAAAATGAAATCGAATCATGACACTGATGAGGAAGGTTCGAATCCCGCTCCGAAACACCTATAAGAGAAAAATTGTATACGGTGAACTTGATCAGGGCCATACAACTATTTCGATCAAGGTGTGATAGGCAAAGGGGTTACACTCATGAACATGAACAAATCAAACTAGGGCAAACATAATTAGGGCCCTATTTGATCCATTACAAATTTCTGCTAGAGTATCTACAAAACATGCTGACATCTTTAGGCAAAACAATACCATATGACTAATTCTTGAGAAAATCCCATTGCACATAAGATCACGTAGTGTTCAAAATTTAATTTGCATTCAAACAGGAAATCTTTGTTTGTACTGAATAAGAGCGAAAATGAAAAACTATAAAAAAGGAACATTAATCTCCTTAATTGATGTTTTTATCGATTTTAATCCGATGAATATCCAATCAAATCGGAAAAGGATAAAAAAAAATAAAATTGCTCAAACCACAAATGTATTAGCCTTTACAATACGAATTCGAACGAATTTATTTCATTTTAATATCTTGTTGTTATATTGCAATTTAAAGTTAAGATAAAATTTTTATTATCCGTTAAATTATCTTATACATATTAACGTATATTCTTTGAAAATTAATAAACTATTTTTTTATTATTTTTATGTTAACACTCGTAAAATATAAGATAAATAAAGAACCGAATGATTTTAATTCTAAGGAAACAAATTAAAGAAAAAACCACAAGAAAACATTTCATATATGTAGTTTCGTTAATTTGAAATGGTGATAACAGTAAATATTTTAATAAGTTATCTTGATTGCAATTCTTTTTAATATATCTTCTTAATTTTTTTTTACGAGACTAAAACTTTTACCCTGAGAATACAAAACAGACTTTCAAGGAATGCATTGGTCTCACACCTAGGGCTAAAAATATTCAAGGTTTTACTTGTTTAAGGGTAGGGTTTCCAATCATTTCAATTCCCTTGTCTTGTTTATCTAAAATTTTTCATAATATCAAACTAAAATCTACCATCAAATTCGTAATAAGATAAATATTGATATACATTCACAATATCCCAATTGTTAATCCAAAATATCTATATAGAACTTGATCCATTATATTATACATATTATTATATCCAACCAAAGAGAAATGACAGAAAAAGGTGTCCCACAAATATTTTGAATACCACTAATCAACAAACTAACCATCAACATTTTAGGTTATTTGGTAAGTCGTTTAACTAAAGCTGCGCCAGTTGCTGCGCCAGTTTTAACGAATTATATCTGTTTCTTGGTAAAATATTAATCTGGATATAATAAAATAAATGTTTCATTTTTGGATATAAGGCTAACAAATATTTAGTTTGCCCTCATATTGATTCACAAATAAACGTATATAAGAATTCAATTCATTTTCGTTTGAATTATAAAAATGAAATATTTTTGTAGTAATTCAAAAGAATTTTCTCGTATTTATACTATTCTATCTGTATTTTCTATCTATTTGGTTTTCTTTGAGTTTCTTTTTTTTTCATAAAAAGAAAAAGCAGCAAGAACAAGATGCTTTTGGGAAAATATTATTTGCTTATTATTGTTATTTTTATCATAGAATAGATTTTTAGTATAAGCTTATGTTTTATGAATGTTAAACATTTATGAAAGTAATTGATTTTTGTCCTTGAATGAGAAAAGTATGGTGTAGTGGCTTGTCTGTATGTTGTCTATCTATATTATACTTCTCTTATGACAAATAGAATAAATAAATTCGTGGTTTCGAATTTTCTTTTGCGGTTTCGATGAATACGAAATTATTTATGTAAAATTTAAGCGAGCTTTATAATAATATAATCGTCTTGGTATATTGATTATGATTTCATCAGAGCAATATATGAGAAAATTGTCTAGTTAATTGTTATAGTTAATTAAAGTAATCCTATATTAAGTCAGTGATAATACTTCGATATATATTATATAACGTTCACCTTCTAATTTTTTGGAAGTTGTATACAATTTATAGTTTTGAAAATTGATTTCGCTATGCTGGATTAACATCTTGCTATGTAGTAGTGGAACATATTTGCGACAATAAGCACACATAGTCAATAAATATTTTATTTACTTGGGCATATGGAAGTTTTCACGCATGAGTTATCCCTTCGGTTTCACCAACAAAGATATGTCTTTGGTATCAGGTTAAAGTTAAAATCTCGGACTATACATAGTTACGGGCTATACATAATTACGTGATTCAGTCTCGTTGTTGTAGACACGATTGATTTTCGTTTGTCTTTTTTGAACATTGAATTTTGTTCGTGATTGTTGTGGTTATCACATTCTACTTTTCTGTAATTGAGCTCTACATGTACTCTTATTAGGTTTACAAATATCGGGTTTGTTTCCGAATATCAGACAATTCAGCAGCGATACAAAAGCATCTCTATTCTCAGATTAGCTCGATTAAAAATTTGTTCATACCACCATGCTTATTTTTTGCAATAACAATTTATTTTATTTATTTAGTATTAAATATTTTTTTGTAACCTACTCCAAAAAATATCCAATTTCGTTCTAAAAAAATTAATGAAAAATATACATCTATTTCGCACATATGCCTACAAAATATTTTGCATTCTTCAAAATATCATATTTTATATATGAAACACCTTATTGTTGTTAACAACAAATTTTTGTCCACATACGACGATACACACGTATATACACACACACACACATACATACTGCCAGTTAAAAATACCCTAACAGTTTCAGGAGGTCTTGAAACGTAAAAATATCATAAAAATTCCAATTTGGAAAATCGACACGAAAACAATAACTTTTCATATCGGGAAGTTAATAAACAGTTGACCAAGCGATCCACTCACGAACGTCTGACATTTTTGTAAAATATAGAAAATAACTCAGATCTTCGATATTCAATAAACCGGGATGCGTTTGCAGCTCATTTACATACCAAAATTTCATCCAGATATCATGCGTTTGCGAAACAAAAATAACAAGTATAGTTTTTTGACGTTTTCTTAAAAAACTCAAAAACTAAGACAGCAATTGTTTATACAAATCTCATTATAAATGGCTGACATAATGACAAACAATAAAGAAGCTTCATGACCTTGATAGCATTATTTGATCTCATGATATTTGCAAGAGAGGTTTTTCAGTTTTTTGGAAACTACTAAAAAAAAATTATTTAATTTCGTTAGAAAAGGACTGGGCTCTCAGTTACCCCAAGATAAATCGATGACAATTGTCGTTAATTGTTGTGTTGAGAAAGCGTTGGACAAAAATTGGTCCACATACAGCGATATACATACACACATACACACTCACATATACAGACTACCCGCAGGGCTGAGCTTCAGACTTCGAAAATAAATCACCATGGAGAGTATGTAAGGATTAAACCTTATGGTGCCTTACGGTGGTGGCAAACTTGACCGCTGTATCAGCTACTATACTACAAGTGACGAGCACAAGAAACCAGAGCTAGCATTTGCCAGGAGCAATAAGATGGAAAGGTCACCATTAAAAAGAAGCGTTAGCTTGAGCGATAGTTCATGCACATCCGCTGGACTGCAAGCAAATAACAATAAATTGGTGCTAAAATTGCCTCCTGTACCATGTACAATGATAACCGCAACCCAAAACGTCACCGAGCGCCCGTATCTGCTGTGAATGACATCACTGCTGTCCAAAGCGTCAGACCACAGATGAACAAAGTGTTGCAGACTTCATCGACCTTGAAAACAAACGCTGATGAAACAACCAAACGACACCGAAATGGAAATGCTGAGGACATGAAAGCACAACTGCCTTCGCCGAAAAAAAGTAATACAGCCAGAAAGATCTTGAAAGAACCTAAATCAAGATCCGAACAGAACTTGAGCAAGTCGAAAGAACCACAGGTCGAGCTCATGAACCAACACACGCTCCCTGTGGTAGCATTGGAAACGGAGTGGCAACCCGTGAGAAGACGTAAAAGGAGGAGAAAAAACGCGTCCTATTGAGTCTACACGAAACGAACCACGCAAACCTAGGAAAAGAGCACCACGGTCGAATGCTATAATAATATCTAGATCCGGTGAAAATAGCTACGCGCAAATGTTAAAAGAGATGAAAGCGAACCCGGAACTAAAAGAGCTCGGGGATTGTGTAAGATGAGGAAGACAGCTAAAGGCGAGCTGCTTCTTGAACTTAAAAAAGGTGAACACAATCAAAAGCTTAAATAGCACGCAGAGCTAGCACTCAGAGACTCGGCGAGTGTTAGGTCAGTGTGTCAAGAAACTCTTATTGAGTGTTGCGACATAGACGAGTAACAACGAGGGAAGATATTTAGGGTAAGATGCAGGCTCCGCGAGCAAATCACTCCAACACGCTGTTTCAGGTGCCTTGATTACGGTCATGTAGCAAGGCTCTGTAAAAGTGATGTGGATCGAACGGGGATATATTTTAGATGCGGCGGAACAGGATATAAATGTAAATAATGCAAAGAGCCCCCAAAATGTGCTCGTTGCCTGCCTGGAACCACAAGGACTAATGGGCATTCTACAGGAGCCAGTAGCTGTTCAGCCAACCAAAGAGCGCTGGAACTGGGTTGAAGACAGAACGAGCAAAGCTGCTATCTGGACCTGCAATGCTCTTCATTTTGAATGCAGATCTATAAGTCGTCAGCATGAGGGTTTTGTCTATGCCAAAATCAAAGGTGTCCACTTCTACTCCTCCTTGCACTTCACTGAACGAATTTGAAGAGACACTTCCCCGACTAATAACAGAGATCATATGCAAGTCACCCATCGTAATTGCGGGTAATTTTAACGCTTGGGCCGTTAAATGGGGAAGTAAACATACTAACCCTAGAGGTAGGAGATTGCTTGCGGCATTTGTCAGACCTGATCTGGTACTGCTCAGCCATGATACCACGGAGACATTTAAAAAAGGAGAAGTAGGTTTAATTATCGATATCACTTTTGCAAGTGGGACTTTCTCGAGAGGAGCACAACGGAGGGTGTCTGACTTGTATACGCATAGTGATCATCGTGTTATTATATTTGAAACCCAACCACCACAGCGGTTTAAATGCCAAGCGGAAGGCGCAGTAAAATGGGTGAAAATTCAAAGACTTCTACACGGAAATGCTAGACTACATGGTTGTATGAATGCCAATATCGGAGAAAACCCACCACGTGATGCGTCGGGTGGACTGAAATCATTGCCCGTTTTAAAAAAGAGTGGCTCAAACTCCGGAGGAAATGTACACGAATGTAAAATCGTGAGCAGTATGAGCAGTTCCGAAATGATGAGCAATTGCTAATAGTAGGAGCAGATCATTACAGTGTCTTACAGATGAAGTTCAGAATAACCCATGGGGAAGTGCGTAGAAAATTATGCCTACTAAACTAAAGGCTGTTCAATCAGCTGCACAAGTGTACGCAGATATAATGGCTGAAATTGTGTCCGGCCTTTTTCCACACCACGGTGACTTCTCCCTACCTCATGAGCTGCAAATTGACGATAATTCTAAAGGTAGAGGTACTAAACGCGCCATCCTAAATATTGTCTTGAAAACAGCGATAAAGAAAAATCCGATGATATTCGAAAATACCTACACTGCGTGCCTTGGATATTTCCTGAGGAATGGAACCACTAACGCCTGGTGCTTATACCGAAAGGTGACAAGCCACCAAAAGAGCCCTTGTCCAACCGCCCACTGTGCATGCTGGACACAACTGGAAAGATCTTTGGGAGAATTTTTGGTACTCAACTTGAGCAACATACTGAAGGCGAGGGGGGCCTTTCTGACCGGCAGTTTGGTTTCAGAAAAAAGCTCTCTACCGTTGATGTTAAAAAAGCCTTTAATGGAACCAAATCCTGAGAGTCCTAGACAAACTGCAGGTGCCTGACTACTTTTTAGGTATAATAGCCAGTTACTTCACAGGAAGAAGTCTGGTTTATGATACTGAAGCAGGTCCTAAGAAGTACAATATAAAAGGAGGAGTACCCAATGATCGGTCCTTAGACCACTGTTATGGAACATCATGTATGATGGTGTTCTCAGACTACGTGTGCCGGAACAAACAACGATTATTGGCTATGCAGATGACATTGCCATAGTTGTTGTAGCCAAGAGCCTTACGGACATTATTAGCAACTTTAACCAGACCATAACCAGCATTGGAGCATGGCTGAGCAATACAGGACTAGAGTTGACCGATCACATAACATAAGTCGTACTAATGAGTAGCAGAAAAGTGGTGGAAAGTATCGATATACAGGTTGTTGGAAGGATCATAAAATTTGACCAGCACCTGAAGTATCTTGGAGTCTTTCTAGACCACAGACTCAACTTTAAAGCTGATGTACGCTGCTGAAAAAGCCAAACGAGTGAAGGCTGCTCTTGCAAGGCTTAAGCCAAACATTGGCGGCCCCAAACAACGGATCAGAAAGCTACTCGGTAGCGTTAGCTCATTAATATTGATGTATGCGTCACCCATATGGGACTCAGCCGTGGAAACGCCATCTTATGTTAGACCTATCAAAACGGACTATAGACTGACATCGTTGTGCATTTGCTGTGATTTTCGCATGGTGTTGGATGAGGCTGTAAATGTTATTGCGAGTAGGATGCCGACGGATATTGCAGCAAAAGCTCTGCGTATAGCAACACGAAATGATAGGGACCGACGAACACGCGAAGACTTCAACATGGACAGTCATATAGAATGGCAAGCGAAATGGGAATCTTCCACCAACGGATGATAGACCTATGTGATGATCCATGGCATAAATGTATGGACAACAAGGAAACTCGGTGACGTAAACCATCATTTGACGCTGATAATCTCAGACAATGGATGTTTCCGTGAGTACTTATACAAGTATACGCTCGTAACGGATCCGTCTATACTGTGAGGATAAGGCCGAGAACGCTGATCACGTGCTAATTAAATGCGGAAGGTTTGCAAACCCACGAAGACTTATTAAACAGCATATTTGGAGAGTAAATAACTCCGCATATCCTCATGCAATTTATGCTGAGCTCAAAAGACAACTCGGACATAGCAAATGAGATTATTACAAGTATGATGAAACGACTAAGACAAGACGAACGAATAGCAGCCATGCTCAACACTAAGCAGCAAAGCCACGACAACGCAACATTATAATCAAGAGAGTACTACACTCAACCCCTGCCCTGCGAAGCGATGCCTTTATTTTTGGTACCGCAGGGATACAACAGGACCACAAAAGCAAAAGCGATGTTTTTACCCGGCAAAAATGCACCTGTAACGCTTGGAAAGTCGGGTGCCGAGTATTTATGAAACTTTCATCTTCCTACGAAAAACAAAAAAATATACAGACTGCTAGCTAAAAATAGTCTAAACACCTTCAGGAGGTCATGAAACGTAAAAATATCATAAACATTCAGATTTCGAAAATCGACCCCAAAAAAAATAACTTCCCAAATCGGTTATAATTTAACAAATTTGCGTCCATCAACACCTTAGAATGCATGTTATTGTGGGACCTTGGTTAAAAAAAAAAAATTGACGTGCAATTATATTTTTCGACATTTAAAAAAACCATTTGAGATGGTCGATATCGCGTTTTTTCAATGAAATTGTTAGAAAATTTAATGATGCAGTTACATTTTTGGCGGATGGAGATATGGATCCTTTTAAATTTGCAAATATAACAACATCATTCTACTTTAATTAGTTAAGGTTATTTCTTATAATCTTTATTATTTATCTTTATTAGAAAGAAAAGAAAGTAAATTAATAAGAGAATTTAATAAAAGAAAAAGAATTAAAAGAAAGAAAAAGAGAATCAAAATTATTTAGTTGACTAATAGTTAGAGTTTGAGTGTGATTTTTGATAGACTTTCCCGAAAATATTATGACAGCTCAAAACAGTTGTTTTAATTTTTTACATGTAAAATAAAATAATCATATATAATATCACGAGTCGTCAAATAATAGTCGATTATTTTTCATAATCATTATTACGAATAGGGTGACCAGACGTCCTCTTTTAAGAGGACAAGTCCTCTTTTGAAGCCAAAAAAATGTGTACGGTATCTTTTTTCAAAATAATGCTTTTTGTCCTCTTTTTGGCCATTCGTCAAACATCTTAGGTATTTAATTTATATTTTGAATAAAGTTTTTCTAAATATATTTTCCATGCACGCTCGCTGATAGTTTTACCTGCTTTCAGCGAGCTTGCATGAAAAAACTTGAGATTTGAACAACTTTTTGTTATTAATTTTTAGTATTAGCACAACGCAAATGTTTTTTTTTATCGTTTTCCTTGAGCAAAAAGAATTTAATAAAAAAAATTTTTTCAAAGTAATTTTGAAACAAACTTGGATCTCATTAATATAGTACATTTGGATCTCATTAATACAGTTCGCGATGAATTCCATACAATTTAACTGAAGACTAAAAATATCTTGTTAAATGGTGCAAAATAAAAATTGAACGACTTAATTTAACTTAGGAAGATCAAATTTGATAAATAACATGGCAACTGGAGAAACAGGTAAATTCTAGGTAGTTATTCACCTGCACCGGAAACAACAACAGTCAACATTTTGGATGTTTAAAAAAGAATTAAAGTAAACCAAAGTTGTTTGTTCACACAATGTTGTCATAAATTACTTGAAGATTGCCATGGTTTAATACAAATGATAGAGCATCCTACTAAAATACCAGATAATAATGATCATAACACGAATTGTTCGAAAAACCGCCCAGCTCCTTGGATCATCGGACCATGTGTTAATACCAACCAATAGTAATATGTGTGGTGTGGGTGATCACCAATTAAAGTCAACCCTCGACGAGTTTGGCATAATAAGAGTTTCTGAATTCATAAAAGAAAAGAAACAAAGAAATGAAAGGAAAAAGAATTGAAAAAACATGAACAAGTAATGAAAAAGAAATGAAACAGATATGAAAAATAAATAAAAAAAAATGAAAATCAAAAAAAAAAGTCTATTCATTACTTTTGCATTACTTTTTCATTACTTTTTCGTTAGTTTTCCGCAATTTCTCCGTTACTTTTCCATTGCTATTTCATTGCTTTTCATTGCTTTTCATTGCTATTTCATTACTTTTTCATTACGTTTTTATTACTTTTGAATTACTTTAGTCATTACTTTTTAATTGCTTTTACATCACTTTTTCGTTATTTTTTCATTACTTTTTCGTTAGTTTTCCGCTATTTTTTCGTTACTTTTTCATTACTTTTTCTTTACTTTTTCCTTACTTTATCTTTGCCTTTTCATTAATTTTTCATTTGAACACTTTTTTACTAAATCACTTTTACATTACTTTTTTATTTCAAAGTAATAAAAAAATGATCAAAAAGTAATGAAAAGTAATGAAAAATTAACGCAAAAATAGCGGAAAACTAACGAAAAAGTAATGAAACAGTAAGGATAAAGTAATGAAAAAGTAAATAAAAAAAATGAAAAAGTAATAAAAAGTAAGGAAAAAGTAATGAAAAAGGAATGCTACAAGAGACATTTTTTCGTGAGTGAAAATTTGTTCACGAGACGTGATAAGTGTCCAGGAAATTAAATTTTTCCTAAAATAGTACATGTTTAAACGATATTTATATATTATAAATTATTAAGTTAGAAATTGAAACATTCAAAATTCATATTCTATTTTTTCATGAGGGCTTTGTTTTAAAAACTTTGTCAAATTACATGAAAATACCATGCAACTACAATTTGTGACTTAGTGGGAAAAAAAACATTTTCACATTTTTATATGCTATCTCAGAAAAAAAGTTTTTGCATTGTGCATGCATGCTCAGATAGCAAATGTAATTCTTTTTGTAACAAAATTTTTTTTTCTTAGCTCGAAAATAAAGTGAACGTTTTCTGATGAGTTTTAAAAATATTAACCGCGACCCCTCTCTTAATAAAAGTTTGTCCTCTTTTGTGTAGTTCTCGATCTGGGGGTCAATTCTAACTTGATGACTTCAAGTCATATGACTTGAATTTCGAAATTTCGAAAATGAAGTCACAAATTTCGATTCTATCTGGGTCGTATGACTTTTTTCAAACTTAATTAAAAATGTCGAATGATAAATTTAAAAAAAGTTAGATAAAACATCCACAAACAGCAGTTGATTATTTAGAGGAACATTTGGAGTTGGCTCGAAACCAATTTTTATCTGCAGAGGATGGAAAAGGTAAACTTGCAGAGCAATGGGATATCCTATTTTAGAGCTAGATGAAGTTGAGAGCAAGAAGGTAGGCATTATCACATACGATGTCGTGGATGGAGATGGTTTTACAGAAGAACTGGGAGTAAAAACTAAAGATGCTACCTTCTCTGTGACAAATATCATTCGAAATTCATCGAGCCTGTCGCAAAAACGTAAGAGAAAACTTGAAATGCCGAATGCAAAAACAATTTGCAGCTGTGAAAAACGATATATTGAAATGTACAAAATAAACATTAAAATTGAGAAACAATTTGGTCCCGAAATCTCCTGCCTACTATTAGAAAATTTACTGCATTTCTTGTATTTACGCTCCCTAATTTTCCTGCGTCTTTTTCGTATTTTATTTTTAAAATAAAAATCGTAGAACGTATATGTTGATTTTAAATCGAGAAACATATGTATTTTATCTTACCGAACAAAATATCTATGATTTTCTCTTATTTGGCGCCTATTAAGAGTATCTATTTTTTATAAAAGTTTGAATTATGTTCCATAAACAGACACAAATTTACATAAAATTGACAGTAACAAAATTCTTTAAATGTCAAACAGTCATTCTATGAAAATTGATTTCAAGTCACTCACTTTTTGACTTAGAATCGCAAAACATAGAATTTTGAGTTCGAATAAATGAGTGACACTCTTTGAGTTGGATTTTTTTAATAGTCATATGACTGAGTCACCTCATCAAGTTAGAATTGACCCCCTGGTCACCCTAATTACGAATGTTATTTGAGGTCCCGAGTGCACGTAGCGCACGAGGGAAATTTTTAACCTCAAATGGCATGAGTGGTAATGTTGAAAAATAATCGACTAATAATTTGCTGACGAGTTGTTAGCAGACAATTTAACGAACAGAAATAGTAACATTATTTCATACAACATAATCTTTTGTTGTCATTTTCTCTTCTAACAAAATTAAATATTATTTCATCTTAGTAGGCGCATAAATGTTATAAATTTGTAATTTATTTTTGACAAATAAATATAAACATGCAATCATTTATGAATGAAAACGGACATTTTTATTATTAACAAATTGCATTTTTACATAATTTTGTATTATTGAATAATTTGTAGAAAAAATTTTATTTAGAAACTAATAATTATCTTTTAAACAAAATTATAAATTAAAAAAAATTATCTCATTAAGAAAAAAAAATTAATCTCAATATCTCTAGTTTTAAATTAATATATTAAGTAGGCCGAAAATAGTCACTATAATTCGCTGTTCCTTTCCACCAGAGAAAAATAATCGATATAATTCGTTTTGATTTGTTAAAAAATAGTAAATGAAGCGTTTTTGGACCTTATCGAAACTTTATTTAGTGAGTTGAATTGTCAAGATTATTATTGATTTCCTTTGCAAATTTGCTTATTTTGGTCGCTATTTAAATTGTTTTAAAATTAAATATTTCATAACAATAATTTATTAAATTGGTAATGGTGTTTTGCTCCTAAGTTTTTTATGTATAAGGGATACTGAAATAATTTAAATCGCATTAAAATATGGAAATTAAATTAACCTTCAGGTATATTAAATCCTTAACAAATCTTAAATTTTTTTTAATGGCTTTTATTTATTGGTGATCTGACCCTTTTACAGAATAATTAAAAAAATATAAAATTGATCCCTTGTAACCTTGAATTTTTGTTACGAATTTTATTTATTGGCAATCCGCCCATTTTTACAGAATAATTAAAAAAATATATAATTGATCCTTTGTAACTTAATTTTATGGTTGTTTGTTAGGTTGTTTCTAATACAAACGCATTTTTTTATATTATATGTTTTATTACATATTTTATATCCTTAACTAAGGAAGGTGTAATTATATCTTACGTTGAATTTCTAAAGTAGTTCGTCTTGAGTTCTCAATCGAAAACAACATATTAAAGTATATTCGTTATTGCAAATTTATTTTTAATAATTCAGTGTTTAGTGGATAATTAGTGCTAAGTGAGATATAGTGTCTAGCTAGTACAATTATATTTATAAATTATATTCTTTTATAACTCATAAATAATTTATTGCTAAATTGCTCAAAAAGGTGTTTCAGAAATTTAAAATTTATTTTCTCTAGTATTGTGTTTAAAACAGGATCATTTATTTTCGCATGGTAATTAATTTGAAATATATATTTTATTTAAGATATAAAAGATATTAAATTTTAGGAAATGGCAAGCACTTCTAAATATTCTGAGTCTCTAGAAAGTGTAGAAAGGGAAAAATACTCATTAAAAATAAAGGATTTTGCTATGGATCCGTATTTACTAAAATACGATGAAAACGTCTTACCAAACAATATTTCAGTTGTGGAAATATACGAGTACCTTGTTCACAGTAAATCTTTCTATAGTAAAACGGAATTTAAGGACTACAAGTCATTAAACGCCTATAAGTTATACGAGGGTGGTTTGATTAAATTTATGGCTGGACATAAGCTACCAAATGGATTTCTTGTTTTCGGAGAGGTAGTTTGAGTTAAGTATAGTTTGAAATGTTTGCTTTAAATTTTACATATTTTTGCAGGTACTTCAGTCTGAATCCTTAAACTTACCACCTTTGAAGTTGTGGATTCAAGTTGAAGAAAATGGAGATGTTGTAACAGGCCATTGTAATTGCGTTGCTGGTCTTGATGAAGTCTGTTCACACATTTGTGCGGTATTGTTTGCATTAAATTCAGTATGCAAGTTGTGGTCAGGTAACGAGGTATATTTAAATATTTTCAAAACTTTTTTGTGCAGTTTATATATTTTTCTAATTTTATTTAAGGAGTCTGTCACTGACGTGAAAGCGTATTCAATGGTACCATCTTCCAAAAAGTCTTTACATTTAGAAAGCAGCAATATTAAATATAAAAGAGTTGACACAGCTTACAGTCAAACTGAGACAACATCCACGCAAAGGCTCCAACTACCACCAAAAAGTCAAACCATAGCTATGTTAAAAAGGATAGTGGCAAAGGGAAATACACCAGTCGCCGTGCTAAGTTTGAATGAATTTGCGGCAAAAAAAGAAGATTTTGAATCCGATAAATTATAATATATTCCAAAAATATTATGTCAGTTTATTAATTTATTTTTTAAATAAAAAACAACTAACTTTTTTATTATTTTATTTTTCTAGTTCATATAAATATAATCATATTTATAAAATTGATTTTCGTTCTTAACAGAACTGAAAAAAAGCCTCTTATTAGAGTTACTATAAATTAATTATTAATTAAATGATTTACAATTAAATTCATATATGTATCTATGTTTTTGGTGATAGGGCTATCACAAAAAAGGCGCTTTTTAGAGCTTCCATCGGTTAATAATTAAGACAAAATAAATATTTACATTTTATTTTAAAGAGGATTCATTAATTAAGATGTGTGATGCATTTTTTTAGACTTTATGGGTCTGAATTCTTTAATGACTTTTTCATATACATTATTTAAGCGCGCATATTTTTTATTTAACCGTTCATTGCAATATTAATAATAATAATAAAAATAATAATAATCTTTGTTTATTTCTGCCCTTAAAAATTTACAATATAATAATTAAATTAATTTTACATTTTCTTGCGAAGAAGAAACGTTTTCTTCGAAGTAAAAATCTAAAAAGAAATTAAATTGATGTTTAATCGGAGTATATTCTATTCACTATGTGACTTTTCCCTACATGGCGAAAGGTAGATGATATCGGATAAAACAGTACGATCTGTCAGATCACTATCAGAGCAGTACCTAAATATTCAATAGGAAATAGGATACTAAACCAAACACTCTTCTACTCTCTTCCTCCTGAAATCTGTGGCCTTTCCATTTTTGTTGCTTCACCCAAGCTAAGGATAGAAACATACAATACAAACTGCATCATATAATGGTTACCGAATAAGGTGATATGATGCGATATCTGTTTGTTTTCAGCAAAGTTATATTTGGTTTTAAACAAAACTTAGCCTATTCTTCACAACTCCTAGTGACATCGTACACGAAAAAAATATTTAAAAAAATAAAGCAAAGTTACTTCCACCAGAAGCCGTGTGATACAGCAAAAGAATAAAATAACCATAGATTCATTCAAATTCATTCAAAAGAATAAAGTAATCACCTCAAAAGAATCGTGCTTTGGCACAAATTCTATTCGGCTTCAACGGAAATGAGCGTGAAAGTTAATGATAATGGATCCCATCCTGCAACTAAAAATACTGAAGATCCTTTATCCAGCATACATGATTCCATATCATCAGTAGTGGTCCATCCTTTTAAGAATCAATAACGAAATTTTACGAACTGTTCCCTTTCAACTGTTCCCTTTCTGTGTTCCCTCACTTCTTGAAATACTAACCCTGCATGGTTTTTTCCTGAAAAATTTTGATTATCAAAATTATTTTTTGGGGAATATATGAATATTAACATACCCCAAAAGAAATAATTTATAATCTTAATCCTTAATGTAACTCACTATTTCCTGCAACTGTCCTGAACTTTCAGGGTCAGGTTCAACCAACTTTGTTATGGCATGTTACTCCAGTTGATCTAATTATTTTGACTAAAAGCGTTAACATGAATTACAGAGTACAAGTAAGCTAAAATTAAAATAAATAAAAATCCTTACCGTCAGTTTGACATGAGACATTTTTTCTTTGAAATTCGTCTGCCTCAAGTGTTTCGAGCTTCCTTATTTTTTTTTCGGATATATCGTGCTTGACTGGCAATAGTAGCTTTTGTGTTGGTAATGTAGCCTAGGTTTTGGGTTGCAACCCAGTCCACATTCAGATTTTCTGTTAAGGTACTACTTTTTCCGCTGATAAAATGTTTCTAGCAGACATATGAGTACCTCAAAACCTCTAATTTTAAGTCTTTGCGGTAGATGGCTTTTGACCAACAACGTTGACGATCTGGTTAGTGTTTTTTAAATGGTTTTCGTTGTGTTTCTAATTTTGGAAACCTGTAGAACTTTACATCATCTTTTCCACTTCGCATTCCACATTTAAAGATTAAAGACACAACAATAGTTTATTACTATTTTGGTGATACCATTAGAGTCATCCGGGCGTTTAAAAACATATATGTGTTTCTGTATTCTAGTTTTGAGTATTGTTTTGTTTGGTCAACGTAAACATCATGACAATCGGCGCAATTTAGAAGATAGATGACGTTGGACTGGGTGATGGAAGTTGTTTGGTCTTTGACGTTAGAAAAAATAAGGGAATTTAGGGAAGTGGGGTTGGATAACGCGAGGCAAATTTCGGGAAAGTTGTTGCGGAAAAAAATCGTAAGGATGTGGTTGAAACAGTCGATGTAAGGAAAGGGGTGTAAACCAGGTCAACAATGGGTGAAGAAGGGAGGCAGAAGAAGAGGAAGTTACACTCAGAGAAATTTCACAACTTAAATTTAAAAATAAATTTTTTGAATGTAAAACTTACATATTTATAAAAATATATTTGCTTTCAATAAAAAATGCTTGATTCAAATATGAAAAATTATTACTAGGTGTTACAAAATAATATTTAAATTAAAAATTAAAAATTTTAATTTTAACGAATAAGTATTTGAGTTGAGTGAATTACCGAGAAATATTTTTTTAAATAATACTTATTTAGTTTTACTACAAACATTTTTAAATTCAATATAAATATTTTTGATTTAAGAAATGTAGAATTCGACTCAAGGTTACCGTGACAAACCAAATATACAAAATTTGAAATTAAAAATCAAAAATTTTTAACTTTAATAAAAACGTTTTTGATTTTAAAATATAAATTTTGATTTAAAGATGTCGTTGTAAATAGTTATGCTACACAATACGTGTTTTAGACGAGGGATTAGCGTACAAAATATGTACTTACTTTCGAAAACCTGTATAGTTAAACGGATTCGAATGCGGTTTTTTGCATTCGATTCAGAAAGTCAATTATAAAATTTGTTTGGTGTTTTGCAAACCCAGATCGGCTTTATTGCATTTCTGCAGCTAAAACTGCATTTTTCTAAGTGCATTTTTTAGTATAATAAAAAAAAAATTATAATTCGGTAAATAATAGCCGAAACGAGCCCAAATTCATTACTCAGGGGTTTTTGCGTTAGCTGATGCTGAAAAGTTATACCGTGGACCTGGAGGTCAGGGCGCCCTTACTATACAGCTTCTCCTTGACTTTTGTCAAAATTTTCTATACAAAATATTCAATATTTGTTATTGGGGGGTTTTCGGGATCGCTGATCATCATTATGATATTTGAAAATGTATCTGACGTACCTGGGGATTATAGCAACCCGATTGTAAAGATCATTTCCTGGAGTTTTCTTTAAATTTCTTATCAAAAGCATTAAAAATCTATACTCGGGGGTTTTTGAGGTCGCTGATCACGAATATGATATTTAAAAATTCACCTAACGCACCTGGGGATATCAACGACCCGATAATGTAGATCATCTACTGGAGTTTTCTTTAAATTTTTTATGGATAGCATTAAAAATCATTATTCGAGGGTTTCGAGGGGTCGCTGATCATGATTATTATATTACAAACATTATCTGACATGCCTGGGGCTTCCTGACTTGATTACTAAAATCATCTCCTGGAGCTTTCTTAAAATTTGTTATACAAACCATCCAAAATTGTTACTTAAGGTTTTCAAAGGTTTTTGATAAATGTGATTTCAATAAGATCATACAACTCTGTTATATTATTTCATGTTTTTCTTTTTTTAAATGTGAATTTATTATATATGTAATAATATTAACAAATTAGCAAAATTACTGGTTTAAAGTTTTGATAAATGGGATAAAACAATAAATTTTTTAAAAAAGTACAGCATTTTTATATTAAAACCTATTATATATATTAAAAAAATATTATTATATAAAAAAATTAATTTCCAGTTACAAATTATTTAGTATATTATTCAAAATTTCATTCTTTTTAATAACCATAATTTAACTTTCGTCCTCTTCTTGTTCTGCAGATTCTATTTCCTCTTGATGGTAAACTTCTGTTTCATCTTCGGCTTCTGCTGTGTCTTCTTCTAATTCGTCTGTGAGCAATTCATTAGTAGAATATTTTTCTACGTTGGAGCAGTTTGAGCCAATTCAATTCTTACATGCAATAGTGAAAATTAAGCCTTGCCTTCTGCATCCACATAGATTGCCACAGTCTTTTTTGCAACCACATAAATGACGTCCTGAATGATGTCCGTTTTTGACTCAAACGACATCATGTTTTTAGGATGTCATTTTTTTTAGGACGTCATTTTCCCAAGACAAAAATGAAATCTAAGACGTCACTTCATTTTTTTTTCTTCGTTTATGGTTCATATCTAAGTTATAATTGAAAAGAAAATATTAAAAAAAAAGGACGTCCTAAAATTTTATTTTTGTTTTATATAATATTATATATTTATATAATATAATTTTTATATAATATAATATAATTTTATAATATACAATATAATATACAGTTTATATAATATAATATAAATATAATACAGTTTTATATAATATAATATAATATACAGGCACGTACTACTTGTTTTTTTAAACTTTTAAAATTATTTTTCAAAATATTTTAAGTTTAATTTATTTTTAAATATTTTAGTTGACAAGGGGTTATAAAAAAATTCAAGTTTTTTTTAATAAATTATTTTATATAGTAATATAATATAATAATATATAATAATTAATATTAATACTAATAATAATAATTTTTTTAATAATAATTTTATAAATATTATTATTAAATATTATTATTATTATTATAAATATTATTATAATATTATATTGTAATATTATAATATTATAAATATTATTATTATATAATAATAATAACCGGGTAAGAAAACTCCGGAAGATGATATTAAAAATAAAGTCATTATAAGTCCTTGGTATGTCAGGGAATTTTTTTAATACCATAATCATGATCAGTGACCCCAAAAACACCCGAGTAAAGATTTTTAATGCTTTTGATAAGAAATTTAAAGAAAACTCCAGGAGATGATCTTCATAATCGGGTCGCTATGATCCCCAGGTACGTCAGGTACATTTTCAAATATCATAATGATGATCGGAGATCCCGAAAACCCCCCAATAACAAATATTGGATATTTTGTATAGAAAATTTTGACAAAAGTCAAGGAGAAGCTGTATAGTAAGGGCGCCTTGACCTCCAGGTCCACGGTATGACTTTTCAGCATCAGCTACCCCAAAAACCCCTGAATAATGAATTTGGGCTCGTTTCGGCTATTATTTACCGAATTATAATTTTTTTTAGTGTTCTAAGAAATGCACTTACAAAAATGCATTGTTTAGCTGCAGAAATGCAATAAAGCCGATCCGGGTTTGCAAAACACCAAACAAATTTTATAATTGACTTTCTGAATCGAATGCAAAAAACCGCATTCGAATCCGTTTAACTATACAGGTTTTCGAAAGTTCAATATACGCTAATCCCTCGTCTATTTGCTCTAATAACCGATCCATTTCATTTGAATCCTGATTTTTGTGCGATATGTTTGCGAAGCGAATATTAAAAAAAAATTGTGTGATTATTTTAAATAATTATTATATAAGTATAATCAAAACGTGTAATTATGTGCAATTTTTAAACTCGCGATTTTAATATATAATTGGAAAGATTTAGTTCTCTGCTACATAATATGAAAAAAATTTTTACAAACACGTGGTGAAGAACACAAATAATAGTGTTCTAAAAACTTTCCAGTTATGTAAAAAAATCACGATTAAAAAAGGATAATTGTAGATTTTCAAAATGTATCAAAATAATAGTGAAATTGAACAGTTAATTAATGATATAAACAATGATCAATCTTTTCTTATTCAGTCGGTGGACCAAAACCGTGATTGTGTTGAGTGTATTCCAATAGTAATAGAAAATATTGAAAATATAGAAAACATTTATCTACAGTTACAGTTAAATGAGGACGATGAACAGTTAAAACTGATTTTAAAAAGTTTTGATTTGGAAATTTTGCTGAAAACATTGAAGGGTAAGTGAATGTTAGTTTTTTAGAAGTGATAATAAGCGTCTACTTATATAAAGTGAATTCTTTTTAACTTTACCAAACAAATTTCAGTACAGTTTCAACACCAAATTATTTTTTTGTATGGAAATTCCTTCCAAAAGATTACAAAATTCGATGATTCGGTGTTGGAACTTGTTCGGTACAGTCGAAAAGAATTTACTAAGTGTATTCTTTAGGACTGTACCGAACAAGTTCCGACACCGAATTATCGAAATTTGTATTCTTTTTGAAACAGAAATGTTATTTTGTCCATACCAATGGTTGCATTCCAAATGACATTCAAAATGATTTAGAAGCTATCATAAAATTTTGTCAAAATCCATTTGAGGAAATAAGATCGGAGTACCGAATGCTCACTATTTAAAAAAAAATGAAATTGCATGCAACTCCATTGAAATTTATAGTAAGCAATTCAGTCTCAGAGAAAATATTCAAAGGAAATCCAACGTTAGCTTCCAAAACTGAGAATATTTATATCATGCCACTTAGATTTCAATTTACTGCTTTTTTTGAGATAAAAAATGTTTTAAATATTGTTTTAAAAAATAATGAAAAATTTTTAAAAGAGAATAATTTACAAAACTTTGTAAGTGGAAATACTTTTAAATTAAAAAAGGAACAATTTAAATCTGAATACGTCATACCTTATATATTATATTTCGATGACTATCAAATCAATAATAGTCTTGGTAGTCATACACATTCGATTTGTGCTTGTTACTACACGTTTCCAACTTTGCCACAATATTTACAATCAAAATTAGATTTTATATTTCATGGTGCATTTATTTCTACAAGTAATTTGAAACACTGCGGAAACGAAATCTCTTTTCATCACTTAATAGAGGAGTTGAAATTTCTAGAAAATGGAATCGATATTCAGACTTCAGAGGGAATATTTAAAGTTCATTTTATTTTAGGCCTAGTAGTTGGAGATAATTTAGGTTTAAATAGTATTTTCGGCTTTGTTCAATCATTTAACGCTAATTATTGATGTCGAGTTTGTTCAAGATCTCGAAATCAAATGAAAACTGATAGTATAGAATGGAAAACGTTCTTAAGAACCAAAAAAAACTACCAAATGGCAGTACTTGCAAATAACTTTTCAGAATCTGGAATAAAAAATAATTGTATTTTTAACAATTTAAACAGTTTTCATGTTATCGACAATTTTTATTTTGATTTGATGCATGATGTCTTGGAAGGTGTATGTGAATATGACATTTGTAATATATTAATAGCGTTGATCAATGATAATATCATTACTATAGATATAATAAATAGTAGAAAACAACTATTTCAGTATGGTAAAACGGAAATTGGTAATTTGTCACTCCCAGTAGATCTGGCTAGGCTCGCCTCTTACAATCTAAAAATGACAGCAAGCGAAAAATTATGTTATGTGCACTTTTTACCTCTAATGATATGGGATTTGATTTCTATTGTAAATGAACATTGGAAATTATTAATAACCCTTATATAAATTATAGATTTCCTATTTAAATCAAATTATTCTTATTAACGAATTAAATGATTTTAAAATATTGATAAAAAAACACCATAAATTATATGTTAAACTTTATGGCGACACATTGAAACCCAAACACCACTTCTTGGTACATTACGCTACTGCTATTGAAAAATGTGGACCTCTGAAGTATTTATGGCCAATGAGATTTGAAGCCAAACATAAGGAAGGTAAAGCATATTTCAACAGTATTACGTCTAGGAAAAATCCGTCTTGTTCCCTTGCTATTAAGTCATCATTAAAGTTTTCGTACTTCTTAATTGAATATGAACAAGGAATGTTGCCTTGTTTTGATTCAAACGTATTTAAAATTAGGGATTTTCAACAAAATTTTAATTTTAATTCAGCTAAAGTTTCAGAATCAATTACTTATAAGGGAATTTATTATGATAATAATTATTATTTGGCATCGTTGAAATCTTCAACGTTTGAGTTGTATAAAATCCACCTTTTCACTTATGAAAATGAAAATGTATTAGTTCTATGCTATCCAATACAAGTTAAAAAAATTTAATAAACACTTTCAATCATATGAGATTGGTTTTAAAATAGATGAAATAAAAATATTAAATGTATCATATTTCACAAGTCCTCCTTTGCACTTATACCGGATTAATAATGGGAGGACTTACGTTAGAAATAAACACTTATAAAAAATTTAATTTTTTCGTTTTGTGTTATATAATGTAAGAATAAGAATAAAATACATTAAATTAAAATAGTATAAGTAATAAGTATAGCATTATGTTTATTATTAAAAAAACTATAATTAATATTATTTGATTAATTAATACTATTGTTATTATTACTATTACATAAAATTATTAATTATTCTAATTATTACTATTGTATAAAATTATTATTATTATGTAAATTGAATTTTAAATTATTAATTTTGAATATTTTTTTATGTTTATACTTTAAGCAATTTTTGAAATAAAAATTATTCATTTTCAAATAAAATATTTATGTGTTTGAATTTTAAAAAATATGTTTTTAATTTAATAATTTTGTGCTTAGGACCAAATGCTTTCGTATTGGAAGCAAACAAGCAACATTTTGAATCTAACAATTTTGGTATTTATATCAAATATTTTAATGTTTAATTTAAAAGCCGTGTTTTTAAATTAAAAATTTTTGCATTCTTGAATCTAAAATGTATGTTTTTAAATTTACTTTTCACATTTTAAAATAGAATATTCATTTCTTTGAATTAACTAATAGAAGTTTTTGAATCAAACATTTTCGTACTTAAATCAAAAATTTATAGTTTTAAAACAAGAATGCCATATTTTAGCAATTTTGAAGTTTTTAAAGAATTACGTTTTTGATTTAAGCAATTCCATTGTTAAGTCAAAATCATATTTAAAATTATTTGAATCAAATACGTTTTCATTGATTTTACTATGTTTTTTCTCTCAGTGTACTTGCTGTTTTTTCAGTATTTTGTTGATGATGTGAGGGGGAAAGTTGTTGTTTTGGAGGATTTTTGAAATATTCTGGATGTTATGTGATATATATTTTGTATCACACAAAGAGAGAACACGTTTGGTAAACGAATATCTGATGTTGATTTTTGTATTGAAGTGGTGAGCAGAAAGGAAGTTCAAGAGGCGGTTGGAGGCAATGGAGTTGGCAATGTAGTTAGTGGAGGTGGTGTGGTCAAGGTTGTGAATAATGTTTATAACAAGAAAGCTGATTTGATGATTGTTCTCCACTTCCTGGGTAAATTGGATGGAGTGGGAGATGGAGTGGAGTTAAGAGATGTTAATGTGTCATCAATATGAACGGATGGAATACAGAAAATTATGTCATCAACGTATTTTTTAAAGAAAAGCGGAGAGTAGCGAAGCTGGTCTAACGATCTGTTCAAAACATCTTCTAGGACTACGTCAGATAGGTAGGGAGAAAGGGAGTGGTCTATGGCAAGTCCTCTGGTTTGTACATAGATGCGATCGTGGAAGGTGAAATAAGATGTTTTGACAGTGCAAACACTGAGAAAAAAATCTCACCTAAATTTAATTGCTCGCATTACTTCGCATTACTTCGAAAATATGTGATTGATTTTCCTGTGTGAAAGAGGATCTGTTCGAATAGCAACTGTGGAATGGTGGGAAACGTTTGGATGCGGTCCCATCGGTTACATATACCGTTCAACATCATATCTACTGGAACGTTGGTAAACAGGGAAATGACATCAAAGGAAACGAGGGAATAGTCAGGAGAGATGTTTTTATTTGAGAGGAAATGTTCGAATTCAAGGGGGTTTTTGACGTTAAAAAGGGAGACATCAACGACTTTTCAGAGAATGGAGTTATGAAATTTTTATAGATTAAACGATGGGGAAGAGTAACTGGCAACGATCGGACGAAGAGGAGTGTCTTCTTTGTTTATTTTTAGGAGACTGTAGAGTTTGGGGAGAACAGAGACTGTGGATCGTAGGCGGAAGGAGGTTTGGGAATAGATGTGGTTGGAAAGAAGCAAGAATTCTATAAGGGTGCTGTTGGTTCATTGCCGAGTGGGAAGGATTGGTATTGACTATGGAGTATGTGGAAAAGTCTGAAAAAAGTTCATTTCATCATTTTATCATTGTATGATGAAGACAACATAATAACACTGATGTTGCCATTATCAACTTTTTAAGGCTTGGATAAGGATAGAGTCCGTGTGGGTTGACCTGCGAACTTTGGAAGATCGGAGTATGGGTTGGGAAGAGCTGAGAAGATTTTCAATGGTGCTGGCTTTTTCTTCAGGGATGGTGAGTTTTGAAGCAAAATTGTTGATAGAAGACAGAATGTTGAGTTTGTTATTGAGGTTGAGAGGTGTAAGTGGTACAAATTTGGGGCCAAAACTGACAAGCATTTCAGTTTTGTTGGAATCTTGGAGATTGACCACATGGGAAGGGTCAAAGTGAATATTTGGTGGAATCTGTTCCTGTACCAGGCATGCAAATTTGTTTGACAACCGATGCTTGTTTTTATCTATGGTATTGTTGAATTTTTAGTGTTGCGAAAAAAAGAAATTGGCAACGATGCCAGTGGGAATAAGTACGTGTAATCTGCGTCTGTAATTGTTGATAGAAGATCGTAGATGGTTGATGTTTCGAATAGTATCTGATATAGTGATATTTAGGTGTCGTCTGTTGAGGTGTTGGAATAGAAGTGTACGACTGAGGGTCCTGTTGGATGGGCCAAATACGTTGTTTTCAAGGGCGTTGATATTCTGGTGGATGAAGGAGGGAAAAACCCCTGAAGAACAGCATTGAAGGAAAAGGAATCTGTGCAGTGTTAGATGAGCCAGTTTGGTGTTGTTGGTCATGTATAAATGCAAGAGGAAAGATGCATTATTGCATATTTGCCGCAATAGAAACGAACTTGTGAGGAGAAGGGATGGAAGAAAAGGACATCTTGTTAGCTGTGTAGGTAAAGTCGAATTAAAACAACCTAAAAAGGAAGATGTTTATTTTGTGCTATTCGGAACAAAAACTAAATTAACAAGAATCAGATATAAAAAATATAAAAAGCTTTTGGAGAACAGTGAAAAAAGTAAATGGTAAACTAATCGACTATGTTACCGTTAAAATTACGAGTACGAAACAATTTTGCAATTATACTAAAAATTCCTAGCCTAGCATGATGTTAACATATAAAAAAATTTGTACATTTGAAAAAGGAATTAAAACTAAAAAACAAATATAAATATAATAATATAAAGATATAAAAATAAATAAAATTATGGATTAATACAATGAATGTTAACCAAAACAAGGAAAAAAAGTTACAAAATAATTTAACGACTATAAATACTACGTTTAGGAATTAAGATAAAAAATTAAAAAATATAAAAAAAATACAAATTAGATAAAAAAATATAAAAATTAATAAAAATTATAAAATTAGACTAAAAAACAACTCTGTGTTATGTTGTGTTGATGATTGAAAACGGCAATCGGTTGTAAATTAGATATACGTGGTTTCTAATCACACTTGCGATGTATTTATAATCTAAATTTAATTTGAATTTGAATTTAATTTCTTCATAAACAAACTAGCTTTACATGCACAAGTTTTGAAGTTTAAAATTTGACGTTTAAGGAAAAATGTCCATTGGTATTAGTATACAAATGATTTAAAAGAGAAAACTAAAACTCGCCGTCGTCTTCATCGTTTGAACTTGTAGTAATTTATTATAAATCACCGGATTGTCTTGGCTTAACGATTGAGTTATATTATTGTTATTATTCACTAATCGCCTTGAACTTTGGCGCAACAACTTATTTTTATTATTTTACTACTATTGTGCAACAATCGCCTGTAACTTTGGCTCAACAATTGATTTACATTAATATATTATTATTGTTCAATAACCGCCTGTACCTCTGGCGCAACGATTGATTTATATAGTTTATTATTATTTAACAATCCCCCACTTTGGCGCAACAATTGATTGACATTATGATTTTATTATTGTTCAACAATTGCCTGTTCATTTGGCGCAACAATTGATCAAAATATATTATTATTATTCAACAATCGCTTGTATCTTTGATGAAATGACTAATGTTTAGTTTATAATCATACTATAATGCAATAGTTTTTTACTATCCGAAACATAGATTTTAGTCACTATAGTTGGCTAATGTTAATGAAGTATGCAGGGGTTTGGGTCAATTGCAAATAATAGGGTAAGTGGACCTTTTTTTCATGTAATAATCATATTTGATGTAGTGGTGGTGATGGTCTTGGTTCCTTTTGACTTTTGGGGTCGTCAGAGTCCCTGTTATTTGTTTATTTGCGTCCGTTTTCTTTTGAAATTCTTGCGTGTGATTCAGCATTTGTTATGAGCTTAGGAGACATATTCAAGCGCACAGACTGAGACTAATTGGAATATAAATCTCAAGGCACGCGGCACCTCGGCTGTTCCTGATTACGATCCCATTATCAGAACCGCACGATACTCATTACAAGGTCAATCAAAATAAATAATATATTAAACAGATTCGTTTATATATTTTTGGAATAAATTTTATTTCATCAGTATCGTAGTAATATAAAAAAGAGGCATATTTAATAGAATTTTTAATTCACTAGATTTGAATTTTTGAATAAGTTTTGAATTATTAGGGCTTTCCGAGCGGCTTTTTTCTTTCTTTTATGATAAGACACATATTTTCAAATTAGCGCCCTGCAAGTATGTTAAATCATCCTTGCCCTATTCCTTTTGCTCCGGCAAACCACTTTGCAATGAATAAAAGGAATCCTACAATCAACCTTATTTAATTAATTTAAAATAATATAAAAGTTTACTTAAATTTTTAATAAAGAGTTATTGGAAACATAAATCTTAAAAAATCAGAATATCACTAATGACGATCACTACTTTTTTCTTGTTTTAGTTTTTCTTTAAATGTTTAAAAAATTTTTGAATATAAAAATTATATTTAAATTGAAGTCCCAAGAAAAATTTAAGACAAGTACCTACCCGAGTTTAAATTGCACGACCAACTGAATAAAACTCTCATTTGAGTTTCCATTTGTAATTATTTCTTTGCATCACCTACCCGTACTTTAATATAATGACCGTACAGTTGATAAACAAAATAAAATTTTTGACAAACAAATTTGAATAAACAAAAAATAAAAAAACCAATTAAGAATCGTAGCGCAGAAAATCGGATATCCGCGCAAACTGTTTGTAGTACCAATTTAAAAGATGTTTTACCTGGAAGCTAGTTACATTAAAGTTAAAGACCTACAATCCTTGCAACTTGTTTATATTTTGCAGCTTCTAAAGAAGGCAGAGGTGAAAGTGTAAGATATAAAGCCAGGTATATATGGGTAGCTAGAGAGAAACCAGAATGGGTGCATTAAATTTATTTCCCATCTGTTCCCACCAAATCTAATGTAAAGTTCGCATTTACAGTCAATATTGCATACCAATTCATTTAATAGAAATTACTTTATTCAAGGGAATAGACGCCAAGCGATACCCATTTATCCACCCTTTTGAACATAGATTCAATATAACGAAAAGAAAACACTCTTAAGCAAATTTTAAACATCTCCAAAATTTGACACAACCAATTTCATTCAGATTTTTATCTAAAAACTCCATAAAATGCTAAAAAAAACTTTATCGATTAACTGAAGCCAGAGTTAAAAAATGTTATTTCTAACGAAACATTCAAAATCTGATAAATGTACCAATATTGAACTTTTGAAAAGAAAATTTTTCCGTAAACTTTTCTTTTTCCAACGAATTTTTCTTAGAAACTTTTTTTTTATTATTATGCTTTTGGTTTTTACCCGTTTTTATTTTTTCTTAAGAAATTGTTCTTATGTTTAAATTTATTCAAATACTTTTTTTTTGTGTTCGTTACGTACATAAGACAAAAACTTTTGTTTTTTGTGTTCATTTAGAAATTTCTATCCTAAATCCTAATTTTTTGCTTTTATAGTGCCAACATTCATTTTTCTATGGTATCGTAACTTTTCTATCAGCAAATGACAAATAAAAAATCAGAATATTGGAAGTAGTAGGTGTTCAAGACAATATGTGTTGATAAAATACAAGTTATGGAAAGCAAAGAACAAAAAATACTTCATGTTTATGTTGTAGAAAAATGATTTTAAAAGATAAAAGAAGTTTTGATAACAAATTTTGTTTAACGAATAGTTTATTGGAATAAGCATCTGCTATGACACGGTTTGATGTAATTTTTATATTCAGATTTATTTAAAAAATGAGAAATGGTTTTACATATTCATTAATATATATCGAATATGGGGATTGGTATATTTGGTATACAAGGAAGAGAGGATAAATATAAAGTTTTGAAACATTAAAATAATAATACACTGCACAACTTGTTCGCATCAAACTTATAGAATAAAAACCGAAATATTTATTGAACTTGGGCTTTGGTGAGATTATATTCAAATAAATGGGAAAATTTGGTATTATATTTTTAATTCAGCTATGAAGAGGAAAATAAAAATACTTTTTGGTTAATCGTCGTACAGGAAATAAACGTACATTCACTGTATCTGAATGAGTAAAGTTTGAATTTTTTATAACTTTTTTGGTGATATGATGCTTTCAAAAACTTATTCTGTAAATCAGTTTAGTATCTAAAATGTGTTATAAAGTTTTCTGTTTTATATATGTATATGTTCAAAATTGAAAAAAAAAATCACTTAATTTCACGAAATGGATTTTATTCCATTTCTCAATTTTACTATGTAAATCGTTTTAGCATATTCTATATTGAAACTTAAAAGTATGAAACTCGTTACAACCTATTTACACTATCGAAATTGAATTTTTATTTTAATACAAAAAAAACTTTACACATTATCCACATACAAACGTACTACGTTGGCGGGTTTGAATATCATTTCTTTATATATTTAAGTCAATAAAATTTTCGTATCGTATATTTTTAAGAGCTAGAAAAATACAAATTTCTATTGTAAAAAATTGAATTTAAAACTTTATAACAATCGAACTAAATGTAAAAAAAAACTCAATTTTCATGACAAAATTTCATGAGTTTTATTTTATAATTTATTTCAAAAATTAATAGGAAATTTGATTTTAATTGTTTAGATACGTGGGTGGTGGTAAACACTTTAGAGCTACCACTCTAACACCTATTTGAGGCGTTTAAAAAACTTACCAGAAACAAGTTTCAGAACTGAAATCGACTTTTGCACTACATGAGATATATTCGGGTTGATCATGAAAGATCATGAAATTAATAACATGAATTTTCTTAGGGAAGTAGTTGTTGGGATATCTTCTTATTCATAATTATGGTGTCATTGAATCTCATTCTGTTCTTAGGACTGCAACTTCGTTTTTGTCTTGTCAGCCAAAATTTAATGTCATATTAGCGCATCAAGCATAAAATAATTTCCAACTGGCCTGTTATTTCGGTTGCAAACATTCTCTCATACATGGTCAACTCGGCTCAAAAATAAACTCTTGCAAAATGTAAGGTCCGCACTACTTACAAGTCATGGTGAAACTTGTTTTTCCTTTTAAACAGTTCATTCGTATTAATAGTTCCATTAAATTTGACAGTAATATGTAAGATAACATACTACCTAGCTCCCTTCACTTTTATTTCCTCCACATTACCTCTTATATGTTGAATGAAGCTATTTTAATTTTTTATCCATGGATGCCAACCAAGATCAGTTCAACCTTTTTAAAAAATCGGCTTGAGCCATTTTCAGGGTATGGGACGTCCCACAATCTGTAACTAATGATATTTATGGAACACACCACATTTGCATTTCATTCCTTCGTCCGGGGTTCCAAGTTGAAAGAATTACTTTAAAATTTATTGTTGACGTCTTATGACATTTCATACAATTTCAGAATCTTTTCTTTGTTTCAATTTTATAAATATTGCAAATCGCCCAAAATTCATAATATTTCTCCTATGCAATCAGTGCGTGCACCAGCGTCTAATAAAAAGTTAACATTTAGTTTTGGATAAACCAGAAGCAATACAAGGCAAAATTTTGTTCAAAAGTTTAAAAACCATAGTCTTTATTATACTTCATAAGCTATTCTTTACAACATTTCAAATCCTGGTACGTGATGAAGTAAGTAACCGTTCCAGAAAATGGGGAGCTAATGTTACTTCCTTTGATTAATTTCCTTCAAGTTGTTCATTGTTTCTTCAAAGTCTTTACCTATAACGATTATGTCCTCAAAGTACACAAGTTTTGTTTTCCAGTGTTATCCTATTATAAGCCTTAGATCGGTTATGCCAAGCATATTTATCATAAAACGTTCGAATTTTACTGATATATTTTACATTTTAAATGGTTTAACATTAAAGCTCATAAATCTGAGGCCATGGCTAAATATCGTTTTTCTTCGATACGTTCATTACGCTTTTGTATTCGACAGTCTGTAGTTGACACTTATACCACTAGTAAACTCTATTTTAACGACACCAGTCACCAGTAAACTCTAATTTAACGACACCAGTCATTTTTATTTCCTTTGCGATTCTGCAGGCGGCATTCCGTTGCCTCGATGATTATCGACATCTCTCCGCCCTTATCAATTAGATGTGTTTCATCATGTTAGTTCTGTCATTGCTGCCTTCTTCTTTTCCGTATAGTAAGCTTTGCTGTGTTTACTTCAAGATATTTGTTTCTTCTGCATTTGATTCTCTTTTAACAATGCTACTTCACATTTCCTAAAAGTTGTTGCAGTTTTTGTACTGGCAGTTAGAGTAGTAAGAGTAATGTCCCGAGTCGAACTTTAACTACGATTTAAGTACTAAACATTCTCAAAAGATCCTATTTTAGTTCTATTCATCATTAATTGCATCTAAATAAGAACTTTTTATTCTCGATAAACTTATTAACTCTTACAAGATCTATAAAAATACTAATTAACATCTAGTTAGAATATCAAAAAACTATTTTCAGACTATTAATTCTTAAAATACTATTTTACACCTAAATAAGCACCTGAATCAACACCTTACTAAGTACTTATCATATTCTAAAAACTTGATAAACCCTACCAAATCTATTAACTACAAAGTTAACATCTTATTTGAATCTTTAAAAACTATTTACGATTCCGATCATGGTCATGACCTAGTTAAAATTAAAAATATAATAATTTCAGTTTTATATCAGACACCATTGAGAGCAGGTAACATCTAATATTACAACATTCTATGACCAATAAGTATCAAAATACTTATTAGAACCTGAATAATCTATCTAAAAAAATCTATCTAGAATATATAAAGTAGAGTTACTAGGACCAAAGAAGATTATTTTAGTTTATTTAGGACCACAACAGGAGTACATTTTATTCTTATTTTTAACGCATATTTAACAACTCAAACGGGATTTTTTCCGGTAACTCGCTTTTAGTGGAGTTATGTAGAGGTTCTTTTTTTATTTAAAACAAGTGATATTTAAATATTCTAAATTCTAAATAGTATAGAATCTATAGATTCTGAAACAGTGGTGTGTAATTACGGTGGATCGTGTGTTGTGTTCAACGGAGTGTTTTAGTGAGGAAACGGGGGGTGCTAGAATAATCGACGGTTAAAGTGATTTATTTCAAATAGAGAACACTAAACGTGTTAGTGTAGAATTAATCTGGTAAGTAAAATTTAATGTGAAAATAGAAGAAAAAGACGTGTGGTCGTAAACCGGAGGACGGTTCAGATGGAGAAGCATTTAACCGACTAATGGGGGAAGAATTTGTCAAAGCTGAACATCTTCAATCACTGTTTTAGGAGGAACAACATCTAATTAAGCTCACATCGATACATCTTCCATCACGCGATAAAAATTATTTGAAAGTACATATTTTAAACTAAATTAAAAAAAAAATTAAAAAAAAACGTGTCATACATTCCGAAAAAATGATTTTAAACTTTAAAACCTCAAAATAGAGGAGAAAACTACCCTTAAAATTTTTTTTAATATTTTTATCGTATTCTACGGAAAAAAATGCTAATGAACTTATATTTTTTTAAAAAAATTTTATACGCATTAAACTGCCTACAAAATGGAGAGGTTTGTCGTTCAAGAAAAAATTTCAAATTTGTGACCGTCACCGACGGCAAAGGGGTTGGCCAAAAATCTGAAAAAATTACTAAATCGTTTTCTAATGGAGTACTATCAATCCCCAAAATTTGAGCAAAAACAAATTTTAGGTTGTTCCAGTTCACGTGGAATGCCCCATATATGTATATATATATATATATATATATATATATATATATATATATATATATATATATATATATATATATATATATATATATATATATGTATATATATATATATATGTATATATATATATATATATATATATATATATATATATATATATATATATATATATATATATATATATATATATATATATATATATATATATATATAAATATATATATATATATATATATATATATATATATATATATATATATATATATATATATATATATATATATATATATATATATATATATATATATATATATATATATTGTAATAAACTTCGACCAGAATGGGTTAATTTAATTTACTCATACATAACCAATACATTTTGCATTTCGACATTCAAACTATTGCAAAGAAATGGATTAAAGAATGAGTTAACTAACACATTTTGCATAAAATAATGCAAATTAAATTTGTTATAGAATGAGTTCACTAATACAAATGTTTACATATCCAAATGAATGCAAGTATGAATTAAAATAGATGTGGCCAATCATTCATGATGTATGTACTTCGAATATTGGTTTCTAGAAAAGTACAGTGGGAAACAACAACTGATTAGCAGAAGTTTCTACTTATTTATTTTTGGATATAAATAAGCGAACAAAATATCAAATAGCCAGTTTAATTTTGCAACTGAAAGTGTTTATTAATATTCGCAAGTATAAGGAATAATCGGTGGTACTTGAGCCTGGGTACTAATAGTGAAAGAATTTGAACTTAGTGGAATAGTAAATACAGATTTTGCGATTCCAAATATTATTGATTCAAACTGTGGAAAAGCGGTGAAATTTATCATACATAAATTGGAGAGGACCCTAGAATTTATTGTAACTAAAATCGAAAGTTGCAGTAATTTGTTGATAAATAAAGTTGGAGATTTTGTTAACCAAGGATCCGTCTTTTTACTGTTGTATTTGCTCAATAATCGAAAACAACCGACCCAGAGTCGTTACAGTGGTGTCAGAAGTGGGATTATTAAAACAATGGTCAAGACAGTAAATATTAGTGATCTCAGCCAGACCCAGCTGAAGGACGAGTTGAGGAAAAGGAATGCTCCATTCCATTGAACGAAGGCAGAACTTGCATTCTGGCTGCGTAAAGTTTTGGAAGAAGCAGGTGAAAACACAGACGTCATAGAAATAGTGCCGGAGGAAGTTCGGGTTTAAAATGCCCCAGCAACTGATCCGATGATGGTGTTGATGAAAGAAATGATGGCACAGCAACAACAACAACTTGCTGATATGATGGCCAAACAAGAGCAATTGGCGGCCAAACAAGGAAACATTCAACAACAATAATTTGCTGATATGATGGCAAAGCAAGAAAGACTACGAGAAGTAATCGAGTCACGTATATCCAATGCGGAGGTTGAAATCAACAACATGGAAAAGGAGCAGCGGAAAGTTACCGAGGAACATGAAGAGAAATTACGCAAACCTTCAAGTGAATTCCGCCAAGAAATAGCACAAATGAAGTCAGGTAACATGATCAATCCATCAACTACTTCAGCCCCAGCTAGAGTAAAAATACCCGCCTTTGATGGATCTACATCGTATCAGATATTTAGGATGCAATTTGAGATAACAACAACTGGGGTTGATCACCAGCAAAAAGCAAACGCGCTTATATTGGCATTAAAGGAACCTGCTGCTGAAATTTTGCAGACACTATCAGCGACAGAGCGTGATTACAGCAAGATTATGGAGGCCTTAGAAGCAAGATATGGGGAAAGTCATATGCAATCTCTCCATCGCATGCAGCTCAAAACACGAAAACAAGGAGTCAGCGAAACTTTGCAAGAATTAGAGGCTGACATTGTGAGACTGGTAAATTTGTCATATCCGAACTATAACGCTGAACACCGAGACGAACTGGCAGCTGATACATTTATCAATGCTCTTCGAGATGTACGTATGAGAAATCAGCTTTATCTAAGCGGAACGAAACTACCTGCGAAGTCTTAGCATTGGCCCTACAAATGGAAGCTGCAAAAAGAACGCGTGGCTCAGATAGAGTACGTAAGATGGAAGTTGGTGAAGAGCCACTAAAAGCAGCACTTGATGAAGTGATCGTGCGTGTCAAAGGTTTGGAAGCCTGAACGAAATCAACGAAGTAGATCTAGCTGGAACTGTGGAAAGTTGGGGCACATCCAAAGAGAATGTAAATGGGAGCCGCACCCGGAAGACAGATGCCGCGTTCCGGATTTGGGAAACTAGATCGTGTCAGTTTTGAAGGGTAAAAGCTGGCTCAATTACAATGCCCCACATTGATGGTATCACAAGTCAAAAGAGAAAATAGTAGTTTAGTCCTAGAGGCAACCGTTGGAAGCAAATCGTGCATGTTTACTTTGGACACGGGTGCTTCAAGATCGATAGTGCGTCCAGATGTGGTTCATGATAGTCAGATCGATATTGCAAGAAGATTCACCCTAAAAACAGCTACGGGTGTAACAGTTCTAGTTCATGGAGAAAGCAACCAAGAAGTTCACCTTGGAGGAAATTCATTTAGGCACCGATTTATTGTAGCAGATATAGAAGATGAGTGCATAATTGGGCTTGACTTCATAAAAGAATACAATTTTATATTAGATCTGGGAAGCCACGTCCTGAGATATGAAAACACAGAAATAGTGCTACAGGCCGCCAACGACAATGATGAGGTCTTTGTTATTAGTGACGGGCCAACTGATATATATATATATATATATATATATATATATATATATATATATATATATATATATATATTTATATATATATATATATATATATATATATATATATATATATATATATATATATATATATATATATATATGGGGGACTGATAATGTGACCAGGGGACTGATAATGTGACTGGATAAAACACGATCTTGCTAGCAATGATGACTGTTTTGATTGATAAAACCTCGGACTAAGTAAAACACTTATAATATTATTTTTATTGAAATTTAATTAATTCCTGTGACGAGTGATAACTTGATAGAGATATGAATTTTCGATATTTTCAAAGTGTTTTGATTGGGCAGGAGAATGATAAAAAATTCGGGGGACAAACTTTAATAGGATATATCTTATATGAAATATAGAGTAGTGCTATGATTCTTTACACATTGCTTACGCATTATTATAAAAAATTATTACTGCAGTGTAAATTTGTCTCTACACACTTAGAATAATTGATTATTTAGTTTACCAGCTTTGACTTTCAGAGAGGGACACGCCAGGGGAATGATAATTTTACGTTTTGAATCATATTTTTTGTAGGAAATATATTTCAAAACGGGTTTATTTTGGGTGTCTTGCATAGTTAAGGTGCATAGTTAAGGTTTACAAATTTCATTTGAAAACATTTTTTTTATATTAATATACGAAAAAAGCCATGCCGTCCAGAATTCCCATGTTTGTAGAACTACTCATATATATAGATATACCTATGTTTGTATTCTAATCAAACAAAACTGACTCACAATAAAATGGATTTTGGAACCGATTAAAATGCATTTTTTTTTTAAATGAAAAACAAACAAATTAATTTGAAATGTTTTTATAATTTTATTATTCATGATGTGTACTATGCTTCCTTAGGCTACAAAATGAACGAAGGTACTTTTATAAGTAATGTTTTCAATTTATCAGCAGAACATTTATATAAACCAGGAAACTGATTTCCCTCATCGAAATGCGATTTCCATTTTTATGAATTCACTTAACGTATTGTCTTGTAATGTTTCTAAAATATAAATGATCACTAATATCAGGGTTAATGCTACCTAGATTGAAAATAAACAAATGACCGTCAAACAGCTTCTCACCAAACAGATTTTTTTACTTATCAACCCCCCGTCATATACACTCGAATTTTTTAAGAATTAATCTTAAAATCAAATCTTGATTTTAATTTCTAAAAAGAAAAAAACAAATATAAAAATTGGAAAGATTTCATGTTTAATTTAAAAGAAAAAGGTTTAGGTTTTAGGTTCATATCACACATCTGTCACGAAAAAAGGTGAATCTAATAAAAATGTTCTAAATCTAAATCAATTTTTTTTCTTAACTAAAATTTAAAATTTAAATTCTAGTTGGATATTTTTTGAACCGAAATGTTAAGTAAGGAATAATATTATTCGTGTTTGATCCTCCAAAAATTTATTTTTAAATCATTATTATTCGATTTGCTTAAGATATATACAATTTGTATAATAATTTTCGAAATTCAAAGGAATAATAATATAGGAGATTAATTTTATATGTTTATTTTTTAAACAGGATACAAGAATAAGATATAATCTTAAATGGGACATAATACAAAGTTGTCTAGGTGGGTTCGGTATCGAATAATTTTTTAATTATTTTCTATCGTCTTCAGTGATCGAATTAATTTACTTGAGGGAGTTGTAGCGAAAAGCTACACAACGGGTATATATACTTAACTGAGCTATTTATACCGAAATGTTTTATATTTAAAGTTGTAAGTTTAACCAAAATCTCATGTAACGCATTGTGGAAATTCATCAGCTGATTTTTCATAATTAATTTTCATAAATGTTATTTCATAAAGAAGTAAAAACGGTACCCTATTGCTGAGACTTCGGTGTCCGACCGAATTTCTACATAATCAATTTACTCACAAACTATAAGCGCTATCAACTTGAAATTTTCTACAGTTCTTAAACGTGTTTTCCCACGCCTACTGATAACAAAAAAGATTCAAATATTTGTTTTTATCAATATTTTATGAACATAGATAAGTAGATAGTAAAACAAAAGTTTTTTGTAAGGAATCGAGTTTGGTCTAGAAAAATCGAAAAAGTGCAAAATATTTGAAAAAAAAACTTCAATGATTTTTCGACTGCTTAGTTTTTTTGATATTGCCAAAAACGAGTGCTGTTTTTCCATTTCCTTTCGAACATTACACAAGAAAAAATTTGGAAAAGTTCATGGTTATGAGCAACGTTGTAAAGATTAAATGAAAACTATAGCGGTTTACTGATCATTTCAAATTTTATTTTGAGGGGGTTGAGGGTGGAAAATTTGAAAAAAAATTATTTTTGACCTTATCGAGTGGAGCGTCATATGAAAAGAGATTTGTTTTGGTCCAAAAAAATGTTTAATGTAATTTTAAAATCGCTGTTTTTGAGTAATGTTAAAAAATGTGAAAAAAATTTCCTGTACCCCCACCTTAACTTCGAACATTGCAAAAGAAAAAATTTGGAAAAATTTATGGTTATGAGCAATGTTGTAAAGATTGAATGAAAACTATAGCAGTCGGCTCTTAATTTCAAATGTTGTTTTGAAGGGGTTGAGGGTGGAAATTTTGGAAAAAAGTTATTTTTGACCTAGTCCAGTGTCATATGAAAGGTTAATTTTTTTCTAGTCCAAAACAATATTTTTTGTAATTTAAAAAAGCGCAGTTTTTGAGTTATGTTAAAAAATGTGAAAAAAATTTCCTGTCCGGGGAGGGGGGGTCAGAACAAATTTAACTTCCAACAATTTTAACTTCGAACATTACAAAAGAAAAAAATTTAATACATTCATGGATATGGGCAATGTCGTAAAGATTGAATGAAAACTATAGCGGTCGGCTCATCATTTCAAATGTTATTTTGAGGGGGTTGAGAGTGGAAATTTTGGCCAAAAAATTGTCATATGAAAGGTGAATTTTTTCTAGTCCAAAACAATTTTTTTCTAGTTTTCGAAAACACCGTTTTTGATTCGTTTGATTTAAATTCTAAAATTGTGTTGTAAAATAATCGTAAAATAATCGTAGAAGAGGATAAATTTTACTACGTTGTAGGAAATGTACATTATAGTAAAATATTGAGTGAAACGAAGTATAGAAATGAACAAACAAGATCAGATTAGATCAAAACAGTTTAACAAGTCAGATGAACTAAACTTCAGGCAAAAGGCGTTAGGTTGAAAAATTATGCGTTGACATACCTGATACCTGTTACCTGCTATTTGGTAGATTATCATTTAATATGGTTGCATTGCAAATGTTCGCTGTGAAATTGATCACTAATTACAAACATTTTTGAAATTTTTGAATTATTGAACTACTGTTGAAGTAGAAAATTGATACAGTCAAGTAAATCGAGGTTGGGGATCTGTTCTTTTCATTAGGTCTGATACAGTAACGTGCAGCAAAATAGTAGCCACCGTGTATGTACAATTAGCTGAAGTTCAAATCCTGTTGGTATACTATACCTAACTCCCCAATGTTCAGTAGATAAATCGCTTGACTGTGTTAACAATGCACTCGTTGGCAATAATTTGACGACCCTTTTTTCTCCGTTTTTTCCGTTGGTTTTAATAAAATCCTCAAAACTGGCTCTCAAACTGTTTTCTGCAAAAAAAATTATTAAGAAAAATTCAACAAAAAATTCAAAAAACAGTTGGAACTACAACAATTGTTAATATATTTTCCAATATAAATAATTTATAAGCTGGCGTTATTGAAGCTTTTCTTAGCCACAATAAACAGATTTGGGTAAAATGCAACCCAACGTGAAACTATGCAAACAAAAACTGTTGTTTTCCAAAATATTATATACACGGAACCCTCAGCGAGCGAATTATATTCGCACTTGCCTGACTTTTTTTCAGTGAAGACTATCGACGTTTAAATACTGTGACTTTGCCCGATTGTTATTCGATTGTTATGTAGTGTATTTCAAACTTCGTAATTGAGAGTCGACCCACTTTCCCATACCCATTAATTTTACATTGACAGAAACTTTCATAATTACTTTCGTTTCTCCTTTAAACATAGTTTCTTATACTCAGACCGTAATCGTCATCTCCAATGAGTTCCGTTTAAAAATTGTCATAAAACAGTTGTGTGCTATTTCCTAATATAATTTTTATATTCAATTTGTAATCGTTAATCGCGATAAAATTATCATAAAATAGTTGTGCAATATCATTGATTCGTGATCGCGCTATTTCCATGTATGATTTCCTACAGTCATTTCGTAATCAATAATTTTTTTATATAATTCTTCCCCATTTTTTCTAATGCAAATTCGTGATACAAATTCCTTAGTGGGTTTTCAGTCATTAAAATATGCTACCAGTAAATGCTACCATTTTTTGATACTATAAATAGAACGCGATAGATAGCTTCTGTCTCTTGTGGCTCTTATTTCTTTGATCATTATTCCCGTGAATATCAAAATTGCGGAATCTATTTTGAATTCACGTTTTTTCTCAAACAAACAAAATCGCTTATTCGACTTTATGTCTAAGAAGAACACAGCTGTTTTTGGTTTTTTGCTTTGGGTGATGTCTATACCTGGAATGTTTTTGTGTAAAAATTTATTTAATAATAATTAAAAAAAAACAACCAAAGAAACTAAACCTTGGATTAAATTATAATATAATGGTAAATATTAATTGTAGTTTTTTTTTGTAAAAATAATATTGAAAAGCTGTGATAATAGCTGTTTTTTCTGAACTGTGATAAATGATAGTTGTAATCTTAACCAAAATTTTTTGTTAAACTCTGTGTTGTTGTAAGTTACAAATATATGTGCAAAATAAACAAAAACTGTTACCTAATAAATATCTGAAATCAAGTATTTAAATCGCTTGTTGAGATAATGATACAAATAGATGTGATAATATACTAATAATCATATCTACACCCGAATCTTTGTGATTTCTCTGTGTTAACACTTGCATCAGGGTAGAGTGAATAAGTCGGGAAGGTAAATTATAATTTATTTCAGATACCTTACCGCATGTTACATCCCGTGTGCTGAATATCTGGATACATTTCCGGGGTAGCCATTTTTTGTGTGTGGATATACGTTAGTAGCAGTATACCTGCTGAGTGTTTTCGACACATTTCCGGTAATATAGAAAATTAAGAAAATCACTGCCATCATCAACAAGTTGGATTGTAACATTTTCTTTACAACGTCGTCGTGATCCTGATGGCGAAACTTACCAATCAATTTACGAACTGGATGAGGATAAGCGACTAAGTTGAACTACAGGAGTGGGATCTGGACAAGCTATGGGGTGAGTCATTTGTAATATATATGTGAGGGTGTGTATGTATGTATGAATGGGTGCGTGAGTGCGTGTACGTGTATGCAAGGGATGTGTATGTGTGAGTGATTGAACCTATAATTAAAGCCTTGATTATTGTTTCTTTCCGTAAATAAATCTGCAGGTTTTAAATTGGCATTGTAGGAATAGACACATAATATTTTTATATGCTTTCTGTATTTAAATTTTAATAAGTGCATTATTTTGTGTGATTTAGTCATTTATTAGCAATAATCTGTTGTTGGAACATATGAAGGACCACAAAAAAATAATAACTAATGGTGAGATTTAATATGTGTTTTGAGTTGATAACAGGATTAAATTATTTCCGTTACCAGGTTCCGGATAGCACAAATAATGATAACGGAAATTTAACGGGAAATAATGCAGCTTCTACAAAAAAAAATGTGAATAATTTAATTGCAAAATCAAACAGTCAAAAATTATGTGATAACGCCGAAACGACGGACTTAGAAAAATTAATTTTTATTCGATGCGAATAATGAAATCAAGAATAACGAACAGGATAAATTAAAGAAGTCGGCTGTTGAACGTTAATTGGTCGATCGTCGGTACAACGAAAGGAATTCAATGCTGACGGATATGCGATAAGTGAAACATATAAGAGCAGTCTATAATATTGTTGTTACATTTACAATATTTCTGTTTTCATATACGATTTGTTATATTTTATCCGGGCATGATTTTCATTTCTATAGGCTGACAAACGAATTTAAAAATAAACTCGACATAGCGTTAATGATATGGTTCCCATCGTTGGTATTGCTGGACCAACCGTTTGTTTTTTTTTTTGGTTTAGGCTGAACTGTGCGAAGCTGATTCTGATAAAAATGATAGGGAAGCAATGCTTTCCTTTCCTCCAATCGTAAATCCAAACAAAAACATTTCGGATTCTTTTCTAATTGATACAATTTTTGTACCGTCGAATTTTCTTCTTTACTCAAACAAAGTAAAAAGCTTTTCTGTAATTTGTAATTATTAAACGCAAAATCTTTTTATCACTTAAACCTAGAAAAAAATTGAAAGCCAACAAAAAAGTTTTCATTTATATTGCAAAATTATATTTTTAATTTGTTTTTACCAAAACAAGAAAACATAAATTTTGCTTTTATCCATAATTCTTCCCGATTATTTAATTGTTTTCTTATATTTCTCTCATTTTCTTATGTTTTGTTTTTGCTAAATTTTTTTATTTTATAAATATTTTTCGTTTCCTTTTTGTTCAAAAAGGTTGAGGTTAAGAAATGTTTGAAATGAAAAACTTTTTTTTATTTACTTTTAACTCTTAAAGTTTTGTCGTTTTTCTTTTTTTTCGTACTGAATTTTCTATTTGCACTTTGGAACTTATTTTTATGTTTTCTTAACTCTTAAATAATTTCTTAGAACAAAAACAAAACAAAAACAACAACAGAGGAAACGAAATTACTTTTTGATCTAAGATCTTTTTTGAGTAAGGATTAAAAATATTATCGTTTTTAAATTCAGAATGTTTTTCCTTTGAAAAGCAAAATTAAATTATTTCACTAAGAATGAATTAAGTGTTTTTTTTCTTAAAATTTTTATACTCGAAAAGAAATACAAGTAATCGAATCCATTGTAGGAATAGGTGACAATGTAATAAAATTCAATTTGTTAAATGTTCACGATTTAAAAATTTGCGAATTAGTAGTTTAAGGAAATTATCACGTTTTCGTAATAAATTTTAAAGAAATTATAGCGAAATATAAAGAAGCCAATGTTAACTTTGAAACTAAGTATAAAAATTTCTGTGTAATAGAATGGGAATGGGAATGAAAAAAACTAAGTAACAAAAAAAAAAATACATTTCTACGATGAACACTGTAAACGATGTACGTGGTAAATGTTTGTTTGAATTAATGTTTATTGTGATTGTAATTGATTTTCTGTTTAGTCTTCAGAAGTATTAAATTCTGTAGTTAGTTAACATGGTGGAATTGAAATTATTTGTATATTACAGTAATGGGATTAAAATGAATATATAATAAGGATTTATGGTTTTAAATCGTGCTAAATTGAGTATGATTGTAATAAGGATCACAATATTGATTGTGTCATGAAATTAATTAATTTTGTAATTAAAGTTAAGAGTTTGATGTTACAGATAACAAAGGCAACACAGGAATAATATTACTAATCCAGACAAATTAAAAACTGACCAGCCTTTTTTATAGCGTTTACGCTTTATATAGGAAATTGTTTTTTAATTACTCTAGTGTCCCGTTGTAGTCGTGGCGAAACTTAAGAACCTAATTGACTCTGAACTCTGCTTTTTTATTTTTCGCAATTTACACCGGCCTGCAAACATGTCGAATCTAAACCAATGAATCCTATTGACATTTGATACAAATCCTTCAAAAAGGTGACAGCTTTCAAAATAATATCGAGTCATTTATTCATATGGAGTTACATATATGATACGGTCTACGGAGTCCAAGTTGTGACCCATGCATTTATTCATACATCGTCGGTATTTTTAATGAGTATTTTTTGTCACTCCAGGAATCGATTGTTAAAACTACTTCATTACATTTAAGGTATAATAGTTCACCAGTCTAAGCGTCAGCACCTACAACCCTTTTACTCTACTAAGGCATAAACAGTCCAAATAAAAATCAGGTTAATGAGCAAATGATCTTTACTTTAAGGATTGTCATAAAAACAGAATAAAATCACAAAGAGATTTTATTTCATCCAAAACAACAAAAAAAAATAAAAAATGAAAGGTAGATTAGGGTAAAACCTTCAAAATTAAGAAGAATGAGATGAAAAGTGGATTATCTGAATTTGGTTTGTTAATATTAGCGTTTACAGTATAAAACCGGGTGGATCATCGATAAACCGGAAAAATAATGCTAAAAACTAGTAAGGACATTTTATTTCTCCTGTTATCAGTTTTCAAATAAAATTATACAATTTACAGCATTGAAATTGCATTGGATTAGCATACAATATTTTGAATAGAACCATGCCATAAGGTATGACTAGGCAGGATTTGGCTTGAATAGATCTGTCCCCAAAGAGCCTCCTCAAACTAACCTCTGAGACTCCCCGGCGCATACAAGTTATTAAATCTATTAGTTGTGCAATTAACAGGGCATAAGGGCACAAAAAACAATCAAGACAGAATTTTTCCACCACAAGAATTTAAATTAGTGGCTCCACAGTTTTCGATAGTCTTTAGTTCTGTTGGAATTATTTCTAAAATATAAAACTTACATTTAAAGGGTTGGAGGAGGGGGGGTGTGTGTCCTGTGATTTTTTCTACTATGTTTTGGAAGCATACAAAATTCGTTTGTGGAATAATTTTGATGACACAAAAAGATGCAAATATGTATGACCAGGAGCTCATTAGTTTTTGAGCGATATTGAACGTAAACCTCAATGTCTGTTTAAATGAAAGCTCAATAATATCTTTACCTAAGAATCGAATTGCTTGAAACTTAGTACATAAGTATTTAGCACGGTACTCAACAGTTCCGCATCCCAACTTCCACCTGTTCGCTTCTGGTAAATGTTTGTTTTTGCCATTTTTTTAGGTTTTTCAGTTTCTTTATTCACACTACAGCCTGCAGTAATGAATTGATTATGATGAAAATTATGAAAAAGGTTTTAAGTAGTGTGAGAAGTTAATAATCAACTTTTGGAACATATCGATTAAAGTGTGTAACGAGCAGCAGTAAGTTCCTGATCATTAAATAACAGGTCTGAAACTGCCGATGAGTAACGTGCTTAGAAGGGATTCCGAACAGTGCCAGTCCGTGAGTTCAGGTCTAGCTCCTCAGCCCATTGCAAATGCTGAAATGCAAGTGACAAATACTAAAAGGGCACTGAATCAAAAGTGTAAAGTAAAGAGACTCTGACGATCCAAACTTATTAGTACATTTTATTCGTATATAAATTAATTGATGAATTTGAAAAAAAATATTGAACATTACGAATGTAACGATCGTTACATTCTACAACAGCTCTTTAGTTTATTAAATATTCCTCTAACAAAATCAAATCTTAACATTTGTTGGTATAGTAATATCAAAAGGTTAAAACGAGAACAATACATCTATAAAATATAAAATAAAAAGTTTAACATATTCCGTTAAATTTTTATTTTATATTTTATATGTTGTTCTCATTCTAACCTTGTGATATTTCTATACCAAAAAATGTAAATATTTGATTTTGTTTTTTGTATGATCTCTGTTGTTTTTTTTCTCTGATGTATTTCAACGATCTCTGATGTATTTCATTATGGTGATAAAAACTTTAGCAGGCAAACTGGAAATTATTCAAAATATGTTGCAGTCGTGGATAAAATAGCATCTTTTATATCCTATGCGAATATGGCAATTTTTCACTCGAAAGATTCCCTCTACTCGCTTCGCTCGTTCTGTGAAACTTCGTCCCCGTGAAGAATTACCATTATTCTAAACCCATACAAGAATCTACTATTATATGTTTACTATCGTAGAAAAAATTTCATTTCCTACATATGTGAGATGAAAACGTTTGACGTTTACGTAAAAAAATTTTTACTCACAAAAAACAGCAAATGTACTATATTAGTATAAGCTAAATTTTAATTTTTTTGTTTCACTTCTATGGAGTTGATTTTATTATTTTCTTCCATATCATATGCAGAAAAAGAAACTTTTTCGTCATTTTTAGGGTTCTGTTGTTCATACAGAACACTATTGCTGAGAGTAAAACGTGTTTTTCACATTATTTCGATTATCTCGATTAGATTAAATTCAATGAACCTGAAGATTTGGCATGTGTATAAAACTAATATGTCCACACAAAATGAGGAGTTGAAAAATAAATAAAATGGTTTTCGTTTGGTTAACAGGGCTACGATGTGAGGCCTTAGAGAAAATACATTTTTATATCGAGTCAAGTAGGGTATCATATGAAAGGGCTTCACTTCAGTATTTCTAAAAAATGTATTTTGGAATTTTACACCCCACCATATTTTGTGTAATTCTAAATAATGGCGTTTTCTGTATGTTTTCTTTCCTCGATTAGCTCCGAGCCTAAGTAATCGAAAATCTTAAAAAATATTTTGAATGATAGAAAAATTAGTAAGTTTTTAAAGAAAAATATAGTAAAGCACCAAATACTAATAATTATATTTATTAAGGGGGAGGATATGAGAAGGGGTAAATACACCATTTAAAACCCGGTCAAGTGGGGTGTCATTTGAAAGAGCACCAAAATTAAGAAACCACAATTTTTTTTTAAATTTTGCGATTCACTCTTTTTGAATTATTCTCAAAAAAGTGCAACAAAAAATTGGTACCCCCCCATGCGTTTCTTCGTTGATGGACAGAAAAATTTGAAAAAAATTCATAGAGATAGAAAATTTGATAAACTCTTAACGAAAAATATAGCGAAGCTTCAAATGATTTTATTTCTATTTGTTTAGGGGATGGAAGTGAGGCAGGGTAAACAAAATGTTTTTTTGCTCGCATAAGTGGGATGTCATTTGATAGAACATCAAAATTAAGAAACATTACAATTAATTTTAGAATTTTGCGATGCACCGTTTTTGAATTATTCTCAAAAAAGTGTAACAAAAAGTTGGTCCCCCCCTATATGTTTCTTCGTTGACTGACAGAAAAATTTGAAAAAATTCATAGAGATAGGAAATTTGATAAACCTTTAACGAAAAATATAGGGAAGCTTCAAGTGATTTTATTTCTATGTGTTTAGTGGATGGGAGTGGGGAAGGGTGAAAAAATGTTTTTTGGCTCGCATGAGTGTCATTTGAGAGAACTCCAAAGTTAAGAAACAGTACAATTTTTTTAGAATCTTGCGATGCACAGTTTTTGAATTATTGTCAAAAAAGTCCTATTTTTAGTGTTAACACCATCAACCCCTAAATTTCGTCGTCTATTAACAGAATTGAGTCGTTCCTTAGCTACCATAAACAGCTATGGATAACATTTAACCCAAAGTAATATTTTTTATATCATTTCGATCAATTTAGATGAGATTGACATTTACTATTGATATTTACGATGAACCATTTATTTTTTATGTGGCAATATAAACCCTTTACAACACAACATTATGTTAATTATTTTGATATTGTTTTCTTTACATTCACGGAACCCTTGACGAGCGAATCCTATTCACACTTGTCTGACTTTTTTTTATTTATTTTAATAATAATAATTGCTTAATTAGACAAACCATTCAGAAAAATAACCTTTTTTTATTTTTAATACGAAGGAAAGCATCAAATTTGAAGTAAAAAAAAAGTGTGAGTATTTGAAAAAAATTATCCTGCCGGCAACTTCAAATAAAGGTTATTTACAAATTTTTAAATAAACGAAAGAATAAAATTTCATTAAAAAAAATTAAACGAAAAAAAAACAATGAATTTTATTTGTACCATTAATTCCAAACAATTAAATAAATTTTATTCAATTTCGATACTTATTTAATTGTTTGGTATTTTGAAAATGAAATCAAGACATCGAAAGACATCAAGTGCTAACTACTAATACTAATGAGAATTGAGAAACCAAAACACAATCATAAAAAATTTAATTTTTCACAATGGAAATTCAATTCAATTTAATCGTAGTAGCCTTTGCGTTTTTCAGTATTCGAGAGAGGAGCGTACGCATTAATCCAAATTTATTGTTTTTTGTACAATCAGAGTGAAAACGTTTTTGTTGATTTCTTTTTAAAATAAAATAAAATTATTTATTAAATGCAATCAAAAAAGTTTATTTCTGAATTCAATACAATCAAATAAATTATTTTATTGTGTTCTGAAGCATTCACGCAACAGAATAAAATTAAATGCTGTTTACTTTATTCAATTAAGACTAACTAAGATTAACACAATTATGGCAAAAAAACAAAAATAAACCTTTATTCATTTTTATTTCATTTTCAAAATATCAAACAATTAAATAGATCGAAATTGAATAAATTTTTTTAGATATTTGCAATTACAATAAAATAAAATAAAATTCATTGTTTTTTTTCGTTTTAATTGTTTTATCATTGAATTTAAAAAAAATTTTATTTAAATTAATACATGTTACGCTGTCGGAAGGATAAACGTTGTACTGGGTTCGTGTTTTATGAATTTTATTCTCTCGCAAATGTAAATTTTAATTCGTAAATAAAATATATCATTGAACACTTACACAATAAATTACTATTACTTCGAAATAAAAGTAAGAACGATAATTTTTTATTTTTGAAATAATAAAGTAAATTAGTGATAAAAGAAGAGTTTTAAACTATGTAATGCATCAAAAATCGTTCTTTTCTTTTTTTGGTTTCTTGAAACTTTATTTCGTTCACTCATGATACATTAAATATGTAAGTGTGAGCAAAATATAACCTGCATTTTCACCCATCTAACATAAAATACTTCGCAAGGTCCGCATTAGAATTTTAAAACATTTATTGATCCGTAGCATGAAATCAGTTGAGAAACACTGGTCTAGCTGTTACAAGTGGAGCTGTAAAATTATCATATAACAGTAGTAGTAAGCAGATCTTGGTGGCTTTATTTTGAATACTTGCGCCATCATTCCAGATGATAAAAAACTCGGTATTTTATTACCGAAAAAAAATCTTGGTTGATTCAAACATGTTGCATTGTTAATCGAACATTAAGTGAAAATTGGGGAACTAAATACGTTTGTGATTGAATTAACCAACACTCCGTATTTAAATTAACAATTTAACCGTTTGTTGATATATTTTTTTATAAGTATCACAAACATATTTGATTAAACCATGTTTGTAGTTGAGTCAACTATGATTTCATTTTCGAGCAACAGTGCCATGTTTGATTTCATTTTCAATTGACTACAAACGTCATACATTAAAAATTAAACTAAAAATAGTGATATTGAATACGTTTGTGATAGAATCAAACAATACTCCATAAACACAAACGGTGTACAACTATCACGAACATGTTCCAATTTCTAAGAAATATGACGTCGCCTAAATTATATTATTTTTTTTTTTCTTGCTGCTATCAATATTGTATGGGCTCGTTTTTTCGTAAATATAATATTTGAAATTTTTTATATTAGAAGTACAGTAATCCCTCCGACTGCGCGGTAGTTCCGTTCCAGAAAAACAGCGCGCAATACAAAACCGCGCAATGTGAACCCTATTTTGTATGAAAATGGGGGGTTCGGTTCCGAATTTTGAAAAAAATTGAAAAAAAAATTAATTTAAAGTTATAATTAAACCAAAATGAATATATACAGCCTGAAAAACATGTATTACCTCAACAACTCTTAAAAAAGAAAATACTTCATAAGTTAACAGATAAATTAACATAAATAACATTTCAAAAAACAACTTAAATTTATAAAAATTATATCAATAATCTGAATTTGTTTAGAATATTCTACCTTTACTGGCTTGAAATTGAATTTGATCTATATTGAAAAATAAACTGAATATGTAATGCCAATTGCTACATATATGGGTCATTCTTTTACAAACCGAACATCTTTCTGACCGACACATATTTGATTTGGCTGAAATTTTAAGGCTTTTATATAGAAAAATTTCCAAATTCTCATTTCCCAAGAAAAGAAAGATATACGTGCTCGAGAATTTTTTGGGTTGGAAAATGGAGCGGTTCTAAAATTTCGAGGATTTCGTGATTTTTGGCGACTTATTTTCAAAGATTTATAACTTCGCTTCTGGTAATGATAGACATTTTTTTCTGTTTTATTTTAAAGCTAAAAGATGAACCTTAAAAAAAATTGTTATCTACAAAAATTATTAACAAATTCCTATGTGTAAACAGTTTAGCAATAAGTCAGACACTTTCTCTCTGACATCTGCAATTTTGCTCTCTCGTGTACGAGTAGCATTAGAAATAAATCAATTTATCGAGCGCGGAAAGATAAAAATTCCATAAATTTTTGTTGTCCCGCGCTGGATAAATTAATATATTTCTAACAGTAAAACTAATTTCTCCCTTAGTTAAAAACACGTTTTTCTTGAAAATTGAACGTAGAACACGGAGGGCAATCACTAAAAATCGATTTTAACATTTTATTTGTTTATAACAAGAGGAATTTGCTAATAATTTTTATTGACTATATTTTTTTATTAAAATTCCATCTCTTAACTTTAAAATAAAATAAAACAAAAGCTTACTATCATTAATAGAACCGAAGTAATGAATTTTTGAAAATAAGTCGTCAAACCAAAAATCACGAAATTTAGATCACCTCTATTTTCCAAAAAAAAATCCTCGAACACGTATATTTTTTTCGATATCATACCAGTAAAAAATTTTTAAGCCAAATCACAAATCCGTCGGTCGGATTTTGTTCAAATCTGTTCGATTTTTTTTTTTTTTACCCATGAGGAAATTTAATTTTTTTTTTCATTTTAATTTTACGAAATTGTAGGTGACATATTCTAAAAAAATTTTAAACGTCGCGCAGTGTGAAATTTTAATCGCGCATTGCGAAAATTAGTAGTGAAAACTCATCTCGCGCAGTGGAAATCGCGCAGTTAAAACCCGCGCAGTCGGAGGGATTACTGTATATGTATTTCGCATCAAACACGACATTTCTATGCATAAGATAGCGTTCGTATATTTACGTTCTAAATAGGAAATGTATGAGTGTGATTTTGTTTGTAAAGGATGCGTCCATTTTTTCGCCATTTTTTTAATGATACAATTTAAAAAACCAAAATTCAGAAGTCAAAAATTTAAGTATTTGAATTATGTGTAGAAAATAATACTAATTTTCCATAATTTTCTCATTATTATGAAAAATTAAATTAAAATATCGATAAATCGACATGAATCAAGACAAATAAAAAATGTTAAAAAAATATAATGATTTTTTTAAATCACTAAAATTATTTATGGAAAGGGCCTATTAATTTAACAAGATTGTTGATATTATATTCACCAAAAAATTTCTTTCGCACATAATTTTATGTACAGATAATATTAAATTATTGTATTCAATTAAACGCATGTAAATTATTTCCTAAAATGTTAAATAAGCCCAGCCATGTTAGAATATATAAAAAACTTTTTATTTTTCTATTCTTTTGTTTATTACTTTTCTTTATTTTTGTTTATTATAGTTTCTCTTCGTTTTTTATTTTAACAAACACAATCACTTTCAAACAAAAGCATGAACAAACTGAGCTGAAAAACATGAACACGAAATTGATCACGCCGTTGTTGATTTAAATAATGAAAATTGTTACGTTTTTTAAAATAAATTGACAATGCTATATTGCTTAAAATAACCACGTTCATATTAGACGCAAAATCAAACAAGCTTTGTAGTTGATTCTACGAACGTTTTTTTTTCGGTGATGTTGCACTAATCCACTAACTTCTCACTGTTAGGAAGAATTTTCATAATTTTCAGTGTATCAAGGCATATAAGAAATCCATGGAAGAAACCCGTCAAAAGATACGGTGAAATGTTCCTACTTAATATTCTAACAGTTTACCGCAAGTAAGATCGCAGATTCATGATGTTCGTTCAATTATGTCAAACAGTAAATACTGCTTTCGGAATCTGGTTCTTGCCATCTGATAAATGTTTAACGCTGTTGACCAACATGTTCAAATGTTCAAACTCAATAGAACATTGATTCAATTACGATTTACGACTGATGATACTGCAGCCGTTAGGAAAAAAGTAGAAGCTTTGATTAATGCTTATCATTTGTGTCAATTGTGTTTATTTTTAACGGGACATTGTTTTCGAATATTTTGCGCTATTTCCATGATTCAAATGCCATTAGAGTATATAAAACAATTCAAAATAAAATTAAAAAGCTGTTGATAAAAGAAATTGTTGATTTGAATTTGACGTTTTGCTTTAAACGATGGAAATGAAACCGGAAGCGCAGATTCAGAAGTATATGCACTCCCAATGATCAACCAACTGCGGTCCACATATAGTATTACAAGTTAAATCGACTTTTTCCAAGAACAAAACATTCGTGGCAAATATTCAGACAAAGCTTTTAATAAATTAGTTACCGTACGAACAACAAGTGTCGAATTACAAGTGTCATATTGTAATTCCTTAAAACTTTTTAAGACCAAGGCCCCACAACAACATACAAATGTAATTGTTTCAGGTTATACTATCTTTCTTACGTTATTTTTAATTTCATAAAAATTATGTTCAATAAAAAAAACATTGATCAAAGCAAACTACCGCTTAAAACGAGCAAATTAAGTTTACACAACAACTTCCCAAATTTTTATGATGACTAATGTATTAATGCATAAAGAACAAACAGACATACTTTCATTTTTATATATATTCAATATTTATTTAGCATGATGACTCGAATGCAAATTGTAAAAGACAGTAGCAATATAACTTTAAAAAACTGCGTTATAGATCAATTTTTTAAAATTCGTAAAAAGAAATTTTTATTACTTTTATGAATTCATGAATAAAAAAAAAATAATTTTAATGGTGTTTAATAAAAATTAAAAAAAAACAATAAAAAAATGTACCAGTCCAGGAATTGAACTCACGACCTACAGAACATCATTCGAATGATACATGTATTTTATATTTTAAAAAAATATTTTTTTTTGTTCTTCAAAAATGCATATTAAAATTGATGACGCGAATATATAGATTTTACTCCATACAAAATTTCATAACGCGGCTAAAGAAATTTTCACTTCAAAAATTTAAATATTTGACTTACATATAAAAAACAATATTAATTTTCCATGACTTTCTTAACATTATAGAAACAGAAATTTAAATATCAGCAAATCGACATGAAACAAGGCAAAGAAAAAATATTAAAATATATAATAATTTTTTTAAATTACTAAAATTAATTATTAAAAGTTCCCGTTTGTTTTTTTTTTTTTGTTTCATTATTCATCTCCAGGTCGGGAAACTAGGAAGGGAACGCATTCACAATTTCTCAATAATAAAGGGTTGTGGATTTTATTTTATTTCAGTGGCATATTACAAAACAAAATATAACAGCAAATGTCGTTGTAGCATCTGGGTTAGTTTTTCGGTAGAAAAATTTCCCTCTGCTACAGAGTTTTTTTCTCCACTTCTTCGGAAATAGTCCTAATGCTGAAGTATCACCTACTGCCTACCTCATAAGTCTCCTTCGACTTAGCTGTTGGTTGCAATGCTAGGACTTAGACTTTTTATCTTGCTCCTGTCGTTGAACATGGTGCCACACAGACTATATGTGCTTTTCACGCAGTGGTCTAATGTGCATGCATGCTGTTCTTCCCACTTTTTATCCATCTCTACTCTCAAAGGCTAAATTAGAAGGACGACATTCACGAGTTACTATTATAGTAATATTTGTCTTGATATTTTTATTGTTAATTGTTGGTATCACTGATCGCATGACACCACAGGTCTGGAGAAATTTCACTATAAATTTTGTTAAGTTGGTTAAATAATTCAGAACGAACCACAAACACTTCAATATCGACTCTCATTACCTGACATAGAGTACTTAATTTTTTTAAAATATGAAATCCGATTGAACTTGTGCGACACAATTATTGACATTCTGTTCAGAGTATTGATTTTCTGGCTGATAAATCAATTGTAAAAATCTGTAGAATTTTCTTGTTCATTTTAAAACATAAATCTTTGATTATTGTTCCTCCATATGAACTTCGGAACTTCAAAATCATAAAAAAAGTGCATAAATTGTAAATTGAAACAAAACAAATAAATGCCAACCTTTAAAGTGAAATGTTAAAGATAAACTGGAAAACATTAAAATTGTGTTTAATTTTAAACAAAAACAAAATAAAATAAAAATTATAACGAAATACAATTTTGCTACAATAAAATAAAATTCCTAACTGAAAGGAATACTTTTATTTAATTTAATGCTTTTTTACATTTTCTCCACATCACATTTTTAACAAACGTGAATACTTATGTACATATAATATTACTTAAATACATAATCGAAAAAAAAACTGTTAAACTTAAAAATGTTCAGAATTTAGATGCAGTTTTAGAAAATGTATAAACATGTTGAATATCGTTAGTCGGGATGTTACAATAAGCATGGAATACAAGGAAATAAACAAAATATGTATATATACAAAAATTAATTCTAACAAAACAAAACAACCGAACAGCTTGAATAAGATTCATTAAACAACAAAAGATATCTTAAAGCTTAAATATATTTAAGAATTACGTCAATTTGTAGTCTAACATATAAAAGTTTTGTTTTTTACCCACGACAAATTCTTTAATTTATTAGTTTAGTTTCGCTACCAGAGATCTTTAATTATTATTCTTGTAAATCATATTATGATAAATAAAAAAAAAATTTATTTAATGAGTAGAAAAGCATTACAAATTCCAGTAATCCACAAACTTAAAAATAAAATAAGAAGAAACAAAATTTTTTGATTAATTTTTGTTTTATGTTAAGATTTCATAAAAGTTATAGTTAGTTGGATTAAAGTTTTTATATTTTTAAGAAAAATAATAAACAAAAATTAAATTAAATTAAGTTCAATGGACAATTATGGTTTCACAAATAAGTTTTTGTGGGTGAAAATAAATTAAAACAAGTATTTAACTTCGCCATCAAAGTATGACGACTAAGTTTTTAAGAAATTTCGTCATAACGTTGTTAAAGTTAAAAAATTTGGTAAATTTTTATCCTTCTAATTGGTTTCGTGATATTGCACTAAAGTGAATGACCGATGTTATTTGAACGGATCACTGCAGTGAACGATGGCCGAATTTTTTCGGCACGACCGATCGATCTAAAAACAAAACTGATGTGTTTTTGACACAACATAAAACTCGAGATTATTTTGAATTTTTTCGAACTGAAGGTATATTTGGATTTTTCTCAGAGAAAAGCTCCACTTCTCTTTTACGTGTTTCAGACGGAATTCGAACCTTCCTCAACAGAACCGTGGTTGGATTTCTGTTACGCGAGATACGCTTATCAATTACGTCATCGAGGCGATGACTGTTTTGAATTTTGAACTTCATCATTAATTATTTTACTTGAATGTTGAATTTCTCCATTGTCACTAAACTCCTTTTTATGGAAAACTTTATTCATTATATAGCGATTTTTACATTTTCTGCATGTGACTGATTGAACGTCAACCAACGTTTTTAAATCTGTCAGCTTAAAATGGACGATTCCGCATTGATTTGGTTGAAGCTACCCATCACTAGATTGCACTGCTCGAATTATATTAGTTTATTATAAATTTTGGTTTTCTATGTATACACATTTACGTATGTACCCAAGTAACGCGAACTAGTCCGTACAACCACAAAACAACGTAATTTTGCGACCTACAAGTCACTATCTGAACTCAAACTACCGTCACAAACACTCAAATATTAACCTAAATGGGGAATCCATGTATGAGTCTTGACGACATCACGGAGAGACTTCTGATCACAACCCATTGTTTCCAAATTTATTCTTATTTTTTAAATTTAGTTTGACATTTATTCTTTCGAAAGAAGTGAAAAAAGCGAGAAAATCATCTAGTCGAGTCAAATTAGCGTCAAAATCGTTAAAACTTCTAAGTCCTCAGGGACAACTCCGATTTTGATATATTTTTTTTTAAAATGTGTGTTTTATATATTATTTGTACAATGTGCGCAATTAAATATTTATATTGTTTAAATAATATAAACAAAATGCATGTACAAATTAATTTTTAAACAAAATTTATACAATAAAAGAATTGTTAATTAACTTAACGTTTGGTGAGTGGTTAACGGATGGCTCAAGAAACAAAAGTGGCATAGCGCTGATCTGCTCTCTTACCCTGGGGGTTGATTTCACCTCTTCACGAAGGTAGAATATTTTTTACTCAAAATAACCAAAATTACCCCAAATAACAAAATAATAATAAATAAGGATTTTTCGATAGATCGATATTTTTTGAGTGAAAACTTTCGATTGAAAACTTATATTGTTTGTTGAAAAATGAATGTTTTTTGACAGTTTTTCGAAATAACCCATAAACTTAGCGTTCTATCAAAAAAGTAAGTAAGTTATTTCTCAATGACGAGAATTTTTTAAAGACTTGGCTTGAAGCATTCAACGTTAAATAACAGACTTGCGATGCATTTTTCAAACACAAGTAACTTTAATTTTTTGTAATGACTGGAACGACCTTTAGAATAAGCACTAGTTCAAGTCGTTTGCATTAAAATACAGCAAAATTACGATGCAAAAACGGAGGGTGACTGGAACTCAAAATAGAAACTCATGTGTTGAACTCTCAGCCATTCTCAACAGAATTTATATCGATCATTTAGCTAGATTAAAATACATATTTTTCGAACAAAGTTTGATAATAATGAAAAATGCATTTTCTAATTTCTTAAAAAAATACCTTCTGTTCAAAATAACTCTAAAACTAATAAATATACATAAAAGTGTTCCACACAAAAACGTTGGTTTTTCTTAACCAAAAATTGATTTTGTTGTTTTTCTTATAGGATAAAAATGCCGGAGATATAACTGTTTCACTTTTGCATTATAGTGCTCGGCTCACTCCTTCCGAGTTGTTCAACCCTTTACCATTTGAAGGTGAAGGGTTTGGGCATGTTGGAATGTATAACTTCTTATAGCCTTGAAAGAGCCTATAAATTAATGGAAGTTGGAGCTCTATAATTGAGAAGGTTATGTTTCAAATAGCATTTTTCGGTGCAAAAACGCTATTTTATTCCACACGATTTTGGAGCTCCATAGGTATGTGCGGGTAGCATATATATGTACACAAAAAATTTGGATATATATATGAAGGTGAGCGTAACTCTCACATACCTACCTCTTACGTATTTACCGCTTACGTATCTACTGTACGTATTTAGTTATTAGAAAAACGTTCTGATGTGAGATACTTCTAATCGTTTTATACGGAATCGCTAGAGGCATTTAGTTTCATATAATGAGTCGTATCGAAGAGTTATCAGCATATCTGGAGAAGAAACACTATGAATCATTTTTAAAAGCAACCAAAAAAACGAGTTCAAGCTGTCCTCTTTGGGTCCAACAGTTGAAGCCCTCTAAAGATATTATAACTCAACATTTAAGGGCATTATGGTGAAAACTGCCAAAATTGTCCTCCAATTTACCTAGCGAAAGAAATTGATAGTGGTAGTACTTCTGATGATAGATATCAGAGATGGCCAAACTTCGTTACACGTGGAGCCGGATTTCAATAAATTTTCGTTCGAGAGTCAACAAAAAATAAAATATCAAAGTTGTTTAAGATAAATATAAGAACTGAATCTAAAAAATTATGGTGCAAATTATGAAACTTTTTGCAATCCATACAATTTTAGAGCGATCTAGTTTCGAACCAATGAGAAAATTTTTAAACTTTAAAAAGTTGATCATGTGTCAATAGACACAATTGAAGACTAGTCACCTTCTTCTCACAGATACAATTTTGTTATTCAATACTAGAAAATCTAGAGTATAACAAAACAGTGATCACCAGAGAAATTAATTGACTAAACCTGAATTTATTAAATGTATGTTTATGTAAATTTTTTGTTTTTACACTTCGCTAGAGTTGTAACCTAATTTTTGGTTTATAATCATTAGCGTTAACATTTTTTGGTAGAGTTTATCTAGTCGGCTAGCCCTGATGAGAATGATAAACTTTTTTAAAGTTTAAAAATTTTCTCATTGGTTCGAAACTAGATCGCTCTAAAATTGTATGGATTGCAAAAAGTTTCATAATTTGCACCATAATTTTTTAGATTCAGTTCTTATATTATTCTTGATGGGAGATTTTCCATCGGGGTGATGTTACATCACAAATAATTTACTGAGTTAATTATCAAAGTTGTTATGGAATTTTTATTTCCTTGCAAGTTGCATACACGTCTTCAAGCAAATACTTTAATTATGAATACATACATATATTTAAATTTTGTAACATGACACTGACAGCTATTGATTGCTGGTAGATGGCATGTGTGTTTGTAAATTGTTTGAAATCGGCATCATAGTTCGTTAGCGCGGTACGACGCTTGTATGTTGTGAACGGTGTTATTTGTAAGTTGTGACCGTTGCTTTGATGTTATAAATTTCATTGTTGGAAAAAGTGATTCACAACAGTGTGAATGATGTGCCAAATATGGATAGTAACCTGCAAGCGGCTTTTTTCAAATTGGGGTACTTTAATTGAGACAGTCGTTTCCAAAACTACTGATTGATGTTGATTTGTGGTGCATTTAAAAATGTGCGCCTGAGTTTCTAGGAATTCCATTTCTCCTGTGGAACTTGATCGGGATTGGTATGTGAGAACAGAAGCTTGATTATTGAACTATAAGTGTGTCAAAAAAATAACGTCAAGTGAGTCAAAAGAATGATTTTCATTTATTTTTTTGCCCAATTTTTTTGAGAAACATAAAATGGGAAACATTTTCGATTAGAAACATTTGTCAAATAAAATTAATTATTTGTATGACAAAAAAACGGTTTTTTAATTGAATCATCTTGCTAGATTTAATCTTGATTGATTGAATCATCTTGGAAAAAGTTTGAATTTTGATTTTGTTATAATTTTTGCAATATTTTTAGAATCTTGAAAAAAGTTTCAATCCTTGATTTTGTAATAATTATTACAATGTTTTTAGAATTTTCAAAAAACGTTTAAATTATTAGAATATTTTTGGAATTTTTGATTTTATAATAGGGCTATTATTTTGAAAACGTACATCGAAAAAAAAACAACCATTTTAAAAATCTGAAATTTTGATATTTTGTTGGTATTGACGAAAGGAAAAAAATGATTTCTGCTTTTATTTGTTTTGTACGCTGAATCGGAGTTATGCGCGGTTGAATTTTGAGGCATTTTCACGTAGTTTTTGGTAATGGTGGCAATGTTTTGTGAATAGGTGCCACAAATTTCATCCGACTTAAGTATATTTTTGCAAGTAAAAAGGAAAATAATTGAATAATTGAAATAAGTAAGTTTAAAATTAATAACTTTTCTCTTTTCCGCTAGGGGCGCGTAAAACCTTGGTTTACTTCAAAGCTCATATCTCAAAAAGTTGGCTTTTTTTTTTGTTTTTCACAAATTTTAAAGTAAACATATGCAGCTATGAAATTAAGAAATAAAAAGTCAGCAATTCAATATGGATTTTTTCTTACGATTTTTTAAAGTTTGGTATATGAAAAATTCATATGTGTTTTTTTATTAAGTTAATAATCCTGTACTAAATGTGGATCTAATAAATTAAACTTTTCATATTTTAACACCTGCAATAAATTTGAACCATTTTCTGTGTATTTCTGATTGAGAAACAGGTTTTTATTCAGAATAAGAATTGGAGATCCCAATGATCGAAGATTTTGTTATAATTTCAACATCACCAACACTAACATTAGAAAAAAACATTAAAAAAATATTTTTTCTATAAGCATTATAATTTAATCAATATTATAAATAAATACATTAAAAAATTAATTTATATATTTTTTTTTGCCTTTAAATTGAAATATTTATGATCATCAGAAAAAGAAAACATTTTGGCAATTATTTTATCGGGTGTAGTGTTATCCAGTAAAAAACAGTGGAATCCTTGAGTTCCACTTATGGTTTTAATGTCCGAAAACCGTTTTAAAACCGAAAGAAATTGTACCTGTAGTTCGATATCTTCTGAAGACACATATGAAAACTTCATAACGTGGTTTTTTTTTTCGACGAAATTTCCGCCCATTCAAACAATTCCCTTGCTGTTGATATTTTTTCTCCTCTAAGCGAAGCTCTCCGGGCTTCTCTTTTAAGTGTTCCTCCAATCCCATCGGATGGACCCTTTCCGTGGGTAGTTGCAAAGAAATGCCATTCTGCAGGTATTTTAAAATCATCAATATGTTTGCAGAGATTTATGAAATTCTTCTTATTTTTATATTGAGCTGCTGAACCATCAGTAAAATATAAAATTTTTTGATACTTGGATATATTTCTTGCTGTTTTTCAATGAATTCAATACACCTTTCCTGGTATTTATGAATTGCAACTGTGTTATGCATTAAATGATCAGATATAATGACAAAAGATAAGACCTCTAGTTTATCATTACATGATTTGTAGTAAACTACGATTGGGTGGATTGTGGCTTGAACTTTATTGAAATGTGCAGCTTGTATCTCATTCTGCGTTATCATTGAATAGTTTTCTGAAAAATCCATAATAAATACGTATTCGCCGTGACGTAAGTTTTGTTTCGTATCCTTAAGAAACTTTGATTGCTGCCTTGCGATGAAATCATGAATTTTTAATTTGTTTACCGATGTATGTACTAAATCTTCTACAAATTCTTCCTTATTTTTTTCCATGCGTTCTAACGAATATCGATCTTGCATTAACCATTTCTCATAATGTATTTCTTCGTAAAATTCAAGAGATTCCAAAATTGTTTCTGTGTAAGCTTCCACGATATTTTTACAAGCATTGCATATATTTGTTGCACAATCCACTGTATTATTAGAACAACTCAGTTTCTTAAGCAGATCTTTTTCATTTTTTACTAAAGGCTTACACATTAAACGTACATTTTCATGTACAATGCATATACAGACATTGTGTGTTCCGGTAGGTCCGGCTAAAATACGTTCCTTCGGTCGCAACGTAGTGAACTTTGAGAAGCTGATTTTGACATCTTTGTTTTCTTTCAAGAACATTTCGTAGATGTCGGTGAGGGTCCATAACACCAACCGCTTTAATTTCCTAATTTTTGTTGATCCTTCTGTAATAGTAACAACATCTTTAAAGCCAGGCATTGCTCTACTAATTTCCTCTGATAAGAAGTATGTTTGAATTTGTTGTAATATATTTTGTGACAAACTGTGCACTTGTTTGCTTTGAGGCCAACTGTAAGGACCTACTGTTTCCAACAGATCCATGGCGAATTCTACCAGTCGTCTTGATGCATTAAATTCATCCTGGATACGTTGATTTGACCAAAATTTACGTGGTAGAGTTGTCAACAAAAACACTTGTTTTGATTTAGAGCTGGCATCTTTGAATTCTTTTTTAAGGTTCATAAGCCATGATGTATATTCACATTCCTCCTTTGGTGATAACACTTTAACTGAATCTACTTGAAATATTCTTTGACTTATTGCTGATGTGACACTTGCAATTTTTTTATAACTTCCTGTTGTAATATGTTTTTGTTTGATAGGAGATTCGGCTAACCTTCCAAGAACATTGTTAATATCTTCTAAAATGTCATTAAGTAGTTCAGGAACTGGTGGAGATATAGTATCAACCGAAACTGGTGATGGATCTAAAGATGCTGGAGGTATTTGAATATTTTCGTTCGTTGGAACATTTTCAACATCCTGATTTATAGAAATAATTTCACTATCGATAGTTTCCGAACATGAAAGCTGCTGTATAGAAAATATTAGTTGCATATGAATTTTTATTCATTTTAATAAAATAATTAAATTTACCTTATTTTTATAGATATAAGTGCGATATGTTTCACATATAAACTGGTCATCACGCAAAGTAAAATTTAGGGTCGCAGCTTTTTGAATAACAGCTGGTGTGACCAGTTTCACATTTTTTGATGTCCGCTGATGATTTTTGAGACCGTACAAGCTACAGCACAATTTGAGAGGCATTTCTATTATTATCTTTTCTAAACGTTATGTCTTCTAAATATTTTGGAATATAATTGATTATAAGGCAACCCAATCAATATATATATATATATACCCTTGAAATAGTTTTGACATAGGTAGAATCAGGTAAAATTAGGTAGGTACAATTTAATATATTTTGATTGTATGCAAGTATGATTTGGTCAAAAACCGTTTGTGGGCGTCATTAGAAATTTTAAATGTTAAAATTATGAGTCTTTAATGAGATTTTAATTAGTAAAAAGGGGCTGAATAGACATTTTTTAGAATGAATAAACATTTTACACACCCTTTTAATAATTTAAATTCCTTTATTTTACCACTTAACTTAAATTAATTTTTAATAAGTTTTTAACCATTTAACCGCACAGAAAATGGTTCAAATTTATTGCACGTGTTAAAATATGAAATGTTTAATTTATTAAATCCACATTTAGTACAGGATTATTAACATAATAAAAAAACACATATGAATTTTTCATATACCAAACTTTAAAAAATCGTAAGAAAAAATCCATATTGAATTGCTGACTTTTTATTTCTCAATTTTATAGCTGCATATGTTTATTTAAAATTTGTGGAAAACAAAAAAAAAAAAGCCAACTTTTTGAGATATGAGCTTTGAAGTAAACCAAGGTTTTCCGCGCCGCCTAGCGGAAAAGAGAAAAGTTATTAATTTTAAACTTACTTATTTCAATTATTCAATTATTTTCCTTTTTACTTGCAAAAATATACTTAAGTCGGATGAAATTTGTGGCACCTATTCACAAAACATTGCCACCATTACCAAAAACTACGTGAAAAAGCCTCAAAATTCAACCGCGCATAACTCCGATTCAGAGTACACAAAAAATAAAAGCAGAAAGCGCTTTTTTCCTTTCGTCAATGCCAACAATATATCAAAATTTCAGATTTTTTAAAAATCAAAAATTTAAAAATCAACAAAAAAATGTACGTTTTCAAAATAATAGCCCATTCTCTTGAATATTTTAGGAATTTTGAAGCAAGTATAGCAATTTTCGATCTAAGTATTATAGTTTTTGGAATCTTGAAAAAAGAATTTTTGTAATAATTTTTTGAAATCAATTCAATCAGACCCTTTTATTTGAAAAAAAATTAAATTATTTATTTGTATGTAGTTGAACATGAAATTGTTAGATAATGGATTATTTGTATTTGAAAAGCTGAACGCTAAATGGAAAAGTTTTTGAGTAGTTTATTGAGTCATCCGTTCACTATAAACTATGTTAATCTATGATCTGTTATAATTTTCCGGTAACTTATTAAAATTTCGTGTTAGTTCTGTAATAAACTTCTAAACGATATATATTAAACATTTTTTTTATGTTGAATCAACCTCGCTGTCCACAACTAAAAACAAGTACTCATAAAAGCCGTTTCCCGAAAACTATATAAAAATCCTTAACCCAGACCAAAGTTTTAATATTTCAGAGCTTTGAGATGTCAGCCCCTTCATATTTTATTGTTGTATTCACTTAATTTTCTATCATCAATTTTAGCGAGTTTATTTTCAAGACGAAGAAAGTGGTTTAACATTTTGGTAGTTAAATCGCGTTAAAAAGCTAAATTTTTTTAATAAAACTCATAATTGTTTGAATAAGATCAGTAACAACTTTATTTTCTGTTATGCTAGGTTGGGAACTGGAGATTCTCCATTATATCAGTTAAGAATACACAGTCATTAATCCATTGATCATCCCTTAATTCCGGATAGTGTTTTTCTTTGAAAAAATTTGCTGATAGGTGGGGAAATAGTTAATTTTTTGTTTGTTTCAATTAACGAAAGCTTTCCCATTTTTCGATATTAAAGATATCAAAATGAAATTTTGCATGTAAGACGACATCTAGCCATAGATGGTTTACAAAAAATAAAAAATATTGAAAATTAGACATACCACGGAGGAATAATCACCGAAAAACGGTTCCCATAGACTTTCAATGGAAAAATTATCATCTTTTCACAATACTTAAACATATTATTAAATTTATTTTTTGTTTTTTTTTTTTTTTATTTTTTTTTTCTTTTATTTTTTTTATTTATTTTTTATTTTTTTTTATTTTTTTACTCCAGTGATATTGAAAGTCTGAAAATAAAAGTTTGTTATTAGTTGATTTTAAAAAAATTTAGTAACTCACTTTTACCTACATTGAACAAGTTTGATCTTGTTTTCAACCTGGACGAGTTTTTATTTGGTTCGTTCACCTTTTTTTCTTTGCCGTTTTGTTAAAGTACTTTTTATAGGAAAAATTCACGATACGATCGTTGTAGTCAGACATATCGGTTTCAAATCCGTTTAAAAAATTTTTCATTGATTTTCCACTAAATCTATGCCGGAGGTATAGATGCAGCAATATTTACCACATATTAAATTTAGCGATTTTGTAGTTCTTTTGGATTGTAACATATACCTATCTTCGGAGTTCGGGCATATCTTTTGGATTGGACATATCTTCGCTCACTTTTATCAATTGCATTCTGCATTGGTCACCTAGTATTGTTTAAGGAAAACATTATTTTTATATACTAAAAATGTGCTTATGCGCTCCAAAATGAGCAAACAAGAAGGGTTTAGAACAGATGGAAAATCGAATCAAGACTGCGTTGATGTAAACCCGGCCATATCACACTTTCTGGAAACTTTATGTAATCGTGAGTATAACAAAACAAAATTAAAAAGTGTTTTTATTTTTTCACTAGTTTTGACAAAGGGCACCTCGAAATTTGATAATAAATTTAGAGACAATGAAATTTTAAAGTTAAATTGTTCTTGAACGGTTAACCGATTTGAATACTTTTTTTTGTTTGAAAGTTATTAACTAAGGCTTTATAAAAATTTCCTGCTGGTTACAAAAATAAAATATTTTTAGACTGTTTTTTAATTTTAACTTTTTAAACAGGAGCGTTTCAAAGATTACCTTTTTTCTTTTCTCTTTTAATATTTTAAAGTTTGGTTATTTATCCAAAATATACTAAAACTACAGGCAAGCGTAATTTTTTTTGTCTTGATTCGATTTTTCACCTATTGTTACAACTTACACTATAGGTGGAAAATTGATTACACTAAAATCATATATAAGGATCACCCTGTATCTAAAAATGGTTTTTTACTCAATATGTCAAATTCGAACTCATATTTCAAAATCGCAACGTTTTGAGGAGTTTTATAAATTTTTCTTTATTCGTCGTCGTCAAGTTTGAAAACAATTCTGATCCAACTATTTTCTGTACAGTCTCTAAAACAAAGTATCTAAAGAATATCATATTTTTCTGTAGGCAAAGATATAAAAGACATAATACGGTAATATAAGAAAAATATTATGTTCTTTCAATATTTTTTGAATTTTGTTGTACAGCCCAGGAGACTGGAACTAACTAAATAATTTTTTATTTCGTTTTAAATTTTGTATAATTTTTTAGTTTTTTTCTTATTTTCTGTTCTTATAATTTTCTGTTTCTTGAAATTTTGCTGTTTTTCGCATTTTGGCTTGTAATGATGTGATTGAACACAGTTGGTTTTTTCTTTGGTTATAAAAAATAACTAATTTAAAGAGATTCTTCATTCGTATACATAGTTCAACGAGTATATAGAGTATCAGATGTTAGAAAAAATCGGAAGCATTTAATGGACGAATTATGAATTTTTTTTGGAAATAATTGCAAGATGATTATAGTACAGTTGGTCTTATGATTATATAAGAAAAGTATAAATAATTTTTTATGTGTAGTTATTACAGCTGTTGAGAATAAATTACGAAAACGAAAAACATAGTTGAACTGGTTTAATTATATATTCTGTAATTACCAACAAGCAAGCCGTAGGTATTTAAGCCCTACCGAGTGTGCTTGTATTATATATGTGTCAAATTTTATTTGACTGTCGCGATTCTTTTCAACTCAAAACCAAAAGTGGGAAAATCCAAATCATCTAAACATTTAAAAAATTTAAAATATGATTTGATCTTGTTATTTTCTCTGTCACAAAAAATTGTTTGTGTTGATTCAGATTTATATGAGCGTTTACAGGGCTCGGTGATGTAAACATAGTCTAGTATGAAGACGGTTAGTTTCTTTGTACCATTTTCATATTCAAGAACTGAGTACCGTATAGTTTTAATTAATGTGCATTAATTGTGCATGATACACAATTCCCGTGCACAAAATTGAGCAAAATACATGTCATGCACATTTCGTGAAACGCCATACCACAAATATGCACACACATTTCAAACGCATGTTTTACGAATAATAAAAACGAAGTGAAACAAAATTTATTTAAAGATAATAATAATAAACAAAAGAATGGAAGAATGAAAAAGCATTTTTACATTTTATAAAATGTCTGATTCATAAACATTTTATGAGATAATATGACTATCGTAATATTCAATTGATGAATTTGAGCGAAAGAAATTTTTTTGTGAAGGTAATGGAAACAAACACAAAAAACAAATGAGCACTTTTAATAATTAATTTTAGTGACTTAAAAAAATTATTATATTTTTTGTTTTATTTTATTTAATTTGTATATTTATTTAACAAATTAAATGAAAAAAAAGGAAAAATATAATAAAATAAAATTGCGAATAAATGGACGCATCTATAAATTCATACATTACAACTTGAAAATACGACCGATATCTTAATTTGGAGTAATGTGGTTACCAAAAATATAGTCTAGTTTTAGTCTATAGGAAAGATTCATATCAGAAGATCGCAGTCATAAAAGTCATACATCAAATGTTTTTGCATTTATGGCCGAAAATTATATGCACATTTTGTTTACATATTTACAAAATTTAGAAAGGTTTAATTAAAACAAATATGTAGGACGTTAGCACTCACATACTTTGAAACTTTAACTCAATTTAAAGTATGCACTAGAATATCTTTAAAACACTTAAAAATTAGGAAAAGAAAAAGCGCACGAAGTATGGTGTGCTCCACTCATGAACCATGCACATTATGTTATGTTTGTCGGGATATGTATCTGTCTTTTATACGTAGCTGCTCTATAACAACCAAATGCATATTAATACGATTGCGTGATGCTACGCACGTTCTGCCATTCTAGACTACGGCTTGGAGAAGTGTCAGCTTCATACTTGTAGGAATTGTATGAATTGTACAGGGTAAATTGTCATACAGTGCCGTTGATGTTACATATAAGAGCGTAGGTTGTGATCAAGTGTCGATAATCTTTAATCATTTTAACAATTTAATCCATTTTCTAGCTGGTTGAGTTTCACTTGGAGATTTAATTTAAACGATTATTATTTATATGCTTGATCAGCTAATAAATTCGTGTTTCTATCATCAGTATTCACTGACTTTCGGTTAATTGGAAAATTGGCCTGTTATTAGACCCTTACAAAACAGAGTGAAAATAATGTTATTACGTTAGAAAAAATTGTTTATTATTGATTCGAAAATTATAAAAAGACAGTTAGTTAGCTTATAAAAAGAAAGAAATACAAATTGGAAGTAGTTTTTGGCGCTTGAGAATATTTTCATTAGAGGGACATCGGGTTTAACGTATTACTCCATTAAAATGAGAATCTGCTCGACTTCCTGAAACAAAACGAAACCCATTTCATTTTCTTATTTCAACAAATTTATATACCGTTTTCAATACCAGTATACCAGTTTATCATTACCGGAATTGAAATTTTTGTCCAGTCTTGAATGTCGTTTTATTGACTGCTACAATTATATTAATTTTCTTCAATAGCGCGTGACAAAAGTACATAATTTTCCAATAAATTTGTCAATTGTCACCAAGACGTTTTGGTATTCCATAATAATTTAAACAAATGAATTCAATTATCCAGTAGGATACCAGAGGTTTCATTATGGAGCCTAACGTTATAAACCCTTGTCACAAATGTAACAAAAGCAAGTGTACTACAGACATATTTCAACGAAATAAAAACTATGAAATATATTATTCAATTATATTCCACTGTTTAACTTAATTCACTAACCTTCTAAACTTGTATAATTTAGCCCCTAAACTGCGGGATCGTTTTATAAATTTTGTATAAAAAGAATCTAAAGTCTTTTATTATTATATTATTTTTTTCGAAATCAATTTTTCATACCGAATCATATATTTTACTATATATATATTTTTTGGTCCAATAATAAAAGTTAATACCAAAAATTTAATTTTTTCTTTTATAATTTATATATACAAATGAATAGAATTTCAGAATTAATAGGTAACAGCTGCTGCCTGTTTTTTTATTCATGTTCATATTATACTTAGTTCTTTAACGTATTCTAAATTTTGCTTTTCTTCCTTTTTTTTAAATAAAAATTCGTTCGATTAAAGTGTAACCTTTAAAGTTTTTAATTTATAATAATACAATCAAGTTTCTTAATTCCAATTCCTTTAAAACAAAAATTTTGATTAATTTAATTTTCATATATACCTGAGCTAGATGAAGTGTGGCTGTTGGTAGATGACGGTTTTATTTTAGTTTTCTGTTAAATTATATTTCGTTTAGTAAGTTAGTTGATAAATGATGTGTCATAATAATAGCAAGCGAATTAATGGTGAATAGAAATATTTAGTTTATTTGAGAGAGGAACTTTGGATTAATTTGGGTTTTAAATTTCCGCGAAAACAATGAAATATTATAACTAAATTTAGGTTAGGTTACTCGTGCAAAACACTTTTACACTGTTAAAAGCAGGTGCAGATCAAGTAAGGAGATTTCGAGACTCCTCTACTTGCATGTTTTCCAATGAAACAGTACACTCATCCTAATGATGTTATCTCTGCGATTTATAAATGTAATTTGGTTAAATTTTTTACTGTCAGATTATATGTGGTTTCATCTGGTCGTATCTTATTTCTGCGTATCTGCGCCTCATTTTAAAGGAAAAGTTTGCATAAAGAATTTGTCTCTTAAGAACTTGTCATACTTTATGACACATAGCGAACAAGTTTATCGGGCTTCAGATAAAATGATCAAGAATCTTGTTATTAAGATGCCAGACCACTACAATCTCTTTTCGATATTGCATTCTACTCTCTTTATCTTTAACACCTTGAATCATTTTACGACGTTTTTATCGCTGAAGGTACCACAATGATGTGATCGGACAGAAAAAACGAGAAGTAAAATCTATAGCTATTTGACTAAACCTCACAGTCGGCAATGTTTTCAGAGGGCAGACAAAGAGCAGTTTGTATTCAATCGATGTTTGTATTCATACCATTAAATTTCTGAACTTTTGTACTGATCTGAATCGTTTTAGGTAGATAAAAGTAAATTATATAATATAAGCAATTTAAAATTTTATTAATGTTAAAATAAAATATATGAATGATAAAAATTAAAAACATGACAAAATTTTATTAACTTCGGAATGGATGATGCTCTGCTGTTGGAAGAGTAGATAAACTGAAAACTGATTATGCTTACTACAAGTTTATTCCAAAATAGTGCTAAAAAATATAAAAATTGTAAAAAAGAAACGGAACCAAAAATGCAAAATAATAATTAAAAAAAAATGTCAAGACGGAAGAAAAAAAACAAAATCTAATAACTCTTTCAAGAATTAGAGCATTGCAATAGATCTGGTCAAGTGGTGGATCAACTAGATTAGGTACGATGATTTGTAAAATTAGGTTACATATTTAATCTTATTGACATTTCATTAGCATTAGACACGGTCATTAGCAACAGCGGCATAATTACCATGGCCGCCGATTTTTATGTTCGTTTATTACTGTAACCTATGTACGCCTAACCTAATTCATATACAATACATATGTTATACTTCCAATTAAAATAATTCAAAGAATAATAAATTAATCAAGTCATCAATCAAAACAAATATATTGTAACGACTCTTCGTTGGTTCTTTTAGATTATTGAACAAACACGACAGTAAAAGACAGATCTTTAGTTAACAGAATCTCAAACTTTATTTGTCATCAAATTACAGCAGCTTTCGTTTTTCCTTACAATAAATTCCAGGGTCTCCAATTTATCTACACTAAACTTCACCGCTTTTCCACAATTTGAATCAATAATATTCGGAATCGTAAAATCTGTATTTACTATTCCACTAAGTTGTCACCTTCAATACACTTTCTGCTAAACAGAAAGTTATGGAACGATTTAGGACAATTAAGGTTCTATTTGCTAAGCAATTGGAATATGACTTAGAGTATGACAGGAAAATTATTATACGAGATTGTCTTACACCTTTTAAAATGACACTGTATCGTGAATGCAGGGAACTGAATAAATTGTTGAAATACGAATATCTTTGGATCAAGAACTGCAATATATTTATTCGTAAGGAATCAAAGAACAAAGCCATCGCAATAAGATCCCGGAATGATCTAAACAAGATTAAGAGATTTTCTAGTGTAGGTTAGTTGCTCTAACCGGATTTATCATTTGAATTGTGGTATTTTTGCTGATTGTTTATATTTTGTTACTTGGTAGTTGGTATATGTAAAATCTTTTTATTTTCTATTTTTAGTATGAATTCTCTTAATAACTTAGCCATAGATATAGATGAAATGAATAGCTGTTTAAAACAAATTATTTACAATACAAGTATAGAGGAAAGTAAACCACGGCAAAGTGCATTTAACGTGCTTTATTTAAATTGCCAAAGTATACGTAACAAATTAACTAATATTGAAATGATGATAAATTCTTATAAGTGTGAAGTACATGCATTGGTTTTTTCTGAAACTTGGCTGAAACCTTTAGATAATCAATTCTTTAACATCTCAGGCTATAAGGCATTTCATTCGAACCGGTTAGTTGAAAAGAGGGGTGGAGGTGCAAGCATTTACTTAAGGGATGAAATATCAGCTTCTCAGATTTTTCAAGAAGAATTTGAGGAGAGTAATTTCTTAGTTCTGAAGCTCATTCAACAAAATATACATCTAATAGCAGTTTATACACCAGGGTTTCCTAACGCTCCTGTAGATAATTTTCTGGGTAAGCTGAATTATATTTTGTCAACTTTTGCTCGAAGCTTAATTGTAGGAGATTTTAATCTAGATTTACTTGATCCTGATAATGATGTACGCAAGTATATTGAAACTATATATTCCAATGGTTTTATTTGTCTTAATAAGATACATCCTGATTATCCCACTCGCATAAGTAGTAAAATGTCCATTATTGATCACGCCATTACCGATATTTTTGATTGCAATTATGAATTTTCAATTCAAAAAAAAACTCTTTCAGATCACAAAACTATTTTCCTTAGTTTTTTAACTGCACCAGTCAGAACTCCAAAGTATCTAAAAAAGATTGTACTTGATTATAAATCAATGGTTTCTGATAATTTTTGGGCAACTGTGGATGAAATTACAAACTTCGATGAACTAATTCCAAAAATTAAAGAACTAATTGTAAAAAACACAAAAGAAATAATTAAACAACTTCCGAAGTCAGTTAAGCCATGGGTTAATCGGGAAATTTTGGATCTGATAAAAAAGCGGGATAAATATCATAAGTATTCTTTAGAATATCCATCAAATAGTTATGTTAAACAACAATATCACTACTTTAAAAAGATAGCTGCTAAGGAAAATAGGAGAGCAAAAACATGCTATTATGATACCCGGTTTAACACTGCTACTGCAAACCCAAGAATTTTCTGGAAACTAATAAAAGAAGTTGTTTTTAACAATAATAAGGTCAACTTCAAAGAATTTCATCTTAAGATAGATAACCAAATTTTATCTGATGATTTAGATGTAGCAAATTGTTTTAATGAATTTTTCGTAAATGTTGGGCCTAACTTATGTAGAGATTTTCCGAATCATACCGAAAGGGATTTTAATTATTTTTCATACAATGTTATCTATCCTCTCAATCTTTTTCCGTGTGATGAATTAGAAATAATGCAATACATCACAGATATCCCTACAAAAACCTCTACTGGGTGCGACCATATTTCGGCAAAATTCCTGAAATGTTTTTCTGAGCAGCTATTATTAGTGTATAAAAATTGTGTTAACAATTGCTTTGTTACTGGGATTTTTCCACAATCCTTAAAAGAATCAAGAGTCATTCCTTTGCATAAAATAGGTGATTCGATGAATCCAGGTAATTATAGACCAGTATCAGTTTGTACTTCTAGCTCAAAAATTCCTGAGAAGGCAATTTATAAACGGATGGAAATATTCTTAGAGGAAAATAACATACTATCTCCGCATCAATATGGCTTTACAAAATCATCTGACACTACTGCTGCTTGCTTAAATTTAACACATAGCTTGAGTAAGGGAATTGATAAGAAGAAATATGTTGGATGTTTATTTCTTGATATCAAAAATGCTTTCGACACTGTGGATCATGATATTATGGTAACGAAACTAAAAAAATTGCTATTGAATTTTAATCAGATCCAACTTTTCAAATCTTATTTGTCAAATAGAATCCAGGTAGTTAAAATTAATGACACTCTTTCAGACCAGAAAATTGTTAAGAAAGGTGTGCCTCAAGGGTCAATATTGGGGCCTTTACTTTTTAATATTTTTATAAATGATATTACTCACCTGAATTTGAAAGGTAATATTCAGCTCTATGCTGACGATGCAGCTCTGGTATATATTTCTGATACCCTTGAAGATATGCTGCACAGTATGCAATTTGATTTAGATTTAATTCATCAGTGGTTTACCACTAATTTATTGACTCTTAATGTATCCAAAACAAAGTTTATGATTTTTCAAAATAAAATAATTGACTCTACTGTGCTTCAAGGTAATGCTCCTAAATACAATGGTCACATGATTGAAAAGGTAGATTCTTTTACGTATCTAGGATTGGTTTTAGATTCTAATCTTAAATGGAATAAGCAAGTTGACAAGGTTAAAGCCAGTATTACACCATACATATTCTGTATAAAGAGAGTAAGACATTTATTGTCTTTAGATTCTTTAAAATTAATATATAACTCTTATGTATTATCTAAAATAAATTATTTGAATTGTATATGGAGCGGTTGTGCAGGCTACAAAATAAATGAATTATTCATTCTTCAGAAGCGCTCTATTAAGTTTATGCTGCACTTACCTTTCCGATTTCCAACTAATCGTCTTTTTACAGATTTTCTGACACTTAATCAAATTATTGAGATGAACCTAGTCATCATTATTTACAAAATAAAAAATTCACTCATCAAAACTACAATACAGCTAAATTTAGCTTCGGATCGTCACAACTATACAACCCGGTTTCGTTCAAACTATTGTATTGATTTCTTTTCTACCAATATTTCAATGAGTAACGTTATTTATCGGGGTTTAAATGCTTTTAATCGATTGCCAGTAGATGTACGTAATGAAAGTTCGTTGTCAAAGTTTAAATCTTCTATACTTTTATTTGTCAAGTGTTCTCAAGTTGATAATAATTATAATTGAGATTCAATTTAAAAATTTAATTAGTTTTTATTCTTAGTTTTCTTAGTTTCTTTCTAAAATTATGTATAATTTAGTTGATTTTTTTCCTTGTTAAGTTTTAGCGCCTTTGTTTTATGTAATTTGGGTTGCTATACAATCTTTAACGGTTAGTGCAACAAAAAGCAAAATTGTAAAGTCTTTGCTAAAATTGAATAAAGAAAAAAAAAAAAAAAAAAAAAAAAGTTCAGATTCTTTCACTATTAGTACCCAGGCTCAAGTACCACCGATTATTCCTTAAACTTGCGAATATTTATAAACACTTTTAATTGCAAAAGTAAAACTAACTCTCCGATATTTTGTTCGCCTCTTTTATATTCAAAAATAAATAAGCAGAATATTCTGGTACTCACTGTAGTTGTTTCTAGAAAAAATAGGCCACTCCTCCTTTTAATTTCATTAATGTAAACAAATTTAATTTACATTAATTTATGCAACTTGTATTAGTTAACTTTTACTTCATCTTTGAATGTAGAAAACATTTAGGCGGAACGTATTGGTTTTTTATGATTAAATGAAATTAACCCATTCTGGACGAAGTTTATTACAATATAATATAGAACGAATAAAGTATATTCAACTTAGTTCATATTATCAAATTCCCATAACGTTTTTTTAAATGATGAAAACAACGATTAAACTGGGAGAGGATTTAATCGAAATTAACTGGAGAATATATAATATATATACTAATTGTGGTATAAATAAAATTTTGTAAATAAAAACAAGTAATAAACTTATTTTTTAAGTTAAAAAACTAAGCGATCGTATTGGAACGAATACAAGCTATTATAAAAGGACCCTCAAGAAGGTCTGCGATGTTTGAGGCATATTGGGTTCTATACTCTCCATCGTCTGTCTTAAGTGGACCAAAAATGTAGCGTAGAATCTTCCGCTCAAATACAGATAACCGCGATTCATAATTTAAAACCAGCCTTAAATGCTTTGGACAAACTGCAATAAAATGACCGCAGCCTTAGGCAATGAGTTCAAATTCGGAAACAGTACCGTCATTATTTGGATTTGTTGGTCGTCAATATTGAGAATAACTTTTGTTTGGGTCGTGAATTCTTCTTGTGATCGTGTTGTGAATAACTGTTCTGTTTTTGTGCCAAACAGAAAGGACGCACTACTTCTACGAATCGCGGGTTGATGTTAAAACTAATAATTTTGAAAAAGGTTGGAAATTCAACGCCACCCATTATAATCTAATAACGGATACAAAATAACATCAGTAATTTCCTGACGCCTTTTAAGTTTGTTGAGTACTTAAATTCCTCTGAAGTAAAGACAGTTCTAGTTTTGAACACACACATATTGAGTACTTCAGTGATGACGTTGATCGAAGCTCTTCTACTTGAATAAACTTGGCATATGAATGAAGCTAAAAACTGGTTTGCCCTTTAAACCCTGACCCTTTAAAGGTCTAGCACTATCGATGGGTAATCAACAACTGGTTTAAAGGGCATCAGTGATTTATGAACGAAACTGTTAATGGCTTTCTATTTAGGGCTGATATTTCATTCATAATAGAAATAATTTAAATTTTGATTAATTTTCTTCTAATCTGTTTGGTCATCCCATTATACCATCCAGTTCCGCACTCTATTGTAAATTGTGTTTTATGACGTCATCTTTAATATTGTTGATGCTTCAACAACTGCTGTTCCTATAATGATTCAATATTTAGAATTAATAATTTTTCTCTTCGTAAAACTGAAGATGTTTGATTAATGATTACAAAGTTGACGTTTAGGAAAGCCGCAGCTTATAAATTTTCCAGGTCGACGAATTATATCATTATTTTAAGTTTTTTCATTATTTGATATGACAAGATATTATGTTTTGGATTGAATACTCCAAGTAAAAGAAAATGATCCGTTGGGATAGCAAAATTTCGTATATAGTTTCGTTTAATGTTCGACATATTTTTGAAGTAAGCAGATTTCGTTGTTTCCGAATTATCTTTAATTTTTTGGGGGAAGACCAGCTTCTATCAGGCGAACAGGACTTGATACAAAGATACATGTTGTTTTTTTAGTTGGAGTCCAGTGTTATCAAGAAGAGTAAGAATTTCGACTACTTTCGACGCTCAAAAGCTTTACAAATTATTTTGTCATCAAAATATAGAACCACAACGGAAATTTCTGGTAGAAGATTGTTACGAAGCTGTTTCCCCGTCAGAGTTCATTGGTCTAAACAGCTGTTTTCTTCGTAAATCAATACATTCAATACAACTGATCGTTTTTTAATACTTATTTACTCTCCAAACCATTTGCTTCTACGTGAATCAATACATACAAAATACAATGCAACGTCGGTTGTCGATCAATATTTTTGTTTAACCTGGTTGGTTCATGTTTATTATTTCATAGGCTTAACATATTGTTGTTAAATTGTTTTTACTTCACCACAATTTTAAATTGTGTGAAGTAATGCAATCTATCGTGAAAAAAAAAAATCTTACATACCCCAAATTTTATTCTATCTTTTGTTTTGGACCATCCTCTATCTAAATAGCCAAAAAAAATTTTGGTGTACGTCTGTGTGTGCGTGGGTGGGTGGGTGGGTGGGTGGGTGAGTTTTCTTCATAGGATCTTGATGAAACTTTGGCAAATGATACAGGTTCACTTTAAAATGGAAGATCTGGATTCATTTCAAATTTGGACAAAATGGCGGGGGGTCTCCCGAACACCTCTAAGTTTAAATCTTGAATAACTTCTGATTCCGGGCTATGATCTTATTGAAACTTAGTGTATAAGGTTTAAGTACTGTTTCCAATATTTCTGCATACCAACTTCCGGTTTGTCAATTCCGGTTAAAAAGTTTTTTTTTCAGGTGTTTATCCCTACTGTAGCCTACAATTACCGATCGATTTTCATGAAACGTTGGTAAAAGCTTTTAAATAACATGAGAAAGATTTTATCAGCTTTTGGAGCACATTGGATAAAGGGTTGGGGGGTCCACCATACAACAGGTGGTTTTTTCCACAAAGTTTTTAGGTTTGTTGGGAGCATAAAACATTCATTCGTTAATGAATTTTGATGACACTTTGGAAAAAGACGCAAACATGTATGACAAAGATCTGATTAGTTTTTGAGCGATAGTGAACAAAGTGGTGGGGGGTCCCTGGAGCACCTGTTTTTTTGAAAGCTCTATAACTTCTGTACCTGATAAGCGAATTGGATGAAACTTAGTACATGAGTATGTAGTACGGTTTACAATAGTTCTGCATCCCAACTTCCGGTTTTTCACTTCCGGTAAAAAAAATTTTTTTGTACTTTTTTGAAGTTTTTTCAGTGTCTTTATGCACACCACAGCCTACAATAATCAAGTGATTATGATGAAACTTATGGAATAGGGTTCCAATAAGTGTGAAAAGATAATTATCATGTTTTGCGACACATTGATCAAAGTGGTGGGGGGTCTACCATACAAATGCTGACTTTTCACACTTTGTTTTTTAAGTTTGTTGGGAGCATACAGACTTCATTCATTAATTTATTTTAATGACACTTTGGAAAAAGATGGTGGCTTAAGTAACAAAGAACTGATTAGTTTTTGGAAAATATTGCAATAAGTGGTGGGGGTCCTCCCGAACACCTGTTTAATGTGTCACACTTTTTTCAATGTTTGTTGGGAGCACACAACATTCGTTCGTTATCGAATTTTAATGACACTTTGGAAAAAGATGCAAACATGTATGGCAAAGAACTGATTAGTTTTTGAGCGATAGTGAACAAAGTGGTGGGGGGTCCCTGGAGCACCTGTTTTTTTGAAAGATCTATAGCTTCTGTACCTGATAAGCGAATTGGATGAAACTTAGTACATGAGTATGTAGTACGGTTTAAAATAGTTCTGCATCCCAACTTCCGGTTTTTCACTTCCGGTAAAAAAATTTTTTTTGTACTTTTTTGAAGTTTTTTCAGTGTCTTTATGCACACTACAGCCTACAATAATCAAGTGATTATGATGAAACTTATGGAATAGGGTTCCAATTAGTGTAAAAAGATAATTATTATCTTTTGGGGACACATTGATCAAAGTGGCGGGAGGTCTACCATACAACTGCTGACTTTTCACACTTTGTTTTTAAAGTTTGTTGGGAGCATACAGACTTCATTCATTAATCAATTCTGATGACACTTTGGAAAAAGATGGAAACTTAAATGACAAGGAACTGATTAGTTTTTGGGCAATATTGGGATAAGTGGTACGGGGTCTCCCGAACACCTGTTTACTGTGTCAGCATTTTTTCAATGTTTGTTGGGAGCACACAGCATTCGTTCGTGAACCAATTTTGATGACACTTTGGAAAAAGATGCAAACATGAATGGCAAAGAACTGATTAGTTTTTGAGCGATAGTGAACAAAGTGGTGGGGGGTGTCCCATACACCTGTTTTTTTTAAAGCTCAATAACATCTGTACCTGATAATCGAATTGGATGAAACTTTGTACATAAGCATTTAGTATGATTTACAAAAATTCTGCATCCCAACTTCCGGTTTTTTACTTCCGGTAAAAAAAATTTTTTTTTAATTGTTGGCAGTTTTTCAGTATCTTTATGCACACTACAGCCTACAATAATGAAGTGATTATGATAAAACTTATGGAAAGGTTTCAATTAGTGTGAGAAGATAATTATCATCTTTTGGGACACATTGATCAAAGTGGCGGGGGATCTACCATACAACTGCTGACTTTTCACACTTGGTTTTTAAAGTTTGTTGGGAGCATACAGATTTCATTAATTAATCAATTTTAATGGCACTTTGAAAAAAGATAAAGACTTTATTGTCAAAGAATTGACTAGTTTTTGGACAATATTGGGATAAGTGGTGGGGTCCTCCCGAGCAACTGTTTATTGTTTCAATGTTTGTTGGAAGCATACAACATTCGTTCGTTAAGTAATTTTGATTACACTTTGCAAAAAGATGCAAATAGGTATGGCAAGGAACTGATTAGTTTTTTTTAGCGATAGTGAACAAAGTGGTAGGGGGCCTCCAAGCACCTGTTATTTTGGAAGCTCAATAACTTCTGTACCTGATAATCGAGTTGGATGAAATTTGGTACATACACATTTAGTACGGTTTACAACAGTTCTGCATCCCAACTTCCGCTTTGTCACTTCCGATAAAAATTTTTTTACTTTTTCTCGTACAACAGAATTTATGTTTGTTGGGATACTGCTGCCTGCTTTAATATTTTTATTATTAGAACTACGAAGTCCATAATATTGGTTAGCTTTTAATTAAAGTATTTTATGGATATTAGCTCATTATATATCCAGAACACTATGTTTCCAGAGCTGTGGTGAAGTCAGCCTATGCATCAGCGTCGCAATATTTTTTTTGTTTAAAAATTTACAACGAATTTAAATTTCTTTAATACAATTTATCGTTGAATAGAAATAGGTCAAAATACCTAATATAACGTAACTGTTACATCGAAAAAAAATATAAAATCAAAAGAAAAGAAATTTTTTTATTTATTGGTTGTTTTTTTAAATAAAATTTCTTAGTGGTTGATATACTGTTGGTCAGTAGATTGTTGGAAAACTATAAATATTTCTTTGGTTTGAAGTGTCTTCTTATTGTAGTCCAGTAACTTTATACACATTACCGTATGCGTCAAATCCGGTAGTTCTGATTTTTTGCAGACTTGTTTATGATGTTGGCCTAATAAATAATCCAAGTTTGTGAACTCGACCGCCAAACGCAACTTCGTCAAAAATCGCAAAAACCGCGAAAAAATCGTTATTTTTTAAATTTTGGCGATTATAATCCTAAAGGACTAGTTTTTTCTTTATACTTTCTTGGGCCGTTTTTAAAGTAGACTAAATTTGCTACAATATGATACTAGAACTGTCTCTGCAGACCCACTAGTTTCCGAGATTAAGCCTTTCAAAGTTTATCATTTTTTTTCGAACTTCGCAATTTTTTGCAATTCTGTCGTTCTAAATGAACTTTGGCCCTGAATATACTATCGAAGCCCTGTACTTTTATGATGGGATGTTAAAAAAGAAAATGAGAAGTATGAACAGTGTGCACATGTATGTTGAACTCTCGATATTTTTCCAAAATCATCCTTATCGAGAAAAGTGCATCGGTAGTACCTCGGCCCCGCCGGAAACCACACTGATATTCTCCAAACAGCTGTTCAGCAAAATGAAATAAATGATTAAATTAACAAATAAATCAATATTTATAAATTTTATGCATTTGTTACAAAAAATGGTGTGTATAACTAGTGCGAATACGTTTTCCAAACGCGAGTTATTGCAGCACTCCCTACTGTCATGCTAACTAACTCTCGTTTGGAAAACACATTCGCACTAGTAATACAATCTACTATTTCTCATTGGCCACCACACACACATGTATTTATTAATACAATTATTAGGACAGGGATGTACAAAACAAAGGTATAAATTGCAAAAAATTGCGAAGTTCGAAAAAAATGATAAACTTTGAAAGGCTTAATCTCGGAAACTATTGGGTCTACAGAGACAGTTTTGGTATCATATTGTAGCAAATTTAGTCTACTTTAAAAACATCTAAAAAATTTTAAAGCAAAAATTAGTCCTTTAGGGTTATAATCGCCAAAATTTGAAAAAAAAAAAAAAAACGATTTTTTCGCGGTTTTTTTGATTTTTCGATTTTTGACAAAGTTGCGTTCAGCGCTCGAGGTCACAAACTTGGATTATTCATTAGGCCAACATCATAAACAAGTCTGCAAAAAATCAGAACTACCGGATTTGACGCATACTATGAGAACTACCGGATTAGACAAGTCATCCTCCATTTCGATATCGGAGAGATCGTCACCTTCTGGGATATCTGCTACTGCAACTATAAAAATGATCAGGTACAGTTACATAATCTTCTTTTCTCATCGGCCACCACACACATATATCTATTAATACAATTATTAGGACAGGGATGTAGAAAACTCTACAACGGTATATTGCAAGCAATTGCGAAGTTCGAAAAAAAGTGATAAACTTTGAAAGGCTTAATCTCGGAAACTAGTGGGTCTGCAGAGACAGTTCTACTATCATATTGTAGAAAATTTAGTCTACTTTAAAAGCGGCCTAAAAAAGGTTAAAGAAAAAACTAGCCCTTTAGGGTTATAATCGCCAAAATTTGAAAAAAAAAAAAAAAAAAAAAACGATTTTTTCGCGTTTTTTTTGATTTTTCGATTTTTGACAAAGTTGCGTTCAGCGCTCGAGGTCACAAACTTGGATTATTCATTAGGCCAACATCATAAACAAGTCTGCAAAAAATCAGAAATACCGGATTTGACGCATACTATGAGAACTACCGGATTAGACAAGTCATCCTCCATTTCGATATCGGAGAGATCGTCATCTTCTGGGATATCTGCTACTGCAACTATAAAAATGATCAGGTACAGTTACATAATCTTCTTTTCTCATCGGCCACCACACACATATATCTATTAATACAATTATTAGGACAGGGATGTAGAAAACTCTACAAAGGTATATTGCAAGCAATTGCGAAGTTCGAAAAAAAGTGATAAACTTTGAAAGGCTTAATCTGGGAAACTAGTGGGTCTGCAGAGACAGTTCTACTATCATATTGTAGAAAATTTAGTCTACTTTAAAAGCGGCCTAAGAAAGGTTAAAGAAAAAACTAGCCCTTTAGGGTTATAATCGCCAAAATTTGAAAAAATAACGATTTTTTCGCGGTTTTTGCGATTTTTGACGAAGTTGCGTTCGGCGCTCGAGGTCACAAACTTGGATTATTCATTAGGCCAACATCATAAACAAGTCTGCAAAAAATCAGAACTACCGCACTTGACGCATACTACCCCATACACTCAGGCGACAAAGTTACTGGACTATTGAGTCTGCTTATGATTTAAAGAAAGCTATATACTATTTTGGTAGTGACAGTTTAAGCCGGTTTAGGGCTTTAGGACAGTTTAGGTAATTTTGGTTTGTATAAATCAAATTAAGTATTGTTAGCAATAAAACATAAAAAGAAAAAGGAAGAGGACATGTAAGCAAATAATGTCTGATTTAATTATAATTAAATCATTAATTAACCTCCTTGTTTAATCTTAATTTAGTGATGTCCGGATGAATGTGAACAGAGGGAACCAACATGCGTTGTTGTTGTTAATGAAAACGAAGATGATGAAATGTTCGTTTCTGGGTGATGTTGTTCAACACTACGGCCCACAATTTTCTGATTATTTGCAATATTGACTTTTGGTTCATTCCGATCAGTATTGCCTTGGAAGGGACAATGGATTTTTTGCACACCCTTTAGATATCCATTGGTTAAAGCAGAAGAAGCAGCAGTGAGGGGATATTTTGATGGAATACATTCGACTTAGGATGTTAAATCGGCTCTATATTTAGCACAACGAAGTTATTGATTTGATATTATTGGTCACCTTTATTTTATGATTATAAATCAACAATTACTTCTACATTTTGTGCAACGAATATATTGATTTGTTATTATTAGTCACATTTCATTTATTTTATGATTATTGTTCAAAATCGCCTCTTCATTTGGCGTAAAGAATATTTTGAATTAATATTATTACATTTAATTCAAACATCACCTGGGCGCATTGGCGAAACAGTTTCAAATGGGTTTTATTATTTAAGTACTATAAGATACTTGTGATGATAGGCTAGGAAGTAAGAGGATGAAGACTGGGATCAAACACCAACTAAATGGGATGAGTGAATTATTTTTAATTTACTAAATGTAGTAATAATTGTGGTCATATTGGTGTGTGTGATGATTTTAGGTTCTTCAGCGTTTGAGGTCGTCGTCAGAGTTTCTGTTTTTTTCTCTGTATATGCCATTACGTTGATACAGTCTCATTTGAGTGCATATCTGATAGTTTATACTGGACTGGGGAGGGTATTAATGCTCGAACTCACATAGCTGACGCTCGTCGGATTATATCTCATCCATTCACGCAGTCCTCTGATTGCTTCAGTCCTCTGGTTGTGCAGTCCTCTGGTTGTGGCTCACTAGCAGGTCCAGTGTTACATAACAAGATGATTTTCTAGTAAATTTTGAAAAGGCTTAAAAATTTTAAGCATTTGAAACGAACTGCCTGAATTAAATTAAGACTTTCAAAAATATTCCTGCATGCAATTCTTATCTCAGCAATTAATTTATCGATTGTAGCTGAGAATTATAAAGTGTTAATGTACATCTATATTCACCAAAAATTCCAGACCCAGAAAGGTCCAACTTTCTTATTTTATTACAAGAACAATATTCGTTACCCATTCACAGACATGATACAATGAAACTTGATTTATTAATCATTTAAGTTCAGATTCGGCATACGCTTTAAGAGGTAACCGCTTCTTGCCTAAAGAGATGAACAGGTTGAACTGTTGTATTTAATTTTAATCTTTGTAATACATCTGAAGAACATCTGTATGAAACCTAAAATTTTTGTACGTCTATGCCAAATGGAGGAAATTAATAATATTTAAAAATTTGTTCTTTTCTCTTCCGTTATGAGGACGAAAAATTTATTTATTTCGGTATTGTATTAACACAAGTGTGCTAAGTGGCCTATTGACTACCAAGCTGAGCTTGAACTCGGATAATCTGTGTTCGACTTCCAACTAGATCAGTGTGTTTTTAAGCATAAATATTATAATCATCAACACACCAGATTAGACGTCATCTTGTATAATTACAGGAATGGTCAACTATAAAACTATAAATCAATTAGATCAATTAGAAGATATAATGGTATTCAAAAATAAAGAATGGAAAGCTATATGCAGAAGGCCTACTTTGAAGACCTTTGAAGGATATTGGTCAAAATTGACAATGGTTTTACTGATCTGGGACTCGCTACAACATTGTGAAATATTGTAAAAAAAATCATTAAAGAATGAAATAACAATGGAGGTGCACAGTTGAAAAGAAAGACAATAGATGTAAGGAGGTCATTACCAACAATTGATAACCTAAACAAGCATTTGCTAGTGATCAAAAATTGCTTCAGTATATTACCAGAAAGAAAGTGCGATAGCGAACCAGGCAGGAACCACTATCCTTGTAGTTATGATAAATTCTTGGATTAGCTACTATACTGAGGAATACTGAGTGAGCAGTAATCCACGCAATTTGACAGACAATACGTGACTGACAAAATAAAAATAATAGCTTTGCACTCAAAGCTAGATGGAATGATGGATAGATTCAATGCTACATTGACGGCGTTTTTGACTAACTGGAAGACTTGGAAGAATTAACGTAACTAATGAACATATCCTCTACTTCTAAATACTTCACATATCACATACAGATGAGCTGTTCATGAGACCACATCACTAACATCATTTGAAATATTTTGCAAGTGACTAAAAATTATGTACATGATGACCTCAAGTTTATTAAAAGCTTTTAGGAAAACCAATCAGTACGACTATACAGCCCACAGCAAAAACGAGAAATATCCTAAACTGCAATCTGAATGGGAAGAACGTTCATTATAATCAAGTTTTACGATATGGTTTTAGAGTATTAATAAATAGTATAGAAGGTTAAGGTGAGATTGAACATCGGGAAAACTGTCCGAATTGATAAAAAACAGTTAGATCCTGTGTGGATAAACAGGCACACGATTATAGCAGAACCGTAGCAAAATACAAAACAAATTTATATTTAACATTAGTGATACACCTTGTATAATGTATACCATCATCGCCACTTTTTGTTTTGTGTTTTTTCTAATTCAATATTTTTTGTAATTCTTAAAAGTTAAAAATACAAGAATAAATACAGTTTATTGATTTTAAAAAGCGATTGACTGTTCTACAACGGAAGGAAATGCTATGAGATCCGCATATAAACTATTCTCCAAGGCTTGATTTATTCGATTATAAGATAGGTGATAAGACATAAAAACACATTGACCTGAATGGACATCGATCCCACGCCCTCGAATTCAAGTCGAACGTCTAGGGAACTCAGCGCATGAATATAAACAAATCTTAATGGAATTTGCCTACGCAGCTGGTAATTATGCAAACTGGTATTTGTTCATGAAAATACTAATTAAATATCCTAGTTTTTCTAAGCAAACAAATTAAGTGGAAAGTTTATTCAAGCTGGTTCGTCATACATAGGTGGTGTTTGGTAGGTATTGATCAAACAATTAAAGAATGTACCGGGTTGTTTATAATAATTGAAAGAATTTATAACCCAATTGAGTTGCATATAAAAAGCTATCAATTACAGGTCATTATATTGTAAGACAGCAGGAAAAATATTTAGTTATTCAACCAGAACAGTTTGAAGTTATTTCTAGAACCTAGATCCCGATGGCATGTCGTTCAAAATTTATATCAACAATTCTGGTGATGACGACATATTGACTATATATAGTAACATAAAAGGAAATAATTAGTTTATTGATTATAAATTTTGGTCTTGTTAAATAAATTTCTAAACCAGTAAATGTACATAAATATTGTCTTTGGTGTAAATAGAAATATAAATTCGCATATATAACGTAGAAATAATATTTGGTTCATCAATATCGCTTAAAAAATGGAAATAAAAAACAAAACATTACTAAATAAATAAAACAGATTATCTCTTTTGACTGTCTTTCCTACTTTATTCAAGTGTCCTTAAAAGCTTTCATAACTATCGAAAAAAGCGGGCGACTCTCCTTTCCTTTTCCGACTTTGGCCAATTTTACCGCAAAATTTTCTACTATTGAAAACTATAAGAAACCACACTTAAACTTTGTTTCATCAAAATCGAACCACAGAAGTTAAGGTTACTGAATTCTCATATAAATAGTTGTTTGGGAGACCCATCTGGTTTTGTTTATTTTCCCTAAACACATTTCAGCTCAACCCATTCCACAAAAAAATTTTTTAAAAAATTCAAATGGTCATAGCTGCTTTTTTGAATTGCTCACTGCTTTTTTTAAAAATAAATTTGTCCCATTCCACGTAAGCTAAAATGTGTGTTCGTTTTTTGGACGGTTCGTCGGTAGACCAATGACGAACCAAAAAGATAAGGTATAGTAGCATTAGCAGAGCTATCACAGCAGAGCTTTTTACATAGGATTTTAACCAATTTAATATGACGACGCAATATAACCTAGATAATTGTTTTATGAGTGAAAGTTGTGACTCACTCAAAATTGCTCACAAAACATTCAAATTCAATTTTGAAACACAAACTTGTTATATTTCCTTAATATTCTTTTAAACAAACATTGAATTAATATATGCGTGGATAAATTGCAGCTATACGTATTTACTTAATATACAAACTCCAAATATTTATTCTCCTCATTTTGTTTGCTTAAACTCTGGAGCAAATGAGACTTCAGTAAAACAAACAAAATTCTTTTTTAATTTTAATTTTTTATAATAAAAACGGAACAAACAAGAATATATTTTATCAAGATAAAATAAAACTACCCAAGAGGTGTTAAGGAATTTAGGATACATATTGTTCATTCTTCTGGTGTTAAAAAACAAAATTTAACAGCATAATGTTTGTAAAACAATAAAAAAATAAAATATTTAACATACAAGACATTTTCAGATATATGTCATAAACTAAATTATTTGTTAATGTATTTTTTTTATTATCGATTGTAAAAGCATTTATGGGAATTACCTTGAAAGGTGAAGCTCCGTCAAGGAACAAAAATCTAGCTCTTTAGATAGATATCTTTTTATTTTCTAGAAAACAATATCGGAAGTATTCTCCATAGGAGGTCGTAAATTTGTTACAGTTGTTGTTCTTGTGCCAGCATATAAATATAAATAAAAGTTTCTTTTGGAAAAAGAAATATGTGTCTTTTCTCAAAGTAATGGTCAATATGGTATCGAAACATGTTTTTTATTTTGTTTAAACAGGAAATACATGATCAATTGATATAATTCATTTATTCAACTACAAATGAATCGAATTGTCAAATAAATCTATATTTTTCTATACTATTGATGAAATAAAACAGGATGTGAGACAATAACTGTGGTTTTGCTTTTCCTTCAGTTAAATTGGTTTTTGAAAGGATATTACATCAATTTTGATAGTTTAAAGATATCACCTCAGAATCGTTTTAGGATATACAGTATATTTTGAAGTGATCAATCATAGCAAGTTTAATTCGTGGGAAATTGATTGCAATATTTGGAAAGTAAAAAAGAAGAGGTATCTTGTTGCTTCGAAAATCGAAATTTTTCCATTTATTTTCAACAAATCTATTTAAATGCGGAAATGGGCTTACAACTTGTATATGTATAGTGCACTTGGCTCATAGTCATAGGTGCAATAAAAGCAGTCAATTTATATGGCTAACTTTTGTATCCACATTTCGAAGCATTTCAGAGAAACATTCCAGGAAAAGCAACTTTTTTCTAGAATACTAATATTATTAATGGGTGAGCATCAATAAAAAAATGTAAATAAATATTTTTTTAACTACTATCTTGAGAAATCGTCATTATTTACTCGAATGCCCCAATGAGAAGTAATTTTTCTCAAGGTAGGTCAATAATAATAACAAAACATTTTTTTTTTTTTTAGGCGTTCATGCTCCATGTAGGAAGGAGCGTTGCCAGGTTGATCAGCTTTGAATATTCACCACGGTCATCATTCGCAACAGCGACATAATTACCATGGCAGCCGATTTTTTTAAGGTCGTTTATTACGTCAGTCTCCCATTGTAGTCGTGGTCTACCTCACGGTCGCCCACTCCCTGGGGTACTAACGTACATTTTGCTAATCATTCCAGACTGTGAATCGACTCGTAGAACATGCCCAAACCAAGCAATCCTATTAGAACGGATACAACCTATTATATCAGGACCCTCAAGAAGGTCTCTGATCTCAAAGTTATACCGGGTTCTATACTCTCCATCGTCTGTCTTAAGTGGACCAAAAATGTAGCGTAGGATCTTACGCTCAAATACAGATAAATGCGATTCGTCATTTTGTGTAAGGGTCCACGTTTGTGACCCATACATCACAACCGGTCTAATCAATGTCTTGTATAACTTGAGCTTGGTGTTAGTTGATACATACGGTGATCCAAGGAGAGGTTTAAACAAAACATTACCTAGGTTAATAATGACAAATTTTCCTTTATTTTTAATTGAAATTAACAAAAAAACACAAACAAATAATAATTGCATTCCTTTATTTCGTTTTATTTGTATGAAACTAAACTTCCAGACTACTTGATATTTTAAGATATTTAAAAAATGATATGGAAAATGACTTATATCAAAATCTAATCAAAGCAAATGTGATAATTAGTGTTAGTAGTTAAAAAAATTCTATATATACCTCGGTTGAGAAGACTAATATAGACCTCGAACATTATATCCCTCGGCGCTACGCGCCTCATGATCTAAAAGTTCTCGGTCAATAATAGCTTACTTCTCAACCTTGTTCTATAATGTACTATTCTCGTAGAGTTCTTTTCCTCACTGAAGTTTAGTCAAGAGAAACGTTACAGAACTGCATCATAACAAAATGCAATCCATTGAATAATTAGAAAGATCACACTTTAACTGAAATTATTCCTCTTTTATTATTACCCATGCGGCATATGTTGTGAATTTATTGTCAGTTATACGTTGTATGTATATTAGAGTGGTCATTGAAAATAATGAGAGAATTTTTTTTTAAATGAAAAGAACACGTGCCGCAAAATAATTGAAGTTTAAATATCTCAAGAAATATGCAGATTAAAAAAAATTTATTTAATTATTTTTGTACGAAATTTAATTCTCTACAAAAATGGTTCTAATCATTTTTTACCTAAAATGTATATTTTTGATGATATTTTGAAAAGAACTTATAAATCTTCATAACTGATCAAAAACATCACAAATGAATATGATGTAAAATTAATAATTTTCTTCTTCTGCTATGGAATAAAAAGAATAAAAATTTAATCGTGAAAAGAAAATAAATCTAAAATTCCAAATTTTACAACAGAACGAAAATATGCTGCCTTTCCTAGACCCGTTGCCCGATTTTTTTTTTTTTTTTTTTTTAATAAAATGTGTTGTGTAATAGGGTTTAGAATATGTGTCACAACAACACATAAATACCTTTTAAGACCTAGGTCTAGACCTGGGTCCCACAACAACTGGCGTTCTGAGGTGTAGATTAACGCTTTTTTTAAACATCTGTGGGTTGAAGCCACCTGAGACTAAGTGTTCCGGCAAACTATTCCATTTGTACGCAGTTCGGACAAAGAAGTCTCTCTGCGATCTGCCAGTATGACAGCGCGGGATCTTTACCGTTTCACTGGTTGCGGCAGCCGATTGCCGAGTGGAACGGGGGTAAGAATAAGTTTGAGGCATGATGCCGCTGATTTCATCTGAGCACTGCTGATGACGATATTTGTAAAAAACAACGAGGTCAGCAACAGTGCGACGATGTTGTAGGGAATCAAGTTGTGATGTCAAAGTTCGATCACCTACAATTCGTATAGCTCGCTTTTGAACAAACTTGACAGCAGTACTCCATACAGGGACGAATATAGGACTTATAAACATGGAGCAATTGGTATGGAGTGAAAAATTTTTTGCATCTATTTAGGAGGCCGAGTTTTTTAGACGCGCTTTTTGCCATCGCCATTACATGATCGTTCCAGAGTAAGTCATTTGAAACTGTGACACCCAATAAACGAATGTTTTTACATTCACCTATTGGTTCATCACACATACTAAATAAAATATCTTTGGGGAACTCGGTCTTTAATCTGGAAACAATCAACAGCTGTGTTTTGGTGGAGTTGAAATTGACAAGGTTTTGGTCACCCCAGTCGGCGACTTTATTCAGGTCTTTGTTCACGTTTATGGCAGCGTCTCTCCGGGCAGGATTAATTCGTTCGTGCATTTTACCTTTTGAAGGAAGGGGCTCGAACGACTTGTGCAGAGTACTATCATCTGCAAAACTATTTATTGGGTTGCTGGTGATTTTCAACAATTCGTTGATATAAATCAAAAATAGGGTTGGGGACAATACTGAGCCTTGGGGTACACCAGCGTTAATTAGTTTAGACTCAGAAGAATATCCGTCTAAGGTTACCGAAATGTATCGGCCGGATAGAAAATTTTGAATCAGCTTCACAACATTGGGATGAAAACCGTACGCAACGAGCTTGTTGATTAAGTTGGCATGCCAGACTCGATCGAATCGAATTAAGCTCAAACTTGAGTACGGTCCATAATATGAAGCAACAAAAATTTTTGTAGAACGAAAAATTATATTGTAATATATTTTTTTTTTTAATTTCAAGATAAGTGCAACGTACAAATATAATAAATAAAAAAAATTATGAGAATTATTTCATTCTTCGGAATATTTCTTATATATACGTAAATTTTTTTTAGGAGGAATTACTATTGTTGTTTAATAGGTCATGAAATATTCCACACGAATTTATTAAATTATTTTGCACACACAAAATGGCTTTCTAAGCCCCAAGTAGAGTTTCTGCTTAAAAAATCCCGTATCGAGATGCTCGAGAAAGATCTGTTAACTTGAACTCTCAAGTTTCGAAGAATTATTTCCACATTCTTGGAAATTTTCATTTATCGAGAAATACTGTCGAGAATCTCAAAATTTTAAAATGAACTTTTAAATGACTGTTCCGGACGCCAAACCGTCCTGGTATACATGCTGCTTATAACTTTTCCGAATAAAAAACTTAAACGTTTTAATTTGGAATCAACATTATTTTGTTTGATATTAATTTTAACAAAAGGCAGTTCTTTTTAACTTAACCCGTTGACGGTCTGAATCGGAGTCCCTTAGTTTTAACAAAAGTTTTCTGAAAGTTGAAGCAATTTCTTCTATTTTGGAGGGGAGTGTTAGTATATAAATATAATAATTTATTTAATTTATTATTTGGGGAAATAAAAAAAGGGCGTGATAATCAAATTATTTATTAAGTCCCAACGGCTGGCATTAACACTGCTTAATTATATAATTAAAAATTATATAATAATATAATAATAATACTATAATAATAATATTATAATTATATAATTATATAATACATTTGCAAATCAATTATTTTGTTTAAAATAATTGGCATATGCAAGCATAAATATGCTTCTGCTGAATTTTGACGAGTTTGTACATATTTGGAAATAAGGTTATTGAATAAAATTATTGATTGGGAAATGGAAATTGAAAAACGTGGGATCTCACATGACAATTTATTATTGCATCAAAATATGAAAATACGAGTAACGATTTCCAAAATTAGAGTAATTGTATAATTATTTAAAAACTCGCCAGTTCGCAATAATATTTTGCAAAATAATATAAAACAATTGATTGAGGAGAGAAACGAGTTGCAATTACTCCTGGACTGCAAGACTGGATGGAATTTTTTTCAAACCATGATTGACCAGTTTTTGCGAGTCAAAGCAGCAGGTGTAAAAACTTCAAAATTATCTCAATTTAAATGATTTATGGAATAAAAAAAAAATTGATGTGGTTGCTTTAAATATTTTGAGTGCCATTCAATTTTCAATAGAAGACAAACTGGAGCTCAATTTATGTTTAGTGTTAACGACAATATTGATAAATGATATTGATTGTCATATAATTTTAATTTACTTGTGTATAATTATTAATTAAACTAAAGAAAATGTTTTATTTAACATAAATAAATTGCCCAAATTTAATTTTGAATAACGACATTGTTTTTTTCATTTGAATAACGAAATTCTGTTTTATTTTGAAAAATCGCTTTTTGAATAACTAATTTTTTTTTTGTTTATAAATTTATAGTGAACCTTATTTGGTTTTTCCTTTCGTTATAATTAACTTTTACAATGATTGGACTTTTGCGCCTCAAAATTTAAATAATAATAAAAAAAATGAAGTGCGTAATCTTTACACGCTGTTGAAGTAAAACTTCTTTGGCCACTGCAGCAGGTATTACTAAAAATATTAAATATAAAATAAAATAGATATGTCATATTGAAATTTTGAGTTTCTTTCTAATATTCTTGATAATATAATTTGCAACAATGTGTAATAAAAAGCCATATATACATGTTTTTCAAAGTCTTACAACGTATTACAAATTAAATTTCACGATGAATACATGTCCACTTAATTTAACAATTGATGCATTTTTCAAAAAATTTAGCAAATTTGTCATAAACCTCTAATTTCATATTTCAATTATGTTAATAATTGAATTGACTTTGTAATACATTATGTAAATATTACTTTTTATTACACATGCTGCAAATTATATTATCAAGAAATGCAACTCTAAATTGCAATATGACATATTTATTTTATATTTCATCTTTTTATTAATACCTGCCACAGTAGCCAAAGAAATTTATTTCAACCGCATGCAAAGATTACACCACTCATTTTTCTATTTAACAAAACAAATTTAATCAACATAAATATTTTTTCCCGCCCGGGAAAGCCCGGGATGCAAACTCTAAACACCATGACCACCATGACCACCGTGACACCACCACGACCATCATGACCACCATGAACACCATGACCACCATGACCACCATTACCACCATGACCACCATGACCGCCATGAACAATATGACCATCATGACCACCGTGAACACCATGACCATCATGACCATCGTGAACACCATGACCACCATGACCACCATGACCACTATAACCACCTTGACCACCATGACCACCATAACCAACATGACCACCGTGAACATCATGACCACCATGACCACCGTAACCACCATGACCATCGTGACCACCATAACCACCATAGCCACCATGACCACTATGACCACCATGACCACAATGAACACAATGACCACCATGACCACCGTGACCACCATGACCGCCATAGCCACCGTGAACACCGTGATCACCATTACCACTATAACCACCATGACCACTTTTACCACCATGACTACCATGACCACCATGACCACCATGGCCACCATGACCACAATGACTACTATAACCAGCCCTAAAGAAGTTTTACTTCAAAAAACTAAAACAATTCAAAATATAAATTTAAAAAATTACGAAACTCAATAAAATATTACGAATATTGTATTATTAGATATTTAAATCTAAGATCGACACGTCCAACTCATATAACCTTTAATACGATACTGAATAAGCGTATAAAAAATACAATACACATAATCGAATTGTCGCATACTTGCCGAACATAATATTCGTTTGCCCTTTTTACTTCTAATTTCTTTTTATTGTGTTTAAATTTTTACTTAAGTTTTTTTGAAATTGTGTGCATGTATATGTTTAAAATTCAAAATCAGGCTGTAGTATGATAGAGATGAATATATATGGTTATATATCTGTTCAAATGACTACTTCCGACATTTATATGTCGATATTTATATGTGTGTCATAATTGTATCGTATATTTGCCGAATATTCTATTCGTTTTTTGTCTTTCCATTGCAAAATTCTTAAAACGCGCCTAAAGAAGTTTTACTTCAAAAAGAAAATATTCTAAAACACGGGATCAAATACGACTCCAAAGTAAATCCTGGGTTTGGGAATCTCTTATGGTTCAAATGTTACTATTCTGTCATTCTCCAGAATGCAACATCAAAACTTTAATTAAATTCAGGTTGACAAAAATTTGATATAAATTAAAACAAAATAATATAAAAATTAAACTCACAGCTAACGTTTGAATCGCTTTTGCGATGCCGCCTTAAAATGCCGCGGGACAAATTGTTAAAAATCGGGACTGTCCCGCCAAAAGCGGGACGCCTGGTCCCCTTACATTAAACCCAAGTAACTTTTGAAACAAGGAGAAGTTTTGATTAAATAAACGTTAACATATGAGATTTAAGGATTTCGTCACGCAAAAACAAGTTTTAGGAGAGTATGAGACGACTAGACACTTGTTATGTGAATATTTGGCATTTTCTAACATCCGTGATGCTGTCTCCAGGGCTCACCAAACTATGATACATATACAAAGGAAATCTAAGATTAGTTCTCAGGTTTGAGAGCAATACTCTAAAAGTTTAAAGCTTACTTTCGGTGACTATATTTTACAACTTCCTCGATACTTAATAATGAGTTTACGGATTTATGCTGCAACATGTAGCGTTTGGGAAAATCAACAATCAACAAAAACAAAATACAGAAGTAAGAACAATTTGAGTTCTGGGTAAAGGTGTTAGCAAAGGAGTTAGGGCTTGACAGTTATCCCTGACAGTAAAGATTATCTTTGGAGCGAAACACTTTTCCATCTTCTATCTGTGATTCTACAACGTTACATGTTTTACATTAACATAATTTTTCATTAATACAATAACAATACAAATAACTTTTTAACTCACCCTCTAATCATCCAATGTATGACTTCATAAATTTATTGTTGTTATATATTTACATCATCTTTACATAGAAATTTTGAGTTTTTTTATTATTTCTTTTGTTTTAATTAAACGAAACAAAAGAATCAGGAATGTGTATGCTCTTCATGTTTAATATGTTTCATTGTATTGAAATGTAAAAAAGGAACTCCAAATATGTATGATCGTTTTAATGTTTCGATGTTTTTATGATGAAAAAAGACCAGCTGGTATAACAATATTAGCAGCAAATGAGATGGTATATAAATGCTTTATTAAAGACTGACCCTATTTATTTTTAATTAGTGAAAATAAAGAAATATGCATTGAATGAATCAACCTGTGTTTTGTTATTATTTTGATGTAGTTGTATTGATGATATCGACTGCTACACCACGAGAGAATGTTTGTGTGATCAACTGTTTTACTTTCTCGTTTAGGTTAATTTAAATTATATATATATATATATATATATATATATATATATATATATATATATATATATATATATATATATATATATATATATATATATATATATATATATATATATATATATATATATATATATATATATATATATATATATATATATATATATATATATATATATATATATATATATATATATATATATATATATATATATATATATATATATATATATATATATATATATATATATATATATATATATATATATATAGCTGGAATTTTTAAAATATGTGTTACCTGGTGAATTATAATTCAAATAATTAAATGAAAAATTCGGTTCGTGATTTTATAATTCATAAATAAATAAAATAGGATGTCGGAATCGCGACTTATATGTTAAAAAAAAATTTTGAAAATTAAAATACATAAGTTGATATCGGGCCGTGCGTGAGATCTTCAATTTTAAAGTTGGGTTTTATATATATATATATACATATATATATATATATATATATATATATATATATATATATATATATATATATATATATATATATATATATATATATATATATATATATATATATATATATATATATATATATATAAAATATGTAACAAAAATTAATAAAAATTATATATGTTGGTTAAAAATTTAAAGAAATTACACCCCTTTTGATTTGATTTGAGTCATAGTATGTAGAATATTTTTTACAAGTCCATTGTGTTATAAAAGTGCACTTTTTTGTGAATTCGCCTTTGTGATAGATCCTGAAAAATGTCGCATTTAAAATAAAAGGGCAAAAATATTAATAGAATTGGTATTAAACATATTAAAATTAATCATATCTTCTGCATGGTGATTAAAAATAGATACAGGAAAATAATATCACCGTTTAGAATTTTTTTTGTTAAAACAAATGGATAAAAAATAAGATCATCGTTCTGTTTCATAACGGAGGTCGTGAACAAAACAGTCAAACGGATCCAAACCAATATAAATTTTTTTTATTTCGCTTAACAATTACAAGCATTAGAAAAAAATTTGGAAGACCCAAAAATATTTAAGTATACAAGATTGTAAGGAATTAACTAATAACCCAGGATTGAGTAATACACAACAGATAAGCTAAGTTTTTTTTTGTAATAACTAATATTGATATTTTAGATTTTTTTTGTGAATTGTCGTTAACCATCATGGTCCACTAAGTTTTTTTCTCATTGGAGATTTTTTTCCGGGCATATCCCATATTGGATTCCTTAAGTTTTTTTTTAAATTCTTTAAGATAAAACTATATATGCTGGCATAACAGTATCCCTGGACACTGTAATAACTCGGAGTAATTGATCCTTTTTTTATTTTGCTTCTGAACTTTTGTCCTTCCATGTGCTGTAATGTAATGTAATGCAATGTAATGCAAATTAATGTATAAGAACCAAAATTGAGTAGGTCTTTGTCAATTACAATGCCAATACTGTCACAAAATTTAGTACAGTATTATGACTCGACAGAAAACTATTATCCGTATTTCAATTTATTATCTTTCACTGTTAGTGGAAAATACAAGGGTTTGATGAATAGTTTCGTAACAATTAATTCGCACATTTCACCAATTAAATGACACATATCCCAAAAATTAGCCTAAAAACTTTTCTGATCAAACAAACAATTATAGTATAGGACAGATAAACCACAACAAAGGACGTTTTAAAATCCGGGTCAATATTTAAATTTTTTTCTTCAATATTAGAGCAAATTAACAGAAACAAAATTGATTCATTATTAGACAAATTCTGGGTCCAACTTCCCGGGTTGTCACTCGACCTCAACTAAAAACTAAACAATCTATGGATACAATTAGCCCATTATGTTCACAGAAAACTTCACTTGCAAAACAATTGGTGAAAATCGTCAATGCTTCATCGGTGAAAATTTATTTTCTAGCAGCTTTAAATACAGGCGGGTGAAAAGTGTTATCAAAACGAAATTTGGCCAGTTGAATTTAATGTACTAACGATTTGTAACGCATAATTTGTTAATTTGATAGACATGTCTGTTGAATAATACAAACACAAACAACAACCAGACTGTTGAAATAACGAACGAGTTTGTTAATTTATGATGTTTTATTTCTTTTTGTTTGGGGGTTTTCACAAACGAATTTATAAAATATATTTCAATTTTTTTCACAATGATAAATACTGTTTTTAGAACCTAACTTTATATCGGCAACATAACAAAATAAAACATGAATTTGGTTTAGAATTTTATGAGGTTTTTATTTATTTTGCTAAATATTTCCATAACTTCCAAAACCTTTTTGCTATAGTACTATTAACTTGTATACGTTCTCTAAGATAATTTTGTTTAAAAATTTAAATTTAAAAGAATAAAATTTACCTTTACAAACATCGTTTAAGACAAAACTTTTGATTTACTTTCATTAGATTTTTAGATCGACATTTTTTAATCTTTAAATTATTTAGTTTGGTAAAAACTTAGTTGAAACAAATGACATTGGACATTTTGGTTCGTTTTTTTAAATCTTTGTTTTATATGTTTCACAAACCTCAATTTTATTACTATTTACACTAATTTCACTAAATTTCAGACCATTTGTCTTTAAATTTTCCTTAGTTATATTACATTCAAAAACGAAAATCAACGAACATCATGTAAATCGACACAAATGTTTGTTGTATTGATCGACAATTGTTTGTTGTATTTTACCTACAATTTTTTTTAGTGTATGTGATCTCAGTTTCATAATCCATATATAAAACTTTAGCATAAAATATGGCCACCTTACCCCTGTACCTGATTTATACCTATTTAATTCGAAAATGATTTATTGTATCTATGTAAAATTCATCAATTTTTCAAGTGATAGCCACAAAAGAACCAAGACGAGAATAGAGACAGCAAACTTGACTACATAGTTTCACACCAACACAAATATACGACTTAAGAATGTAGAGTAATTAATATGGAGTGAAAATATTGTTGTATCATCTAAAGAGGTCGATTTTCCTACACCAAATAGCCAGGACTGCTATTCCATGCTCGTTCCAGAGTAAGCGTAAAATATTAACAATTTTTAACAAGACCACATTTTATCTTATATACGCTAACGCTAACGAAAAATTTTGTGGAGCCTAAAGCTTTTTTATTCCCAGATGGATTCATTTCAGATTTTCACTGCTAACTGATATTAATGTAATTTAGATTTTAAAGATTTTTTCACACAAATTGGATCATAAATAAAAAAATTATAGACGAATTAAATTTATTTTTGAAATTAAGCGAACTCCCCCATATAATATAATGGACTGATATAATATGAAATGGACTTGCCCAAGCCATATTTTTTTCACAAAAACGCAAAACTTTGTTACTTTGTTATTATGTACGACTGTTAAAAGTGTGAAACAAACGTAGATGGAATGAGATTTTTGTTTTTTTTTAATCTGCTCTATACAATGAAGCTCATGTTGATTTTATGAATGATGAAATTAATGGTAATAATGATGGAATGAATGCTGAAGCTGTTGTAGGAATGAATGTTGTGAATGATGAAGTGAATGTTGATGATATGAATGGTGTCATGAATGGTATCATGAACGGTGTCATGAATGGTGTGATGAATGGTGTTAATGGTGAAATGAATGTTGTGAATGAAGAAATGAATGATGATTTAGAATTGTATGTGGTGAGTGATGAAATAGAAATTCCCTTAGTAGTTTTGAGAGATTCGTTCAAGTATGCTTTGAATTTGATGCCAGGTAACATTGATTCCTATGTTTGTGGTGCTTTGAATATGAGTTGTTGTTTTTGTCATGCCAAACATTTTGCAAGAGAAGTTACTTCAAATAATAATGAAGCGTTTTCTTTGTGTTGCATAAAGGCAAAGTCAATTTACATCCTCTTTCTGAAAATGCATTTTTCTCTAATATTTTCGAAGCATTGAATTCAAATGATAATGCTATAAAAACACCATATGCCAATGTTGAATTGAGAGTGAATGGAGAGAATGCAGTGAATAATGATGATGCGATTGTGGGAAATGAAATTCAAGATTTTTTGAATGGACGGTAAGTTGGTTCGACTGAAGCTGCTTGGCGCCAATTTGAATTTCCAATGCATTTTCAATCTCATACAATCTCATACAATCTCATACATACAGCTAGAGATCAAATAAGCTTACTTGAAAACTTATTTGATCGCTAATTTTTCATATATCCGAACTGATCAGCTAGAGTTCTGATTATTTTTGATTCATATATTTAAAAAGAAAAATTAAAAATTATATGCTAGCATTTCTCATTACCACTTTTTGAAATCATTGCTTCTACGTCAACAAAATGTCTACGCAAAAACTTTATTTATAAGCGTAGCGAAGCACGCCGGTCCCTCCTAGTTATTATTATTCTAAAAGACAATGTTGTGTAATGTAACTCAGTAGTTTTTACGCAACGGTCGCCATTATGGACGCCATTGTAAAGCAACATTTGCAATTGTAATTAAAAGAAAAATTAAAAAAATAATTGGCAATATTTTAAATTATTATAAACAATTTGATTTGTAATGCTCTAAAATCATTTACTTCGTGCATTTAAATGGATTTTTGGTTTTGTAATTTGATAATTTGATTAAGATCGACGAATGATCTCATGGCTACATTTGTAATTGATAAAAGATCAATGTTTCGTGGCATGTTATAATAATAATAATAATATGAAAATAAATACAAAAAAATAAAAATTTATCTTACATTATACTTAATCATTTTCTTTCAAGTTTCAAGTTCATCAAAAATTATTATCATTGTTATTTTGTTTCGAAATCGTCAAAACTTTAAATAATGAACAAACATAACATATCATTATCAAAAATAAATAAAAGAAAAAAAAACCACACAAGAAGTAATATTATCTTTAGCCAAATAAATAAAAACATTCCACTAATTCTCATCAATTTTGCACAAGAATGACATTAAACTTTTATTTTTGTCTCAAATATACTTTGTTGTCCAACCTTAATACAAACAGCTGAATTTCTTTACAAAACATCAATTAGTCCGCAAATTTATGAAAATAAACATACAAATTATTGTAATCATAAAAATGTGTCCCTTACTTTTATTATTATTACTTTTAGGTTATTATTTCTTCTTTTTATCTCAAAACTTCATTTTCGGTTTACTATCACGATCATCATGATTCTTTAGTCGATCAGCATCCATTTTTTGTGATGCTATTCCCTCCTATACACAATAAAATATAATTTTTATTATTCCTAATTTGTAAATGAAAAGAAAAAAATTCAAATCACACACAATTGATCGTAAACCAAATTTAAAAAATTTGGGTCTGCTATTATTTGGCAACAGGAACAGAAGGATCACAAAACAAAACTAAAATTAGAATTCCTTAGAAAATGTCAAATCCTTATAACTGGGATTTACTTTTTGTATGGATTTCAATTTTATGCTCAATTTCTTGTTTGTTTGTTGTTTGTAATTTGAAGATTTTGTATACATAGTTTTGTTATATTATCCACCTTTGAAACAGAATAGTTGATAGTTGAAAGCTTAGAAAACCACTGGCTTAAGAAATTGAAAAATGCGAGCAACAAAGTCAAAAATTTAGTGATCGAACTCGTGATCTTGTTTATAGCTGTATATCAACAACATGATCCTACATTCAAAGTTATACTTTATGATCAGTTAATCTAGTTATGTATAAGCTGCAATGTCTGAATATGAATTTTTGACACATTTACAATTTAGTGATTGAACTCAAACATTTTTATTGCTCCTCCATATGCCATAAAATTTTCATCGACATGTGGTTTTCGATTTCATGACGGAAAGCAGAACAGTTAGCAGACGAGCAGAGATTTATTTTGTTGCTATTTTAGACTTCGAAAGACCCCAGACGTTGAGAAATGTCAGAAAAGTGGGCGCGAGATTTCAAAATTTCCTCATTTCTTAATGAATTTATTTGTCAACTTAGATGCGCATCACAAAATTACTATTTCTGTCACTCGTCACCGATAGTATCCACTCACAATTCTTTTTGATCTTTTGTGGCTCTGATGTGGCCTTAAGTTTTTATACTTATTGAAATTCGTTTGCTGAAAATTTCATATATACGTGGAATTACACGCGGGGCACCATTCTATTTTCTCTGTATATTTTCATACCACTACATTGACTTAGGTCCAGTGAGCAGATATATATATGAGCCATCTCAACGTAAGCCATGAAATTTTTTAGAGTCAATCGAAAGTCAGCTTTAGGGTATTCTGTAGTTCCAACAACAGTTGCGGATCAGGTCTAGGACAAAAGGACTTGAATGGATTAAATTGTTTAATGTCCTAGACAATTTTTGACTCACTCAATAGATCTTTCGGTCATTCAAACTGACGAAAGCCTCTCATTTCCGACAGCATTCGGAATTTAGCCGGCTTCTGGAGAAAGTGTGAGTCCATTGATAGCTTTCAATGTTTTTCTAAGCTTAGAGACTGTCATTGCTCAATCTTTTCACAACAAAATCTCCAGGATTTTCTCGTTTTGAAATTTTGAATTTTTTTAGTTGTTACTTTTTTTCCTGATTGTAAAATTATTTGATTTTCCTCTCAAATTTTCACATTATTTTTGTCATCTAACCTTGTTTTTCTTTTTGACGTAAGATACATCAATCTTTTCCGAGATCAAATTAATTTTGGTACCCAAGTTTTTTCGTTTTGTTAGTCTTCCAAACCGTTTTCGTTTGATACCCTTTTAGCCGACTCCTATTTCAATTTTTCTTGGCGAACAGTAGTATAGTCTGTACGAAAATAGAAGGTCTAAAAAAGACGATGAGTGCTCCCTGTGGCAATGCATTTCATAGGACGTGTATCACCATGAAATATAAAGAAGATAAATGCCTCTCCAACCATATCAACCTATCGGGTCGATGAACAGGAGTCTGTATTACAGGTGTCTGTAAACAGGTCTCGACTCGTTAAAAAATTACTACCCAACATCTTTAGAATGAAGCAGCTACCGCAACCTATTCTGACAGCGATAGTCAATGTATTTCATTTCACAGAAGTCCGAGATGCAAACCAAATTCTATCTCAAATTGCAAACTGTTCTTGGGGATACGAAATCGGACCATGCAATGGTTAAACACTCTTCTTCTCATAGGGTCGAGACACAAATTGCTCACCCTCCACCTAAAGGACATTAGTGAAAACGAACTACCGCCTATTCAAAATCACCTCCTCCGTGCACTATTTACGACTGCTGTTGGAAATCCCGATTTAACGAAATGGAATAACTCACATATATTAGGGACTGTATAATATCCAACACTGAACAGTGGGCTATGTTGTTTGTACTGATCAAACGGATGGTTTGAAAGTAGAGGAATTTATATACCGAATTCTCTCTCGTCATCTTCCTACCTTTTTCGTCGATCACATCTTCGAATGGATTTGGTAATGTCATCGATGAGCCCAACAGCTTCACCTTTGACCTGATTTAAAGATCGACGGTCAGACGATGAGATTCGAGAGCTTATGACAGTTTGAAAAAAAGTGCTGCTGAAATTTTTAACGATTTCCTGCATGCAATCCTTCGTTTAACCGATAGGGTAAACACTTCGCTCAGCAATCGAGACCTATAACCCTTTTTAGTCTCTGACACCATTTTTGAGACCAAAGGTTTTTTCAGGGGCGAGCAAATTCAAGATAAATTTTAAACATAATCGTAAGATTCCCCACATATCTGTTGAGTTGTTTAATAGTCTGTCCTGATTTTAGTGCTGTTGGTGAAAACGTTTTCTCAAAAACTGCCTTATAGCGTTCCCAATCCATCCAGTTACAACCCTAAAAAGCATTGATGAGCTGGATAACTCAAGAGAATTAAAGATAGTAGTGGCTTTCTGAAAGAGAATGTCGATCCAAAGCCTTCCACTCGATTGTCATATGACATATTTCTATAGAGACAAAAGTCATATATAGTCGTATACATATAGAACTTCAGGTTTATTCCTGTTGACGAATGCTGGTTTGCTACCAATGTTGCATACAATAAGGAGGTTAGTTAAGAAAAAAAATTGACTCACGCATTTCATTGGTGTCTTAGCTTTCCAGATGACATGATGAGAGTTGAAGATACTGTAAATGTCAAATGCATTGCCTAGTTTTTGAAATTTTATTACCACAGTAGTCAGAAGTTTGGATTGCAGTGGCCCTTGGGAATAATACGTCATATACGAGGAGATCAGCCAGAGTGAGTTGAACAGAATAGTTTATGATTCGGACTTCTGACCCTGGCTAGTGAGTTCGTGGTAATTGATGGGTTCTGATTCATAACCGTTCTTGAAAGTCGGGTTGAAAGTGCCCAAAAACTATTTTGGAATAGTGAAGGTTTATTTGGAGCATTTTTAGGATAATTTCAAGGCATTAGGTTTCCTTTCTACCACAATAGTGTCACTATTCCGCAAATAATCTGATAACATACACAGGTTATCCATGTACAGGTGGTTTATTGAGCCTTCGGATGCGTTACTGTCAAACTTAAAACTTACTACAGCACCTGCTTTCGCTCACCAAATTGGAGCGAGATTTCGAAAAACACCTTCCCTCCGTTTCTATGCCAGTTTACACTTTTTTGTTGTTTTGATTTGTTTCGTTTTTTGAACATTAAGGTACCCACGAGTTCGGAGAAAAATATGTCCATTTGTATAGAGTCACATTATACCTACAATTCTAAATTATTCCAGAGAGCGCGAGGTGTACAGTTTAACCGATTGCGACTACCGATTCAACTGGGCTCTATACTATACGATATGTACCTTCAGATTCAGTACCACCTTTAATGAAATGCAGTTCTGTGGTTTAAAAAACTTTTAGAAAGACAGATTATGACATTCTTACAATTTATTTTGAGCGAAGTGTAGTTTCCAAGCAGGGATAACTTGTTACAACTGATATGCTGCATATATAAACTGTCTCCAAAAAAGTAATATTTGGGTAAATATGTCTCACTCTGCTATAGCAAACAATCGATGTCGATTCATTGATATCAAACTAGAAAAAGTTACATTGTTTTGACTATTTCGATTCAAATTAGTGTAACAATTTAATACATTTTGACACATAAATGCAATAAATTTAGTAAAACTAAAAATAAAAAAATTAGAAAAATAAAACCTTAAGACATTTAAACAAAAAATGTTAATACTAATAAAATTTTGACGTTTGTCAAAATCATATTAAAAAAACTCAATGTTTTTCGTCATATATTGGAAAAATATAATTTATAGTGGAGTATATCTGCCATCTACCGGTAAATATTTATTGAATAATAAACCATTCGAAAATGTCGGAAGTGGAGACAAACTCTTGAAAAAAAGAGATGGACAAACATATGAGGCATATATATTGAGGTCCACCACACTTTAAACTTAATTCTGTTCAGTTATTTCTGTACGATTCCTGGTTGAATGACTGCAATGAACAATAAGCAAATTTTCTGGTTAGTAGAAAGCTTTACTTATTAGTCAAAGCACCTTAACTTTAAAAAAATTGAAACTTAGCTTGTTGCCAGTGTTGCCAATCGTTCAAAATAATATCTTGGGAATAAAAACGATTTTCCGAGTCTGAATACTATAGAGGCCTTCGTTCAGCACTGTCATTTGAAAGCTATTGGATCAGGATTTGAATTTAAATGCCGAACTAAACCAGCATTATAGGTAGGCCAAACGACGAATAGTAAGGAGAACAACCTAGGTGCAAAGAGCGGCGATATGTTTATTTTCGTTTGTGTTTTATATAGGAATTATTCCTCAATTATTCCCCAATCCATCCATCCTGCTGGAAGTTGACCAATATCCAGCCAGTCCCAAAAAAGGAACAAAATGTGATATTTCAAATTATAGACCAATAGCCTTACACTCAGTCCTGTCTAAAATATACGAGCACTATATCAATTCACATATATTCATATTTTTGGAAGACAACTATTTAATACCTAAGAGTCAATACGGTTTTAGAAACAAAAATCAACAACTGATCTATTGAACTATGTAGCACATCTTTGGAATAGCATACTTAATAAAGGTGGTGAAACGTACGTTATCGCATTAGACATCTTAAAAACATTCGATCGACTCTGGCATGCCAACTTGATAAACAAGCTCGTTGCGTACGGTTTTCATCCCGCAGTCGTGAAACTGATTCAAAATTTTCCGTCCATCCCATACAAATCGGTATCCATCGATGGCTTTTCTTCTGAGTCTAAATTAATTAACGCTGGTGTACTCCAAGGTTCATTTTTATCTCCCACTTTATTTTTAATTTATATCAACAACTGTTAAAAACCACCAGTAACCCGTTTTGCAGATGACAGTACTCTGCACAAGCCATTCGTCCCCCTATCTTCAAAAGGTAAAATGCATGAACGAATAAATCCTACCTGAAGAGGCTCTGCCATAAATATAAATGAGGACCTAAACAAAGTAGCCAATTTTGGTGATAAACATTTGGTTAATTTTAATTCCACCAAAACACAGCTATTGATTGTTTCCAGATCAAAGACCGAGTTTTCCAACGATTAATTGAAATAATATGTGTGACTACCAAAAAGACAAATGTGAAACCATTCGTTTACTGGAAGTCACAATTTCCAATTATTTACTCTGGAACGATCATATGATGGCCATGGCAAAGAGCGAACTCTGTTTAAAAGCGTGCTATACGAATTGTTGGTGATCGAAATTTAACATTAAATCTTAATTCCCTACAACATCGTCGCACTGTTGTTGATCTCGAATAAGTATAACTGAAGAGTGTAAGCTCAAATTCTACAGAGTTTTAATTTTTTAAGCAAAGCTGATAAATTTATTTAACTGTCAGATTAGAATAAGGAGATTCATTTCATACATTAAAAATAGTAAAAATATTTAGAAATTTCAAAATTTACATTAAACTATTTATCGTATGAAAGTTCCTCATCCAGTGTACACATTCATATTTTCCATACATGTTTGCTATTGTAATGTGTTTCTATATTTTTTGACAAACTACCCCTAAAATCGTTTTTATTTATTCAAATAAAGAAAAAAACAAATAATAATAAAAAGGAACTCAGATTTTCTATATTTATTTTAAAGATTATAAAAAGGTGCGAAAAAGGTGTCAAATTAAAGAAAATAAATAGAAAATAATAAATTTCCAGGTAACTGTCATATAATTAATTGTATTGAATTAATCTAAAACACAAATTTGACACTGATTTGTCATAATGTCGAAATATATTTTATTTTTAAGTCTTGACGATATATGAAATGACTCGTATGGGAGCAATTCGAGACGGTTGTTTGTTAGGTAAAAAAAATTGACGGATATATAATAAACATTTTTATTCTCAGGTATCTTGGTTGTTAGTTGTGGAAGCAAAAGCTAAATAATATGTCCAGGGCAGTTAATACATCAAGATCTCATAAAATTTAAAATGGGGATTCAGTTATATTATGTTATGATTTATTGTAGAAGACAGTAAGAAACGTTTCTGAAAATCCTGTGTCATAGCAAAACTAATTTACTAAAAAGAATAAAAAAATTAAATAAAGTAACAACAAAACCCGACAATATAATTGCATTAATAAAACTTAAACGTGTGCAAAGATAGAACGTTTAAAAAAAGACTAAAGCGAGTTATATAAAATGGGAGCAAACAAAATTGTCATAAAACTTTTTATCAGCTTATTGTGTTAGCATTAGCAGCATCTGTAGTACACCCATTCTTTACTCCATCTAATGTTTTGGTTGTTTCTTTTTTGGGTTGGAGATGGATAGGGTGATATGTGAATGACTTTTACAAAACAGCGACGTACCCAAAAACAAAATATTAAAAAAAAGGAACATAAAAACTTTTATATTTCACGAAAATAAAATATAACAATACGAACAGAGTGAGAATTCATGTTGTCGTCTGTGATTTATAAAATGTATGCGGAAGTGTTTTTAACAAAATGTTTTTGTTCAAGCTTTAAAGTTTATTTATTTTTTTTCTATTTACATTAGCTTTAAATTTATATGTTTATATCATTATATTTATATTCGTTAAAGCTAAATTATTTGCTTGAGCTTGCTAGTTGCTGATACGGATCATTAAAATTGTTTGCATGACTTTCTGTTTATTTTACAAGCAATTTTTACTTGTGTAAAAGATGGATAATCAATAATAAGAAAATTATAGAAAGTTAAAAGCATTGTTGGAAAACACATATTAAATAAAAGAATCAAAGTTATCAATTCTAGTAACATGGTTTCGGCGTAAGAAATATTGGATTTTAATTGATTTTAACATTGTACAAATGAAAAGCTCAGAGAGAGCATAAGTGAACCATAAATAAAAAATAAATAAAAATAAGCACTTCAGGTGGTGTAAAAAACATACGTGTTGTTGGTCAATTTAAATAGCTTACGTTAACATACTAAAATTAGGCGTTAAAATTGCAAAAGGAGCTTTTTTGTGAAGTTTGTTTTACAAAATGTAAATGTTAAATTGATATCAAAATTAGTTGGATGACTCTTTATAATGGAATTGTAATATACCTGCAATTTTGGATGTAAGTTCCTTGCGTTCGATTGTTGCCTTGAATGCTGAGATTTGCTGTTCATACAGCTTTATGCAAAATATCAAAATCGAATCAAAAAGAATTCGAATTCAACACAATTTATTCAGAAAGATAATAACTGAAAAAAACAATCGGGCAAAACAAAATCGCCGTTTCCTACTTTTCTGACCTAGTAGACACGATCCTTTATTTTAATAACTTCGTAAAGGCTGACGTATTTTGTTGGCAGTTTAGTGGTTGTGAATTATGTTCTTTTTTTTGCAACCAGATCATTACTTTTGTATAGGGTTGCTTTTCGCGGCGTCGTTTGAATGTATTTTGGTTTTCTCCTTGGATTTTAATTGTATTTTGTTTTATTACTGCCCGTTATTGATGCTGATTTTTAGCAAAGACAACGGCCCACTCTTGCCTCATGATTTCATTCAATTTAATATCTTCTAGAAATTGCATTTCTACTCCAGTTAATGCTTCAAATGGTGACATGTTGATGCCTCGCTGCATTGTGTTTTTTTAAATAAAATGTGTTGTGTAGTAGGCATTACAATATATGTCACAACAACACATAAAAACCTTTTAAGAGCAAGGTCCCACAACAACAAGTAACGACGGACTATTTTCAATTTTTTACTTTGAAATAATAGTATTTAAATTCATTAATTTATTCTCTTTAATTGTGGTAAACGTAGCTATATTTGTTTGTACTACTGTTGACGTTTTAGTTACGTCACTCAATTGCAATTAATAAACATGTTTGGATAAATGATTTTTTTATTTTTAACAAAACGAGAATTGCTTATTGAAAAATGAAACAGAAGATCGATAATATGCTGTATAAAAGATCAAATTGTTTGGATCGGACAATTAGTATAATTTTAAACTCGAGTTAGTATATAATTTTTAAATCAATCAGTAAGTTATGTAAATGGAAATAAAATTAAACTCAGTGATGACTGAGTTGTGATATAGCTTACTTTAGAGTTTTTAATGTTGTTAATTATTTCAAAAATTTCAATTATTGTGTTAATATTGTAAAGGTTTTTTTATGGTTGTGAATTTAATAAAATGTCAAAACCTCAATTGCATCTATTAAAATATGTAAACGGAATGTGTTTTACATTGAAGAAATAAAATTCATTTGTTAAGCAAGTGTTATGTTATCAGTTTTGAAAATAAATTTATCCGTATAAATTTGTCCGTTTATGAAATTTTCGTGCAGTGGCTTCATTATGTATTGCTTTTTGTGGAGGAACGGATTAGTTTCTGCTTGATGTAATAAAACTTTTAATTAGCTATCAAGATAAACGAAGATGTGAAATAAAACATGAAGAAGACAACATTGAAGAAATAAATTATTGTAAGTTTTAAATTGAATTTTAATTTATATAATTTTTGATTTGTTTTTGAATAAATTATTTTTCATGTTAGCTAATTAATAGTTTTGTTAACTTATTTATTCTATGATTCATAATATAAGAGATTTCCAAGTGTAATCAGTTTGTTTGTTATAAATTCAGTGTACCGGTGTAATATTACAGTATTCAAAATTTTTTTTTGAGCTTTCCGGTGTAATGTAATATTATAATTTCGTATAAAAGTTCCAATTTCGTTACAAACATGCGTTCTAAGGATGTTAATGAACGCAAATGTTTTTTTTGTTTTTTTTTATATTTTTTGTTAAATAATGGATAACTAAACAATAAATCCTATCACATATAAAATATGACATAGGCCAATATTTCATGATAGGATAGAGAAAATCAAAATAAATTAAGCGATAAAAAGCAAATTTGTTTGAAAAATTTGCATTAACAAAACTAAAATTGTGTTGCTAATAATCCAACTACTGCCATAATCCCCGATTATGTGACACAATATCTTTGTTTCTTCAAGCATGCCAGCAACAGCATGCCAGCATCAAGGATTATTCCATAGCTAATATTGAGGGTGCTACCGTTGACTGAATACAGTTCATCCGGCAGTTCCTAAGATACCACCTTGGCTAGTGATATCTCACTACTATTGTCAGTTGTATGTGATATCTCACGTTAACTCATATGCCAATAGCAAGGAGTACGCGGGGTTGTCACACCCGTGGATCAAAAATAAAAAAATTAACAAATCAATAAAAATTAAAAACTCATCCCTCCATGCGGAAATAACTGATCCTTCCATGGTTCATGAATCTCTGCAATCGGCTTACACACAAATACGAAGTCTCCGGTTTTTCAAATCGACATTTTTGTGAGAAATGGAATAATTATTTGGTTTATTCGCTTATCCTGACCGTTACAAGTGGGCATTCATATTGTAATAGCGTGGTGTGCATTTTTGATTTTTTTGAAATTATGTAGCTCGAATTTTTGTTTGAAATTATGTAACTCGAATTTCCAAACACGGCTTTCTGCTGCTCCAATTTTTTCAGTAGCCTTTTTTGTATTTGTAGTTTTGGTGAAATATAACCAAATGGTGGGATATATTCAAATTTGGAAAAGTCATTAAGCCTGTAAACCGATGCAAACAGTACTGCGGCTAAGATCTTCTCTATGACGTATACGAGACGATGAACGATGTTGAAGAATAAAGATGAACTCATGGGATTGTAACGTCCAACCTCCAATTCTGGATGTCAGTCCTTGCGTTCAATTGTTGCCTTGAATGCTGAGCAATTTGTGATCATTTTAAACTGATCATTTTAGACGATCTCAATAAATAAACTCGTAATTTCCTTAAAGATGCGACAATTTCGTAGCACTTGTAGTAGAAATTCTACACCGTTCCTTAACTTATCCTTGTCGTTCCTTAATTAGTTTTACAGCTATTTCTTACACTTTATTTATATATTATATTATAATGTTGTTATTTAGGGTTATTTAAATTGATGATTTTGATTTTTTGGATTTTGTTAATTATTGCACCTTCTGAAATTGAATACTTGGATTTATTTTTCGTTTTTATCAAATTTTTATCATTATTTTGATGGAACTTATTTCATTCATGGCGAATAAACTCAATAATATATTAGAGAAAAATTGTTACAATGACAATTCATCTCACTAAATAAAGTTTTGATAAGGTCCAATAAAAACGCTTCATTTACTATTTTTTAACAAATCAAAACGAATTGTTTCGATTATTTTTTTCTGGTGGGAAGGAACAGCGAATATTTTCGAATATTTTCGGCCTACTTAATATATTAATTTAAAACAAAAATTCACATACAAAATTATGTGAAAATGCAATTTGCAAATAATAAAAATGTCCGTTTTCATTCATAAATGATTGCATGTTTATGTTTATTTGTCAAAAAAAAATTACAAATTTATAACATTATAACTAAGATGAAATAATATTTTATTATGTATGATTATGTTGTATGAAATAATGTTACTATTTCTGTTCGTTAAATTGTCTGCTAAATACAACTCGTCACTAAATTATTAGTTGATTATTTTTCAACATTACCACTCATGCCATTTGAGGCTAAAAATTTCCCACGTGCGATACGCGCACTCGGGACCTCAAATGACATTCGTAATAATGATTATGAAAAATAATCGACTATTATTTGACGACTCGTGATATTATATATGAATATTTTTTAAATGTTAATGATTTCAAAATAAAACAAAATCTCTGTTCTGTGACTTCTAATGTAAATGAATGTTGAACTTGAATGTTCTACAAATTAATATTTGTAGTATGAATAATTTAGGCAAATTTGATGGAATTTTAGACTTTATTGATTTTGTAGAATCTGATGTTCATATTATAGTAATTTCAGAAACCTGGGTGCAGAGTAAGAATGTAATGCCCTATAATAGAAACAATTATAACAGTATATTTTCTTGCAGAGATGATAGAGTTGACGGTGGTCTGGCACTATTTATCAGGAATGATATTGAATACTCTTGAACGCTGATTATGGCTAATACCCATTTCAATTTATTGAAATTGAGCTCTCCAAATTTGTGGGTACCAAGGTCTGGGAATTTATCGTCCACCAGATTTTAACCTTGTTCCTTTATGGATTTTTTAGAGATTCAACTTTCAAAGGATAGGAAATATGATAACATCTTACTTGGTGATATAAACATTCCATCAAATAAAAAAGTGGATTTTGTGACTAACTATAAAAATTTATTACTTAGTTTTGGTTTAATTGTCACGAATACCAATGTTACGCGTTAAGCTAGTGGTAATATTCTAGATCATTTTGTCTCCAGCTTTTTTAACGTTGATAATGTTTCTACATCAACAATATATTCCAATTTAAGCTATCATAATTTTCTTTTCTCCAACTTTCATTTTGCATTAAAATAAAAAAGAAAAACCATTGAACAGCGCATAACAGACTTTGAAAAAAAAGTAAATGAAAGTTTTGATAATTTTTTATATTCAGTACCATTTGATAGTATTGAGCCCAATAGTATTTTTATAATACTTAGTGAAAAATATAATTGGTTAATTGACAAATTTACTAAAACTAAAAGTGTTGAAGCTAAATTTAAAAATACAATGTGTCCATGGATTACGTATGACATCTGGCATTTGATTCGGAGGAAAAATAATCTTCTGAAGAAGCATAAATTAAATAGAAATGATTTTGCTGTAAAATCTAAACTAGACAGCCTCAGGAAACAATTAAAGTCGAAAAATATATAGCAAAAAAACAATATTTCAATAAAATGCTCGTTGACTCAAGCCAAACTGAGTTGTGGAAGAATGTTAATTTGTTTTTAAATAAAAACCATTCGAGCATCTATTGAATGTGATTCTTTTAGCTGTGATGTTCGTGTTTTTCATAACTCTGCTGATATTGCCAACTTATTTAATAATCACTTTGTTAAAATTGGTAGTTCAATTGGGAACTCTATCAATTTAGACAGAATTATATACAAATTCAATACGATTCTTAATAGTTCTAACTCCATGTACTTTTCTTCAATAACACCAATAGAAGTATTTACTACTATCTGCTCATTAAAAAACAGTAAGGGCGGTGGTCCGGACAATGTAGGTAATGTAGAGCTTTCTTTTTTTCTAGTGTATTGTCTGATATTTTTAATGAGATATTGAGAACTGGAGTTTATCCAAGATGTTTAAATATTGCGAAAGTTATTCCTGTTTTTAAAAGTGGTGGTCATGATAATATTAATAATTATACACCGATATCTTCATTGTTTGTGTTTGATAAAATATTGGAAAAAATTATTGCTGCTCGTTTGATTGCATATTTAAACAAAAGTAAGTTTTTTTATAGGTTTCAATATGAGTTCAGAAAGGGTATCAGTCCCGAATTGGCATTAGTTGAAATTTGTAGTATGATTTATACTGCTCTTGATAAACAAAAAGTTGTTGGAGCATTGTTTTTGAATCTACAAAAAGTGTTTGACTGCATTGACTATGATCTGCTATTAGCTAAATTATACAGTTATGGAATTCAAGGTGTAGTTTTAATGTTACTGAAGAGTTATTTATCCAACAGAAAACAATATGTTATGTTCAATAGAGTATGTAGTGAAATGTTTGATATTCAATGTGGTTTTTCTCAAGGAAGTGTTTTGGGGCCCCTCGTTTTTCTTATATTTATTAATGGCATTTCAAGCTTACAGCTGATTGGCTAAGTAAGAATATTTGCAAATGACACGGCTTTATTTTATCAAACTGCAGATCCTAAGAACATATTAGATGGTATTAAATATGATTTTACTGTATTAATGGAATACTTTAAATCTATTATGATTTCACTAAATGTATTAAAAACTAAAATCCTTGTGTTTCACTCCCCATATAAATCAATAAATTTCTTACCTCCTCTTCAGGTATGTGGTCTCATTATTGAAAGAGTTAACTCTGTCAAATATTTAGGGGTAATACTTGATGAACACATGTCATGGCAAGATCAAATCAATAACACTTGCAATAAGATTATTCCAATTGTTGGTCTACTCAGAAAATTATCTTGATATGTTCCTAAGAATGTCTTGCTAATGATCTATTTCGCATTTGAAACAGATTGCTATATATATGTACAAAACCTTAAATGGGTTATATTTGTCCAATTTGTTATTTACCTATGTTTATCATAACTATGCAACTCGAAATTCGAATAAACTATGTTTTTATAATATCAAAACGGAATTTAGCAGAAAGTCAATAACATTCTCTAGGCCAATAATTTTTAATAAGGTACCAGATGTAATCAAAAGATCTGAATCAATTGTTAGATTCAAAAATAATCTAATACTGTTTTACATATCATTAATAGAGTTGTTTTATTGTAAAAAATAAAGTAAAATTAACGAATATAGAAATAAATAAATAAGTAATAAACCACTGGATAATCAGTAGTGTATATATATTTGATGAGAATAAAAAAAAACTCATCCGATAATGGCTAGGCAATGAGTGCATATCCTTCCACAAAACGGCGAAAATAGCTTGTTGGACCTAAAAAATTTAGAAGTTTCTAGTTGGACCTAGGTTGTTATGTAGACTGGAGTATGATAATGTGGAGCGGTAGAGTTCCCGATTTATATAGTTTCTGTTTTCTCACAATTCACAATTTTGCTCACTACCCATAGTTCATAATAGTTTCTCGTCCATCCACGATCTATAGACATATTTTTATACAGTTTCCGTTACGTAAATTTGTTCTTCGCATGAAACAATTAACAATAATATTTCCTTTGCAGTCCCCTATTATTGACTCACAATGCGTTTTTACCAGCATTACTTTACCATACTACTAAAATTTGAATTCTCCGGACACTAACCGTACTTGCTCAACAAAATTTTCAAACCTCAAACGGCATATTTGTCCAGCCGTCGCAATAGAAAAAAATTATTATCCTACAATCGGTTTTGTATTCGATTTCTTATATGGGTATTTTTATCAATTTATCTTTCCGTTATAGATCTACATTTTACTATAATACTATAGTAAGCTATTATTTCATAACACATAAACATCATAGGATCGGTTAAACTTACGTTTAATTCATTTTAATATTTCTTACAAATTTGTTGGAAATGACTTGTTTCGTTAAATTGTCTTACAATTTTGTGTATGACAAAATAACAAACAGTTTTGTTTTAACGGAAAAGGGTCCTAACATTTGTTAACATGACATAAATTAATATAAATTTCCTTTCATCAGAAACACTTTGTCGAATTTTTCGATATTAAAAATTGCTATAAAAAGAGATGACTATACTATCTCTGTCTCTTAGTCTTGGATTATCATTTCATTTTCTAATTGGAATTCATGACATTGGTTTGTTGAGATGTCATTATAATCTTGATGGGTTGGCATTAAAATTTTGGGAATGAAAGTTTATTTTAAAACTTCGGCCAATTTTAGAAAATTTTTGTTGTGCTAGTGCTAGATAAAATTTAATTTAAAATTTTTGTGTAGTAAACCATTTTTGGAGTAAAATTCCAAGAATAGAAAAAAGAAAATTATGTGTTTGTGTTTGTTGAATAGTTATATAAAAAAAATTAAAATGATTGTTTGTGAAGTGTTCAACGAGGTGAGTTGACCTTGGAATTTTGTCGTTTTTCATTTAAAATTTATAGTTAATTTAACAAAATTGGAAAATTGGTACCATATAAAATTTAATTTTTTTTATAAGTAAGTAAAATGAATAACAAAATATTAAAATAATAATTTTCTTGGTGAACGTTGTTTTATATATTATTTAATTGGAAAAAAATCGAATAACCAAAAATTTCAATATTGTTCGACATAGTGTTGGGGAAAGCCAAGTGTTTTGTTTTCACACAATAATGGTGGCTCTTGGACACGATACATTACTGTTATCGTGATTATCGTATTATATACCAAACTCCCACTGTTCATTTTAGTACGGTTATTATTTAACATTATTACAACAATTGCCTGATTTATGTCGACGCAACATTACTACAGTGTGTCAACGCAACATTTATATAACCTTTTTTTCTGATAATTGCAACGGTGTTGCAACGCAACATTTGTATAAGATTTCTAGCATTACCACCGAATTACAACGTAGCATTCTTTTATAAATTTCTGGCTATTCCTACCGCATTGCAACCGCATTTTAACGCAACATCGAGTCAAAATTTATATTATTTATTACTACAATTACCTGATTCATGTCAACGCATCATCTAGTCAAAATTTATGTTATTTATTACTACTATTACCTGATTTATGTCAACGCAACATTTAGTCAAAAGTTATATTATTTATTACTACTATTACCTGATTTATGTCAACGCAGCAGTTAGTTAAAATTTACATTGATTATTACTACAATTACCTGATTCATTTCAACGCATCATCTAGTCAAAATTTATGTTATTTATTACTACTATTACCTGATTTATTTCACCGCAACATTGGTATCAAATTTTTGATATTACTACCGTATATTATTACTGTATATTATTTCAACGCAACATTGATATCAAATTTTTACTAGTACTACCATATTTCAACGCAACATTTCTACAAAACTTTTGCTGTTACCATCGCATTTCAACGCAATATTTATACAAATTTATGTTATTTTTTTACAACCATTGCCTGATTGGTTTCGACGTAACATTTATACAAAACTTTGGATATTACTATCGTATTACTTATGTCAACGCAGCATTTGTTTAAAATTTTTGCTATTACTACTGGATATTATACATATTTCAACGCAACATTGATATCAAATTTTTGCTGTTACTACTGGATTTCAACCGTATCACAACGCATCATTTGTTTAAAATTATTGGTGCTATTGCTGCCGCATGCCGACCGTATTTCAACACACCAGTATTATTTATACAGTTTTATCCGTGATGCTTTGCCTGCTGGATTGTTCACTGCTGATGGAGGGCTAAGGCCTTAAGATGTTGAAGCCGGGGGGATTTAAACATGGGGTGAGCGAACTTAATTTATTTTAATTACTTTTTTTTAACGTAGAAGTGTGAATGCGTGGGAAAGGGTGTATCAGTGATTGAATGAGGGCGTGCTTGTCGTTGCGTGTGTGTGTGTGTGTGTGTGTGTGAACTGGCGGTGCGTGTAGCGAGACACATTTAGTCTAAATTGGAAATGATTCTAATCAAAATATTTTTGCTCCGAGGTAATACTTAATATTCCAAATACCTTTTCTTTTATTATATTACCCAAATTTATGAATTTATATTTTTAAGTAAATCCAAAATCATTCTCAAATAACCGGCATTACAAAAAAAAGACAAAATCTTGGCATGTTTTAGGTTTATTAATTCTATAATACATTAACCAACTGTAAACTACAGGTATTGAAACAAACTGGTTTGGACATGGTTATTCAACTTATAAATCAAATTATAATTTTTTTTGGAGCTGTAAATTTTTTTTTTGGGAATTACTTATGGTTTCATAGATTTTTTTTAAAAATGTTATTAATAAAAAAAAAAGGAAAATAAACAATAAAGACTTTCAATATAGCGTGTGACGTTCTCCAGTGCTCTAAGATTTGATTCACGGGTTACCAGCAATGGCAGTGGTTTACGAGCTGTATCATATTAATCAGATGACAGCACCACAGCTTAATTTTGATTACCACCACGTGCGGTATTTGCTGCGGGTCTTAGAGCTTAATTGTCTTGCTTCGCAGTCTGAGTGTGTGGATGAATGTGGGCGTGCATGAAGCATGAGTGTGTGGGCGTATGGGAATGATAGTGGGGGTTGGACGCGCTGATCGTGGTTCTTTCGCAAAAGGGGTCGCCAGAGTTTCCATTTTTCACTTGTATTTTTTTCCATTTCTGCGTATTTTTGTAAATTGCGTACGTTTCTGCATTTGTGTTGAAGCAGCAGGTAAAAATCTTTCAAATCCACGATGGCTGAGCTTTGGTCGTTACGGCGTTAAAATACTCTAGGTATGCATCCTGCTATGCCATTCTCATTGGTTCGCCAATGAGAAAGCTCTTCATTACAAGGTCCTTTGAATTTCGCTACTGCCTTGCATTTACCTTAAGATGGTTTAACACAGACCGCTTTAATTTCGTATCCATAGGTATTCAATATTTTTTGATAAGAAAAAACATTTAGTCCATTTGATTTCAAGTCAATTCGCTTCTGCAACTTTTAAATCTGGTTGTAATTTTTCAAGCGCTTCAATTTTAGATTGTGTCGGAATAATCAAGCCGTCCATGTTTACACAAACAATGTCAATCAATGTTTCATCCAAATAGATTCGTTAAGTATAAAACAGTCTGCTGCTTCTTTACATAGTTAGACTTCGGGCCAAAATTTATCAGTTGCATCCAAGTTGCAAGATTGCAGATTTGGCTGTCTGTGCACTACGTAAAAAAGGGACCAAATTAGCTGCAGATATTTGAAAGAATCCTAACCATTTTGTTCAATATCGTTTAAAATTTCATTATGATCCGATCCACGTACAAAAGTTTCTTAAAAACAATACTCATGGGTGTGAAGGATCAAAATATTTATGATCTAAAAATATTAACCAGAACTTGCAAATACCTTTGTGACCCGATCTATCACCGAAAATAAGAATAATAGCAATAATCCTGATATTGTGTTTAAGATTTACTCGTATACTGATTTATTTTATTGATTACTTAAATAATTTTAATGTTTAAGATATACAACTATGAAATTCAATAATAGTATTTTATTGGGTCAGTGTTTAATGATTGTTATTTCTCGAGCAAAATTTGCGAGAGAATAAACTTCAATAAACACGAGCCAAATGCAACGTTTTATCCTTCCGATAGAGTAATATGTATTAATTTAAATTGAACCATTTTAAAATTAATTGATAAAACAAGTTAAACGAATATAAAAAATGTAACGACCAAAAAAATCTGTTCATTAAACATTTTGTTTTAAAATTTAAAAGAGATAGTTCTCACAATAATCGCACATTCATTTCTTACTATCAAACAATTTAAGATTCATTTCATATTTGTTTATGACGTTCCACGGTAATGCCTATTTTTCATTTTAAAATATTTAACTGTTCTTATATTTCGATGTATAATGAATTGTTCTTTTTATTGCGAAACAAATATATTTTTTATTGTTTTAAACTAACACCAAAATAAAGTATGTTGTTTCTGCGCAGGTGCGTGCTGTTAAAAACATCAATAGGGTGATCTCTTTTGTGTTGTTTTAACTGATATGTTTTCATAATATTAATAATTGATAAAATTATGAAGAACCTTATTGTTTTTTTATTTTTGTTTCGTTTTATTTATGTGTGTTGATTTATTCGGGTAAGAATGAGAAAAACTAATCACAATGACTGAGATAAATGGAAACAAAGGCTGTAATTTAAAGGCTAATCGATGTGTAAAACCACATTGATAAATAAAAATTCAGTTTGAGTATTGTTTAACTTATTAGTAATGTGAATCTCTATTGCGTTAAATTTGAAAAGAAATTCTTTTATGTTAAAAAAAACTTGATATGTAATATTAATAATAGTGAAATACATATATATGATGCAAAATTTTGTGAAAATTATTGATTTAAAGTTTTTTAATACAGTTTTGTTTTTAGAAAAATAAAAGGGTTGTTGTAAATTGATTATCACACAAATAATTAATGAAAACTTAAAAAAGAAAGTAAACAGTACAACGGGCTTAAAGAAAGGCAATTTTGAGTTACCGTTTGTCAATACTATGCATTATTTTAACAAAAGGTAGTTTGGGCACTTGTTTCTGGATTAAAAAGTTTTGGGTTATAAAAAAGTTGCATTATCTTCAACTGTTGGGAAACAAGGTTATACCAAGTTGTTGTGGTCTAAGAGAAAAGAATTTAGTGAACCAGAACCAGATACATTGTCAGTCGTGGTTGGTGATATTATAAAAATCATTGGCCTTGATACTATTGCGCATTTTTACAGGTGAATTCGTTTGATCAAAAGGAAAAGATAAATGAAGTTGGTCTACGTTTTGCCAAGAATCACATAAAATTGCAATGAAATGGGAATTAAAAAAAGTGTTAACAATTAGTAGGAATTATATTAAATAAATCGTTTACCAAAATTTATTTGAATTGCCACGAAATGATTAAAAGAAAGAAATGTGTCCCTTCGGTTTTTACCACATATACTCATTATGAATCACTTATTCTTTTGTCACATATTCGTTTTCTTCTTTTGATCTTATAAAATCATACTCATATATATATATAAGTTCACCGGTTTAATACTGTATTTTATCTTCAAAGAAACAACATGATTTCCGATTTGTAAAATATCGATATAAAATTCAGTTAAGTTGTTCGTATGTTTATGGAATGGAGTGGAGTAACTTCTCAGAATAACACATTTTGGTATCGGTTTTGTGTGTTAATTTACCTTTTTGATATTATTGAATTGACAAATGTATATTTCATTGACGAGAAAATAAAATCACCTTTGTGTTCAGCATTCAAGAAAATTGACGTTTTGTTATACATTTTTACCTAATTCACCATAATTTATGTCAATTATAGAAATGACAAATATGGTTTGGTTTTGTTGAATCAAATTTTTATTTTTGTTTGAATGAAAAATTATTGGTTATGCATGAAGAAGATGCTCCACAAAGAATTGTAATTTTAATGCTTGTGTGAATTTAATTTTCATGTATGAGAACAGACAATATATAATAATTATTGATAATAAAATTGGAAGTAAAAAGTTGATTTCGATTTTAAACATTGGTTTTAAGAACATAGGCTTTAAGAACAAATAGAACGTATCGAACGTAGCTTGTTTGCTATAGGATATTATAACGTATCGAACCATAATCCTCCTTTATAGTTGGAAAGGTATCAAATTATTGGTACAGCTTTTCTCTCTCTCTCAAAAAATGGCACTCTATTTGACGTCAGGAATAAATCTTTGTTAGATAATAACACATCGCTTTCTATAGCAGGTAGTAGGTATTTGTCAAGAACAACACTCATAAACGAAATTAGTTAGTGCAACTATTAAAGTAATACACTTTGCTACCCCAATAACTAGAAAACGATACTACAACATTGTATATTATATTATAACTGAACGTCTACCTACCTTTCTTGCAACCTAGACGATTCTGTTCTGAGAAGGGAAAGATAACGACCATATATGTGTAATCTCCTTCATTTCCGCTTCATTTCGTTCCTAAATGTGATAGCAGTGGCTGGATAGCAACTCAACACGGATCTAAGTGGCAAATAGGCATCCCTTACCTCATATACATAACTTTTTATGAACTAACTTGGTTGTACGAGTTTTCCATGATCAATTTAGTAACAGCAAGAACATCTACAAATTGCTGATGAAGGCGTACATGAGAACAGCCGTAACAATCCTTTTAGGTCTTTATGGATTTTTTTCGTTTGCCTTCTAAAACTACAGATGAACACTTCCACGTTTTATTCTAATAAAACAATGAGACTTAACTTTGTTGTTGTGGACGTCAACGATATATTGGTATCTTTCCGAACAACTTCGTCTTCTTTTTCAGTGAGTTTATGATTTCGATCTCCATATCAAACTAGCAAAACTTGAAATCGGTGCAACAAATATAAGCTTCCTCAGTCATGAAATAGCCAAAGATTTGAATAAACAGTGGCGAACCGAATCATGACTATTCTAGTTTTATCTCTTCCAAGGTTCATCAAACAAACTGCACGATTTATATAAATCGCAAACTATTATCACCAGTTCATTAGAAACCTATAACAAAGATATACTAGTTCCCATTCATATACATCTCCCACACTCACGCAAAATAAGAGAGCTCTGCTATTAATTTCATTATAGCAGCACTACTCAGAGAAGCATCATTGGTATATCCACAATGCTAAATTTTCAGTAACAACTGATTACTCAAATGTCGCAAGGGGCGCTGTTTTGAGAAAAAAAATTAAAATACGTTGGTGTAGCGAATCGACTGTATTCTGACCGAGTATTTTGAGGAACTTTAGATTTTTGGCATTGAACCCAAGATTTTAACCAATACGCATCCAAGTTCATTTACACGACTAGAAATTTTTCGATGTGAGCACAGAACAGTTGTCAGTGGCTTATGAACTGAATTTACGATAAGAAATGATAAAAGATCCCATCCGATCGTTTCGATCAAATACATACTGATCTGCCGCCAAATTCTGTAACTGCGAAGCGGTGAAGTGATAAGTTTTTCAATGAAAAGAAACGAGGAAATTTTTAACACTTCACCGCTTCACAGTTACAGAATTTGGCTGCTGGTTGGGTTTATATATCTATCAAATGGTTATTCCTGAATTCTGGACGTTAATCGACAGATTTACGCGATAGTTAGAGCTTTATTCATTGATCAGCATCAACGTTATCTGCTGTAGCACGTACTTTTATAGACCAATCAATTTTTTGATTCGGTGTTTCCTTGAAACTAAAGGCTGACCTGGAAATTACGACTTAATTTGATTATCGAATTATTTTCTTAACTTAACAGAGCTGAAAAATTTCAGAGTACTATAAAACTTTGTTATTACTTCTCCAAATACTCTACACTGGAGTGTATAAGGCCATCCCTGATCGAGAATCCACGCCAGTAGAGCTAGTAGAGTTAATATTATTGTAGAATTCTTTTTGCAATAGCAGTCGAGGGACATCTTTAACTGTGACTTTGTATTAGGATGACAAGACAAAGCTGATCCCACTGATCCTGATCCCCGTAAAATGTCAGATATTATGATCTCAGGGCGCCCAAATGTGTGGAAACCTTGCGTTTTTACATACTTACAGATAACGTCAGTAGTTAACCTTCTAGGAGGGAAAAGGTAAACTTCGTTACGATTCGAAGACGATTACGATCGCAATATTATCTGTTTTAGATCAGCAATAACAATATATAATTTTTATATCGACACTCTGACCGTAGGTACTCTAAGAATTTGATTTGTTAGCTTCACTTTCTTGCAAGTTTTGCATGTTGAAAGTTTGATTTGTACAATTGGGAAATTAGTTGTGGCGAGAAGAATAAATGTGCAAAACTCTCAACGGATGTAGATCTTCCAATAACGATATTTTATGAATTTGCACTAATACCTCTAATTACATTCTGCGATTTCGAATTCTCCTTCTTCCACATAATTTATAATCAGCACTATAGCATACAAAAAGCAAAAATACACGCATGTCAATACTTATAGTTTGACGATAGTAAGGCATTCATTTCCACAAATCAAATTGAGAAATCATGATAAAAACGAAATAAAATATAATCTCAATACCCTTAGCAACATAGTTAATCGTAATCTAAACTCTTGCCAAAAATCCCTTTTAAACTTAACAATCGAAATAACTCGACCTCAAAAACTTAAAAACTTTTATCTAATCAGTAAAATGTTCTCCTAAAAATTTTCAATGAATGACGTATAGATAAATTTAAGTTTTATTTAGTTTTTCATTGTGATTGCAGAATATTGTGAAACAGAAAAATGATAAAAGTTTCCTAAACTTTATTTTTCCTACAATGTTAGAACCACGATGGTGGGTTGATAAGTGTTCTTTTAAAAGAAATTTCTTCTTTTAGTAAATCATAATCCGTTCATAATCTACTGTGTAAAGGTTTAAGAACAAAAACCCTAAGTTGTTACAGAAAATGACAAGGAACCGAATTAGAATATAACAGTTTCACTTTGTATAAAAGCTCTATAAATTTGTCTTGTAACTTGAGACTCTTCAACTTCCTAAAGTAGGGAATTTTTCTGTGTAAAAGTTACTTGAGTCGAATACTTTGTTGTTTTTCTTTTGAAATTTGGTTCAATTTAATTTTTCCACAGTTCTACTAATTGTTCTAGAAAAAAACTAAAACGAAATCTCAATAAAGTTTTAATTTTTAGAGTTTTCTTAAATTTTATCTAAATAAAATCAATTAATATAATCTTATTTAATCTTATTTCGTAATGAATAGAAAAATATATATATATAAAATAAATAAATAATAAGAAGAAGCTGTTTGTGTTATATTATATATTTTATATAAAATTTAATTGATTTAAGTTTTTAAGGTTTTTTGTTTTAAAGGAAAATTAATCTTTTGTATTAATGTGAAACAGCTAAGTGGAATTATTTTAAATGAAGTTTTTGTTTGATGGGTTTTGAAAGTTTTAAGATCTTTGGTGAATATATTAATCAGTATTGTTAAACGATAATTAATTTTCTTCAGAACTATCTTTTCGAATTTTTTTCGATTTTAAAGTTAAAACGTTTTTATGTTATAGTTATTCGTTCATCATCTTGTGCTAACTATTAAAGCAATGTGGAATGAATTTAACTTTAAAATATGAAGGGGCTGAAATCTCACAGCTCTGAGATATCAAGACTTCGGACTGGGTTAAGGATTTTGATATAGTTTTCGGCAAAAAACTTTTATGAGGACATGCTTTTTAGTTTTGAGCAGCGATGTATAACAAACATAACTCTTTGTTAAAGTAAAAGTATTTTTTTATCTCTGTTTAGAAATTTATTACAAAACTAACACGAAACATCAAAACGTTGCCGGAAAATTATAACAGATCATAAATTAACATAATTTAGTGAAAAGATGATACACTCAGCAAAGAGCAAACTACTCAAAAACCACTCCATTTAGCGTTTCGAGAAAATATTACAAAATCACAAATTCATATTTCTTTCAAAATTCCAAAAATATTATTAAATTAAATAAAATCAAACTTTTTTCAAAATCCCAAATATTATTCCAAAAATTAGAATAAAATCAAATATTTAAACTTTTTCTAAATTCCAATATAATTCCAAAAATTCTTAAAAATTCATACTTTTCCAACATTCTAAATATATTGCAAAAATTATTACAAAATCGAAAATTCCAACTTTTTTCAAAATTCCAAAAATTATAATAAAATCAAAAATTTAAAATTTTTCAAAATTCTAAAAATATTCCAAAAGTTCTTACAAAATCAAAAATTAAAACTTTTTCCAAAATTTTAAAAATTGCAAAAATTATTACAAAATCAAAAATACAAACTTTATTCAAAATTCCAAAAATATTTCAAAAACTATAACAAATTCAAAAATTTCCATGTCCAATTTCATTTTAAATTACATTTACGTCATAAAAACAGCTACATTGTTTTTCAAAAAAGAAATGAAATCATTTTTTGACACACTTGACAACATTTTTTAGACAAACTTATAATGCCATAATTCTCTATAATAATAATAAAATTTCATGTCACACAAACTGTCACTGTCACTTTGTCACAAAAAAAATTGGGTAAAAAATAAATAAAAACTTTTCTTTTGACACACTTGACAACATTTTTTGACAAACTTATAATGCCATAATTCTCAATAATAATAATAAAATTTCATTCAAACATTAATTTTATTTTTTTCCAAAAAATTGGGTAAAAAAATAAATAAAAATCTTTCTTTTAACACACTTGACAACACCTTTTTGACAAACTTAAATGCAATAATCTAGTTTTTGATCTCACATACCAATCCCTACCATCAAGAGTTCTCCAAATTCAATGTTCCTACTCGTAATCACTTAAAATGAACGTTTTTTAAGCCAAAAATATGAAAATTTGCTATTTTTGACACACAATGATTTTTTTGACACACTTCCGGTACAGTTATCGAACACAGCGTCCTTTCGGACCTGTCCCTTGAGTATACCTATTTTCAGAAAAATAATTTTTGGAGGGATCAGCGGTTTTCCCTGTAGCGTAGGTAATGACGGCCGGACGACCGGCAGACAGACAAACATTTGTTTTTGCTTTTTTAGAATCAGTAGGTCCTAAAACATCGAGAAATGCCACAAAAAGTGGGGGTAAGAATTTCACTTTTGGCTCATGAATGTAATACTCAGGTCTTTCAGACTGAAGTAATTACCGCACGGATGATCAGTTGTTGTTGATTTGTAAGTTTTGTAGTTAGTTCGGTCTGAGTAAGTATTACATTCATGAGCTCAAAGTGAAATTCTTACCCCCACTTGTTTTGACATTTCTCGACGTTTTAGGACCTACCATGTAACCATTGAACTTTTATTGAAAATTTATTATTTTAATTTACGCCGGATTCCTTTACCCGAAGTGGGTCAAAAAAATCATTATGTGTGTCAAAATAGCAAATTTTCATATTTTTGGCTTAAAAAACGTTCATTTTAAGTGATTACGAGTAGGAACATTAAATTTGGAGAAATCTTGATGGTAGGGATTGGTATGTGAGATCAAAAACTAGATTATTGCATTATAAGTTTGTCAAAAAAATGTTGTCAAGTGTGTCCAAAGAAAGATTTTTATTTATTTTTTTACCCAATTTTTTGGAAAAAAAATAAATTGTTTTTTTTTTTTTTTTTTTTTTTTTATTCTATGTTAGGCATGTTTAGTGTTAACCAATATAGATCAACGTCTCTGAATATCCGAAGATACCATGCTAACTAAGGAACTAGGGCTTGAAAGTATTATTCAATTTTCTTTGAGGAATTTATTAATGTTGATCTTAAAGTTTTGAGGATTAAAATTATCAGGAAAGACCCACGCCGGTAAGGCATTCCAGAGATGAGAAACTCTGTTAAAAAAATCGCGTTGAAAAGCGACAGTTCTACACCTAGTCACTCGAACCGTAAAAGGATGGGCTGATGTTGATGCTCTAGTGAAACGCGCGAAGTTTGCTGGTTCAGGCAAAATCGATTTGATCTCCGCAGACGTCCGTTCGTCCATAATATACTTGTAAAATACCGTCAAATCAGCGACGTTTCTTCTATGTTGCAAGGAATCAAGCTCGTTAGTAAGAGTCGAGTTGCCGATCAATTTAACAGCTCTCCGCTGTACAGAATCAAGACATTTCAAACTACTTATGTAAGCTCCTCCCCATATGTGAGAACAATACTCCATGCAGGGACGAATAAATGATTTATATATTAAAAGAAGCTGCTCGCTATTAAAAACCTTACGACAACGACCCAAAAATCCTAATTTTTGAACAGCGTTCTTTGCTAGGCTAAAAATATGAGAATTCCATTTCATACTATTTTCAATCTCAACTCCTAGAAGTTTAATAGATTCTTTCTCTTCAAGATTATTTGAATCAAACTTTAATAAAAATGGATTAGGTGTTGATAACCTAGAAAAATGGCAAACTTGAGTTTTACTTGTGTTGAATTCAACACTGTTAGCAACTCCCCAATCTAAGATGGTTTTTAAATCAATATTTAATGAGTCTATCAAGTTTGATCTAGCGATATTAAGATTTGATGGTGCATACAAATTTGGCATTTCATGTGACGCATGAAGTGTGCTATCATCAGCAAAACTATGGATGGGATTAACTGTTGAACCTAGCAAGTCATTAATATAGAGAAGAAAAAGAGTAGGTGATAAAGCGGAACCTTGAGGAACACCAGCGTTAGTTGAAAAGATATTCGATGAAACACCATCAACATTGACCTGAAATTTGCGCTCGGAAATAAAGCTTTGTAACCAAGAAATAAGTTGCTCATCTAAGCCGTAGCATCTTAATTTGCAAATAAGATTGTTGTGCCATACTTTGTCAAACGCTTTGGCAATATCAAGTGCGTTTGTTTGAAATGAAATTTTATTATTATTATTGAGAATTATGGCATTATAAGTTTGTCAAAAAAATGTTGTCAAGTGTGTCAAAAAATGATTTCATTTATTTTTTTAGCCAATTTTTTGGAAAAAAAAATGTAGCTGTTTTTATGACGTAAATATAATTGAAAATGAAATTGGACATGGATATTTTTGAATGTGTTATAGTTTTTGAAATATTTTTGGAATTTTCAAAAAGTTTGTAATATTGATTTTTTAATAATTTTGGCAATATTTTTAGAACTTCGGAAAAAGTTTTATGTTTTGATTTTGTATGAATTTTTGGAATATATTTAGAATTTTGAAAAATTTTAAATTTTTGATTTTATCATAATATTTGGAATTTCGAAAAAATTTTTAATTTTCGATTTTGTAATAATTTTTGCAATATTCTTAGAATTTGGAAAAAGTTTGAATCTTAAAGAATTTTTGGATTATATTAGAATTTTGGAAAAAGTTTAATTTATGGAATATTTTTGGAATTATGAAAAAAGTTTCAATTTTTGATTTTGTAATAATTTTTGCAATATTTTTAGAATTTTGAAAAAAATAGAATTTTTGAATTTTCTACATTTAGAATTTTGAAAAAAGTTTCATTTTTTGATTTTGTAAGAATTTTCGGAATATTTTTAGAATTTTGAAAAATTCTAAATATTGATTTTATTATAATTTTTGGAATTTTGAAAAAAGTTTGAATTTTTGATTTTGTAATAATTTTTGCAATATTTTTAGAATATTGGAAAAGTTTAAATTTTTAAGAATTTTTGGAATATTATCGGAATTTAGAAAAAGATTAAATATTTGATTTTATTCTAATTTTTGGAATATTTTTGGAATTTCGAAAAAGTTTAATTTTATTTAATTTAACAATATTTTTGGAATTTTGATTATAATTTTCCGGCAACGTATTGATGGTTCATGTTAGTTTTGTAATAAATTTTTAAACAGAGATAAGAAATACTTGTACTTTAACAAACAGTTATGTTTGATATACATCGCTGCCCAAAACTAAAAACCATGTTCTCATAAAAGTTTTTTGCCTAAAACTATATCAAAATCCTTAACCCAGATCAAAGTCTTGATATCTCAGAGCTGTGAGATTTCAGCCCCTCCATATTTTGGATTTACGTTTGTAGCATTCCGTGTTCTTCAGTCACTGATGTTTTCATACGAGTTAAGGGGTGAAATTACATACAACTGGCAATAGCAGTAATTTCTTAGGTGTGTTGGTGGATGAACTATATTCAGTCAACGCTAGTACACCTATCCCCCGTTTTACACGGCACTCATTTAACACGTTTTCGACTTTACACGGTTTTTGAAATCAAATTTTCCAAAAAAAAAAAGTTCAAAAAAAAGACAAATTTTGGTATTACACGCACTCATATCTACTTTATTTTAATTAAACCTTCGGGTATACCATATACATACAGGTTGTAATTAAAACAAGAAAACAAGAAACTTGTAACAAAAAACGCATTTGAGTGTTCAAAGCAAAATTTTGAAAATACATGTTGATGTAAATAAGCAAAGGTATGTAAGAGATTCTCTATGTAAATCAGTTGATTTTAAGCAATATATCGTTATTAGCTAGATACAAAATGCGTGTGTATCAATGGTCATAGTTAATTTGTAAGTAAATAATTATATCTGTTGACATACGAGTTAACGTGAGATATTATACAACACTGGCAATAGCAGTGAGATCTTATTATATCCTATAATGAAATATTGGGGTCTGTCATATTTTATTAAATGATTGGCTTTATTGTTTAGTGATCAATTCAAAAAAATTTAAAGAACACAAACAATTAAAATTAGCGTCCATCAACATCGTTGAACGCATGTTGTTGAAAGATGTTAAAAGTTTTTATTTGTTGTTTTGATACATATTGTAATTCCTACTACACAACACATTTTATTTTAAAAAAAATAAAAACAATGGAAAATAAATTAATGATATGGCTTGAAGACCAATATCAAAGACGTACTCCAATTGGTCCCAATATCATAACTAGTAAAACTTTAAAATTTTTGGAATGTGAAATAGTCCATCTACTCTAAACTCCATCTACTCAAATAAAATGCCTTTTAAGTTTTATTGCAAGTCATGGTTGGTTCGAAATATTTAAACACGGGCATTTTTTGCAAAAATTTAAAATTAAAAAGCGCATCCACTGATTTAGATACAGCACAACAGTATGTACACTCTAAAATTGACTGAAATTAATTCCGGTACATCTTACTGTCCTGCAGCCAAATTCTGTAACTGTGAAGCGGTGAAGCGTTAAAAATTCCATCGTTTCTGTTCATTCAAAAACTTAATACTTCACCGCTTCACAATTACAGAATTTGGCTGCTGATCAGGTTTTCAATACTAAAGAGTGATAAGGCTTAGGTGGCAAAGCGTCCAGGTAAAAAAGAATAAACAAATCTTTCCATTTATTGGAATGCCAATACAAAAGCTAGGGCTAAAGCCACATTGTTCATTGATTTGTCTCATAACTCTTAAGTACCAGAAGTAAAATAGTATTTAATCAAAATAATATTTAAGGTTCTTCTTTTACTGGACAATGCTCCATGTCATCCTCAAGATTTGCAGCTTACAAATGGATAAATTGTATTTCTACCCAAAATTAAAACTTCTTTATTGCAACCATTATACCAGAAGATAATAAATAATGCAACTACTTTCAACTACATGATCCGAATATTGAACTAGCTCTCCGATTTCCGCGAACTCTCAACGAATTTTTAAGTCAATATGAAGATGTTTGCAAGATTTAGCTAAAAAGAAAGCACAGTTATTAATTACAGATTTAACTTCCAAGTCGCACCGAACTGAATCAAGTTAAGTTCGGTTTGATTTAGGTCAACATGCTAGTATGTGCATGTATAATTACTGTTTATTTTTCTGTGAATTTCTTATTGGTTATGTTGCATGTTTCTTTTTGAAAATCAATTCAACTGTTATGTCGATATGTGATTAAACTGGTACTTTTATGTTTACCGAATTTGTTTGCCGCCCAAGAAATGACAAAAAACCCAAGTTTTTCGTTTAACACGGTTTTCCATATAAAATTTATCTTTTCGATTAACAAGTTTTTATCAGGAACGTATCTACCGTGTAAAACGGGGGATAGGTGTACGTACTCTCAATATTAGTTATTGCTTGCTCAAAGAAATGAGTCATATAATCAAATATCTGGACGATTTTAATCATGGAGAAAGACAGTGCGTCATATGACCAAGGAATTGGTCTTTTATTTAATTTTAATTTATTTATGCTATCATGAAATATTGGTTTATGCCAGCTATTGATGTGTGATAGAATTTAATGTTTAGTTATCCATTCTTTAAAAAAATATAAAACCAACAAAATGAATGTTCGTATGTTGTTGTGGGACCTTGGTCTTAAAAGGTTTTAATTTGTTGTTATGATACATATTGTCATTCCAACTCGATTGTAGTTCCAACTCTTTTTTCCCACGAAAAAAAAGGCAAACCACCCGAATTTTTGTGTTCAGTTTTATTAGTTGAATAGTAAAAAATACGACTAAAAATTGAATTATATAATTTTAATTTTGAATTTTATTTTATTTTACTCGATTATTATATAATTTAATGCCAGCAATATCGAAGAACTAGTGTTTAAACATGTCGGAAACAATCGATGAATAAATTAATATATTGCTTACGGAAACTCAAAATCTGATATGAATAATTTTCCGGATGGAGGGACAGTTTTTGTGATTTGTGATTTTTTTTTTAATTTTTAATCAACGGATGTGACAAATCTGCATACTCAGTCCCTGCAACTGATATATGAGTTAACGTGAGATATAACATACCACTACAATGCCGTGCACAGCCGTGGGATATCACTAGCTAAGGTGATATCATAGGGACGCTGTCCGATCAACTATGTATTCAGACAACGGTAACACCTTCAATCTTAGCTATGGAATATTCCTTATTGATGGCTCGAAAAAACGAGCCCGCATACAACTATATACCTGCGCTTTAATCATTGAAGAAGATAGTGTGTCACATGATCAAAGAATACGTCATTGACTTATTGGCAACCCTATTGTTGTTTTGTTCCTGCAAATCTGTTTAAAAAAATTGCTTTTTAACTTCCATTTTTTTTCTCTATCATGAAATTTTGGCCTATGTCAAATTTTATATATTATAAAATTTATTATTAAGTTACTTATATTTAAAAAAAAATATAAAAACACCTCAGAACGATATTTTGAGTGATAATTAGTAATACACATTTACGACTAACCTTTCTTCTTAGTGTGATCTGTCGTAAGAATCCATGACGTGAGGTGGTCAATGGGTTTTTGTGTTTGCCGTTATCTATATATTCGCCACCAACAGCAAGTTTCTTAATATAAATAGGTAAAGTGTTTGTTTTGAATGTTATAAACCACAGAAACAAATTATTTCTTCAGACTCATTAACATCGGCTTTCAATATCACGCAAACTCTTAGTTAAGAGTAACACTTTATTTTGTGGTAGGATTTAGGAGTGTCAAAGAGTTTGTGTTGATTTTTTTCTATCAAATACCATCAAATTAATTATAATAACTTGATTGTATTTTACAACTTTTTTTACAAAATCTTGTGCTCACCTATAACGATAAAAAAATATATTCATTAGACATTTTCTTTTAAAACCTACCACAAGCAGTTCTCACAATAATCATACAATAATCATACAATTCATTACTACCAAACAATTTGAGACAAATCATATAAATAATATCTGTCTGTTTATGACGTTCCACTGTAAATCCATATTTTAGACTATAATGTTAACACCTTTTCTTTATTTCAATTTAAAACACTTATGCCCGTGTTGCTTGAACATTTAAATCGCCGATAATTTTTTTAATTCTTCATTCAATTAGTTTTACATCGCGATTGGACCTTTAAATAAAGCAAATAGATCCAAATAAGTTTTCTTATATTGATATTAAGTTAAATCTTTATATTTGTTTATATTAGTTTATATCTTTGTATTTGTCAAAAAATGTCGGTAAAACTGTTTGAGAGATTTTCCTTATTAAACCTCTTTTGTTGCGGCTTATTTATAATCATCAAGGAGTTCAGCACTTGTAACCATTTTTGAAATTGTAAATTTATCACTCGCTTTATAAGTCGCTTTAGCTTTATCATCCACTTTATCACATATCATTTCCATTAATTCTGTTAAATAAGTTTCTTTATCTTTGAAGTTGAACACTTTTATTAATTGAATTTTCAGATTTATTTATCCTTAATCCACTAACTTCGACAATCTTTTTTTTGGATCACTAATAGCCTCCTCTATTTCAGCCACTGTTGCTTTACAAACGAGACCTATTTAACTTCTTCTGATGTAAAACAATTTACTCCATATGAACTAATCAATAGAATCAACAAATATTTCCATTCTAATTTTTTTTTAACAAATCAATTTAACTTTATTGGCTCAACGAAAACATAACTCAATTCCCAACATTCAATAAAATAATTAAAATTAAACTCATCACAGTATAACACAAACAATTTTTTCCAACTTTAATTAAAATTAAGTTAAGTAACACAAGTGATATCCATGTGTATTAATTTTACGTAATCTCCTGACCAAATAAAATGGTCAAGTATATGCAGTAAGATTTTTCAGTTTCCGTCTCTTTTCCCATATCTTTTTCAGTTTTTGTCTCAATCTCTACTATTGATATACATAAATGCTTTTCTGTTTGTTTTGTTTTAAAGGTCGGAATCGAAATAAATTGGCAAATTATTAGTGTTTTTCTTTATACATGAATATTCTTATAATGAATTTTATAATGAGTAATTAAACATTTAAATTACAGATTTTCTCGGGCCAGAGGCCGCATGTTCTCAATTGTTATTTTTTCTTATTGTGGCTAGAAACCGTTATCGGTTTCGTTATACACCAATCAAACATTTAACAACAGAGTTCAATTCATGTGATGGGCCTCAATATATATCCTCATATATCAGTCTCTCTCTATTTTTAATGAGTTTATCGGCACTGTTAGCCGTTTCGAAAGTTTTATTATTAAGTAACTTTTTGACTGCAGATGGCATACAGACTCAACTATAAATTATAGTTACCTAATATATTAAGAAATATATTGAGGTACACCACTGTATGATTTTGACAAACGTCAAAAAAGTTACTCTTGTTTGTTTTGGGATTATTGTATTTGTTTGGTAAGTTTCTATTATAATTTTTAATTTTACTATTTCTGTTACAAATTTACTTTTATTTTTTTGCCAATCAATGTAACAGTAACATTAAAACATTATCATATGATTAATGCAAATTGTTATATCAGTTTGCATAAAATTAGGCAAAACAACATGACTTTTTCCAATTTATTTTCACCGTAGGAGGGACGATTTTGATCGATTATGATCAATGTTGATCTACGGATCTGACTACCCCGCGTACTCCAATCCCTGCCATTGATATATGAGGTGTCACATACCACTGTGACATACCGCGTGAGGTATCTCATACCACTGACAATGGCAGGAGATATCATTAGCCAAAATGATATCTGAGGGTTTTGGAGGACGAACTTTATTTAGTCAACGGCAACACTCCTATTCTTAGCTAGGCAGCGTTCCGTAATAGTACCGATCATTAGCTCTTCCGAGAAATCAGACCAATATATAATTATGTGTGGGCTTTGTGACTCGATTGAGGAAGTGAGCGGTGCGTCTGGGGTGCGCTGCATCAGCTGGATTATTGGCAATTAGTTTTGTTTTGTTTTCTGCAAATTTCTCACAATTTGTTTTTCACTTATTATTTTGTTATTATTTCTTTATCTTATCATGAAATATTGGCATATGTCATAATTTATTGTATGATAAGATTTTTTGCTTAGTTATCCATTCTTTAATAAAACATAAAAAAATAAAAAATAGAATAATAAAACAGGAAAAATTAAAATAAAAAATAATCCTTTTGATACATATATGATAGTAAAATAGAAAAGATATAGGTCTGCAAGTGCTAAAGTAAATATGCGCAATCCACCCGCCCATCAAGCGGCATGTCCACGGTATTTGCAGGACACCACATATATGAATCAAACCAAAATTTTAAAATACATGTTTAAAACATTTGCGGATTGAACGGTAACCACGACCACGACAAACTGAACATTCTATTCCTTACAGAAACACAAGTTTCTGAAAATTTTTTGAAATTGACAGAGCGAAAGCTTCAAAACTTACGTCAATGTCTATTTCTGACAAGAATTTCTACACTGCCATTAATTCTTTAAGTTCTGGTACAAAATCTTGATGGTGAATCAATAGTCAATGATCCCGCAAGAAAAGCTAATTTGTTCGCTGGACAATTTTCTTTGAACTCCACTTTGAACTCCACCGGCCTAGTTAGACGGATTGTCATCTGAGTCTAAACTAATTAACGCTGGTGTACCTCGAGGCTCAGTATTGTCCCCAACCCTATTTTTGATTTATATCAACGAATTGTTGAAAATCACTAGCAACCCAATAAATAGTTTTGCAGATGATAGTACTCTGCACAAGCCGTACGAACACCTGCCTTCAAAAAGTTATTAAAGTTAAAGTTAAATTAATCCCGCCCTCTCCGGGCTGCCATAAACGTCAATAAAGACCTAAAAAGTCGCCGATTGGGGTGACCAAAACCTGGTCAATTTCTGCTCTACCAAAGCACAGCTGTTGATTGTTTTCAGATCAAAGACTGAGTTCCCCAAAGATATTTTATTCAGTATGTGTGATGAACCATAGGTGAATGTAAAAACATTCGTTTATTGGGTGCGACAGTTTCAAATGACCTACTCTAGAACGATCATGTAATAGCGATGTCAAAAAGTGCGTCTAAAAAACTCGGCCTTTTAAATAGATGCAAAAGATTTTTCACTCGATACTATATGCTCCATGTTTATAAGTCCTATATTCGTCCCTGTATGGAGCACTGTTGTCAAATTTGGGGTGCTGCTTCTGTTCCCATCTTGGCCCTTTTGAACTCTGTTCAAAAGCGGGTTATACGAATTGTGGGTGATCGAGATTTAACATCCAAACTTGACTCCCTACAACATCGTCCTATTGTTGCTGACCTCATTGTTTTTGACAAATATCGTTATCAACAGTGCTCAGATGAAATCAGCGGCATCATGCTTCAAGCTTATTATTACCCCCGATTCACTCGGCAATTGGCTAGCGCAAGCAGTCAAACGGTCGAGATCCCGCGCTGTCATACTAGCAGATCGCAGAAAGACTTCTTTGTCCGAACTGCATACAAATGGAATAGTTTGCCGGAATCCATAGTCTCAGGTGGTTTCAATCCGCAGAGGTTTAAAAAAAAGCCTTCATCAACACCTTAGAGCGTAAGTTGTTGTGGGACCTAGATCTTAAAAGGTATTTATGCGTTGTTGTGTTGTCTTGTGACACATATTGCACACAACACAACACTTTTTATTTAAAAAAAAATGAATTGGGGTCAAACAAACTCAACAATTCGGAGTAAGTTAAAACTTTGAAATTCTTGTAGCTTCTTGATTGTTTGAGTTGATTTATTCAGGAAATTTAAACGTTTAACATTAATTAAAACTTGATTACTAGAATTAGAAGAATTCAACCTGTTGTTTTTGTTCTGGGTGAAAACAAATCTTATGTGAGTTGATATTTTAATGGAATTTTAAATTCATATAACTGATACATATTTTATTTTATTTTTACGAATTTTTCTATGCCACATCTTGATTGTAACAAAGCCTCCTTCATGGGTGACATTCACAATTGTTAGTTGAATTTTGGATAAGTTGTAGATATATCGATAAATATGTTTACTTTGATTGAACTTTAACAAAATTTAGTAGTCCTGCTAGGACTAAAAGACACCGATGTTAGCTTAGTCCTTCATACTATTTTTAATCGTACTTTGTGTTCCCAAAAATTAGCACCAACTGCATTTTTGTAATTTAATCCTATTGTTACACGTTATTTAAACAAAGTTTAGTAATACGGATGCAACGGTTTTTGAAATAGCACCGCTGGTGACCTGTACACTAAAGTAATATTTGTGGATCTTCAATAGTGTGTATTCCATTGCCAGGTTCGAAAGCTGTAGAAAACATATAACGAAATCTTGGACCCTCTAAAATTTGCAACTGATTTTACCGAAAAATAATTTGATCACCATATTAATTGATTTAACTCCTCTACCAATAGATTTTACTTTTATATACCTTTAATTTTATTTTAAAAAAATAACAGATTATTTCTAGACCAATAGTAAAGAAATACAAAAAGTGGACATCCATCTGTCTCAAACTATACCTATAAATTTCCATTAAATATATATAAACATTCATGATGCATGAAATGAAAATTGATCTAAAATTGATGACAAAGAGATATTTCACATTCCTTTGTCAATGACGATTACCTTAGACAATATTAATTTAGTGAATTTGAATTTATAATTGATTTTTCATGCTACCGTTCATAATAAAAATTACAATAACATGCATCCCGCGACGGTAAATAAAGAAACTAAATATAAGATCTACCTGTGGCGGCTAACCGACAAAGAAACATAAAAAAAACAATTTTTATAATCTTTAAAATTAAACCAATCATCTAACTATTTTTGGATAATTCCTAAAGTGAAATAACCTCGATGACTAACTCCTGTTCATCTATAACGAAATAAAAGCAATTTTCCTATCAACAACTACTAGAAAAAACAAAGAATCTAGAATCACTTTTTCTGTTATTAGATGAGCTAACCGTAATTTCCCAAATTCATTAACTACGGTAGATTAGATTATTTATTTTTTTTTCACCACAATGTAAATGTTTTCTTCCTCAATTCATTAAATGATAAGAATCTTTTTTTTTTGTAACCTAAAAATATTATTCCCTAACAAGTAATAAAAATAAAACCAAAATACATAATCGAATTTTATAGATTTTTTTAAGAAAATGGTTCATTAAATTTTAAGAGTTGATTGTTTTTTGGGAAAGGATAAAAAAAATGTCAAAACACAATTTTTATGTCATTGTCAAACATGGAAGAATAGAGAAAAAAATTTAAGATAAAAAATTATTTTAAAGATTACCGTCGCCGTCCGCCGTCTACCAAGTAAATTGGATTTTTTTTTCTCTTCCAAAAGATCAAGAAATCAGACATGTCACCTTGTCTTAGGTCAATTTAGGGATAAAGTGTAAATTTTCGTAAGACAATTTTAGGATTTAATGTCATATAAATTTAGAAAAATTATAAAATTTATTATATTTTGTGTTTTTTTTGATGATGTATTGAGGATGATTTATCTGACTTTTTGCCATGTTCAGATGGTTGATGGATGCTTCGAAAAACTTTAAATTAGTTTTATTTTTCAAGTTATGTGAAATTGAATCGTAAAAGTTTCAAGTATTTTGGGATCACCTTTAGTACACTATTCACCTTTAATCCCTATTTCCATTCTTCTGACTAAACGAGAAAAATTATACCAAATATCAATTTTAGGATGAGATTATATCCTTAAAAATTATAGTTAGAGCCGTTTATTTGAATTGTCATTGATCGGAAGGTTAGGTTAAATGCTATAAAATAACATGTGGTAGATGTTAGATCATTTTAGTTATCATAAATAATTCTGCAGGTATTTTTCGTTCTTTAAAATCCTCTTTAATTTTATTCGGGAAGAAGGAGTCAAATCTTTGATTGATACCGACAGCATTTTCGACCAAAAAGGAAATAAATAAAAGCACCATAATGGTATAACAGAAAGAAGATTATATATGAATCGATTTGGTTGGATGTTAGAAAATGTAAACATAATTTCCCACAATATAAAAACCAGAATAACTGTGAACAAGTACAGTTGATAACAAGACTATTAGAAATCTTACAAAAACCTAATATACCTTGTTTTATTACAATCGAATGTCATTTCCTGGTGGTATTGACATTTCTATTTGCCAGAAGCTATTCTACATTTGGATCTCGATTTTGTGAGCTTACACCGAGAAACAAGTCACTCTGCGATACAATGAATTATGAGAGTTGCAAAGAATGTCACGGATGATACTTTGATACATCATATGCTCACATGATTGATCAATTGCTCGATAATCGATGAACTTTAATCATTTAATCCAAGCAAGCGCAAAGTAATTTTATAGATTACTTTGGTCTGAAAGACCTAAGTATTACATTCATGAGCTCAAAGTAAATTCTTACCCCCACTTTGTTTAGAATTTCTCCACGTTTTAGGACCTACTGATTCTAAAAAAACAAAAAAAAATGTATGTCTGTCTGCCGGCCGGTTGGCCGGCCGTCACAACCGACGGGATCTAGAAAACCGCTGGACGGATTTGAAAATTTTTTTTTTCTAAAAATAGATTTACTCAATGGGAAGAGCCAAAAGGACGATGTGTTCGAAAACTGTACCGAAAGTCTGTCAAAAATATCATCAAGTGTGTCAAAACAAGGAAATTTGCATACTTTTTGCTTAAAAAACGTTCATTTTAAGTGAATACGAGTAGGACCATGAAATTTGGAGAAATCTTAATGGTCGGGATTGGTATGTGAGACCAAAATCTTGATTATTGCATTTGAGTTTGTCAAAAAAATGTTGTCAAGTGTGTCAAAAGAAAGATTTTTATTTATTTTTTTGCCCAATTTTTTGGAAAAAAATAAAATTAATAATTTGTATAACATGAAAATATATTATTATTATAGAGAATTATGGCAATATAAGTTTGTCGAAAACATAATGTCAAGCGTGTCAAAAAATGATTTCATTGATTTTTGTAGCCAATTTTTTGGGAAAAAAATGTGGCTGTTTTTATGACGTAAATGTAATTGAAAATGAAATTGGACATGGAAATTTTTGAATTTTTTATAGTTTTTGAAATATTTTTGGGATTTTGAAAAAAGTTTTAATTTTTGATTTTGTAAAAATTTTTGGAATATTTTTGGAATTTTGAAAAATTTTAAATATTTTATTTATTATAATTTTTGGAATTTTGAAAAAAGTTTCAATTTTTGATTATGTAATAATTTTTTTAATATTTTTAGAATATATCAAAATGATATTTCAGAGCTGTGAGATTTCAGCTCCTTCATATTTTTAGCATTGAAGTCAAGGTTGTCAATGTTTTTATATCATGTCTCTATAGATGATTTCTTCAAGTTCTAGAAAAAAAAGTCTTTAATATAATTTGGACTGTTTTCGGTAGGTGCGTGAACAGTAACGATCTCAACTTTAATTTTTTGATTGAGAATTTTAAATATGGATACCGGCATATTGATTGAGCAGAAGTTGGTGACCTGTTGATTCACGTAACGATATATGCGCTAGCCACTTCCACACCTGGAGTAAAAAAGAAAAGTTTCCAAAAATAGATTTAAAGGAATGCAACTTGCTTCATATTATTGTTTTTAGCCATGCCATTTTGATATAATGAAATGTCAGTTTTCCATTATTAAATATTCTAATGACAATCTTAAGTTGTAAAAAGTATAAATTTATTATTAAAACGTTTTATCAAGTAGCAAATGTTTATATATAGCTGCGTTTTTTTGATTCGGGTCAAGATCAAGGTTTGAAAAAATGGATATGGGTCACACAAACAAAAAAAATATTAAATTTTAAATTGTTGGCAACACTGAGTTTCAGAATTGCGAAAATAAAATGTCAAAACACATTTTGATAAATTTCAGATCAATAAAGTTTATGAAGAATTATATGTTATTGTAATTATTGTATTGTAATAATTATTGTAATAATTAAAATTTAATAAAATAATTAATAATTAATAAAAAATTGTAAACATGCAATTTTTAAAAAATATGGATTTTATATCAGAGGTTTGTATGTATTGCTTTAAAATTAATTTTAAACAAATTTTATTGATATCATATTGAAAACAAATCATATTAAAATTGATTTTAAACAAATTTTAATAAAGTATTTTTGACAGTTTTTTTTATTTTGAATAAATTTTCTTTGACATTTATAAGTTTTAAAATGACGATACCAACCTTATAAAATCAAAACCTACGTTTTTGCCATCTCTTGCAATTTCATGTAACTAAAATATTTCAGATCATTGATCTAGACTCAGATAAATATATGGGTTATGTTGTTGTTGTTTTTACATGTAAAAATTAGACTTGATCTAGACCTTGACCCTGACCCAAAAGGAAAAAAAACGCAGCTATTGTTTCGGAAGTTTATGTGGTATTTTCTACACCGAATTTATTAAGTTTTCAACTCAATTATGAAACAAGAAAACTCTGTAATTGGCTCAAAATATTTATTCCTCTTTGGATATATGCGTTATATTAATAATAATTTTAAAAAAATCATCAAGAGGAAAATAAGCCTGTATCAGCATCTCCATCATCAAGTATCATCTGTACCAGCTCAATTGAACAATGCCACTGGAGAACCTACCAAAGAGTCTTTAACATTAAAACTAAACAAAACGTCAAGCATGTTATTTCCTACAGAGATTATGCCAATATTAGTATAAATAAATTTAATGCTTTTTGTATGGTCGTAACTGGAGTTCCTTTGTAACCCAACTAGTAATAATGTTATTATGTTTCCAAAAAAATTGTTACTTTAAAAGCTTTTGTACCCAAAAATCTAAATAATTGTTGGTTTTCCAAATCAATTCAACGAAAAAAAAGCTTTCCAACAAAGTATACCGCTTATGGATTTTTGATAAAGAGTCAAGCTTCGCAATATACAAATCGACTTTAAAACACAACTACGAACATCCCGACTAGCATTATGTAAGAGCTCAGATCTGGGTCGGATACAGCTTTCCATACGACTGATAGGAACCGGATAAGGCACACTGAGCAGGCCCTAATAAGCAATATAACGTCTCAAACTATCCAAACCGAATCAGGCAGCCCTTCTAAAACTCGACCAGGACAGGATCAGTTCAAATAGTGCACCCACTACTATGCATTTTAGTACAATTTTTGTGAACACATAATTTTCAAAATGTCCAAAAAACGATTGTTAAAATATTCTATGTTTTAACTTATCTATACGTAGTAAAACGCAGAAAAGCGAGATCTGAAGTATATGTGAAATTTCGCAAACTATGCATATCTAAAATGGATAATACTCTAGTGAATTTTAACCAAATGAAATTTATTAAGGCATACCTTAATTGTAAAATTATAAACGATTCTGATCAGGCCCAGATAAGGTAGGTTGTTTGAGTTCCCGGCCGGATCAAGACAAAGATCGTGAGCCCTATTAGTAAAATCAGGTATGCTTTCTGATAGGTGTCGGATGCAAATGCCCTTTTAGGACTTACCTTACTACACTCTGATCCGGCCTGGATCCGGCCCGTATCATAGTATAGCATGCCTGAACAAAATGCTACTCGGAATGATCTATGCATAAACCCATTTTTAAACAACTCGGACCAAAACAACTTTGGAATAAATGTGAACATCAGTCTGAATGCGAAATAGAAACAACAAATAAATATTTCTATTAATCAAATCATCGACGGCTTTATACAACAGACCGTTTCTAATGCGGAAAGCGAACCTCAACATGTAACAAGTACTACGTCAGTTGAAAATGTTAACAGTATGTAACAAGTACTACGTCAGTTGAAAATGTTAACAGTAATCCTGAATTGACTTTTCTCAACGTCACCCTATCTGATTTAACTTTTTGAATATGTCTAAAAAATTCCGCTATGTCAGTTTTGGCGATAGTCCAATCAAGTATTATATCATTGTTTTGCCTCATTCTATAAGCCATATAACATTTATTTAAAATTTTATAATAACTAGCTTCCAATATCTTACGTCAAGGAAATTGGCGTAAATTAAACATAAATAACCTAACGTAAAAAATGTATTATGATAAAATACGCGATATTTAACGGGTAGCATTTTATAAGTAATCTACGCCAACTCTAGAACAACAAACTAATAGTAGAAACTAAATTCCTGTTTAACCACCAAACATTTCCATTTTCATGTATAATACGGCTACATTGCATTTTTCCATTAACCAAACAATCAGTATACATAATCTTCGGACTTTCTGTCAAAAACATCAAAGGCATAATAGTTTTTTATATGTTTGAGTTCTCTCTACTTTGAATTTAATTGTTGTATTTCATCTCATTGCTAAATAAAACGAAACGGGAGAGTTCATTGCGATCAACAATCAATAATTCTCTTTTTTACTTTATTTGTAATATTATAAAAACAAAAAATAATTATGACTTGGAGTTGCAATTAAGATTTAAAATAAAAATGTTGTTCTCGAAAATAAAATTGTGATTTTTTATAGATATGTGATTTAAAAATTGAATTTTTTGCTTTGATCTTTTTTTATTTGCAAAATGAAACACCTTTTTGTTAAAGGAAAAACTATACATAATATAAGATTGTAAAAAGTAATTTTTCCTTATTGTGGAATAAAGTTTGGAAAATGTAACAACAAAAATATTTTTGCCGTTGTTAATAAATGTAATTTGAAAGAGATTTAAAAGGAAAAAAAGAATATAAAGTTTATGTTTGTTCTTTGTGCAGTTAGATTGGGAAAACGGAAAAGAATTGCCATAGGAAGGCAAACGATTTCATTGTTTCATCAAAGTCCTATTGTTGGTTCAGACACAAGGAGTGTTTCTAAGGCATTAAACTAAGGATTAAATTCGTAAGAAACACTAAGTCTGGAACCACCACAACATGATTTAGAGACTAAATGGAAATGTCGTCAAACTCGTTGTAATCGAGATACAACCCAAATCAACTCAAAACATAAACGCAAAAGAAAAGGATTGGTACATACAATATATCATCACATTATGTAAATGGATCTTTCTGTGGCTTGTTATCAAGACAACATGCAAGACACAAATAATGTTAGCTTATTTATCTTAATTTCTGTTAACTTACTATTGTTCTGTTTTAATTGCTTTCGAAAAGTGTAACTTTATGGTTATGAATTAAAAAGTGTTGATTTAGAGATCGTTCTTCTGTAGAGTACGCGTTGAAAAGGAAAACCATAATACATTCGTTTATAGTTAAATTTATAAATCCCTTGGATAATAGATGCCTTAGGCATCTATACCAAACGTGAAAAGGTCCAACGTCAAAGATCTTTACCCCCATTTGCATTTATAATTAATTTCAAAGGCATTTGCTAAGTTTTACAAGCTCATATCTAAGAATATTTAATCATTTGAAGAATATACAATCAGATTTTCTTAAGAGTTTCAACACTCAAATCGCTCTGAATAAACTAACAGACAATATTGTATCTTATGTAACGAAGTACGTAAATTTTACTCCAAAAACAAGAATATTCGTATTTAAAGAAATTCTCTAATGATTTTTTAATTTGTTTCGGTTCCGGCCTTTAAATTAAAATAACTCATATGTACAGATCAATCAACCAATGTTTTACATTTTATGTCAATTTCAATTAATAGTAGTCAATTAATAGTACATTTTTAATAAGAATTTTTTGTTTTGTAAAGCTTAGTCATTATATTATATGTAGATATAATACGGTTGTGCAATTTATTAAAAGTAGAATTGTCGTCTGTAGTTATAGAAAAGCATATTTTCCCGTTTGAATAGAATTCTTTTTATTGAGATGATATATGGAAATGGTTGACTTGCATTATATTGAGATGATATGGGGAAATGTTCAATTGGTGTGCGATAGAGAGTATAATGAAGGAAAAACAGGAGATGAAGAATTTGACTATTTATACTTGATCATTTGTTCGATTGAGGAGATTATATAAATTTTGATAAAATGGTTAAGATAGATGTAAATTTAAATTTAAACAAAAATATAAACATATAAACGAATAAATATAGCACTCAAAATAATACACAATATATGTCTATTAAATAACACTTAAAACAATATTTACCATTAAAATTCACTTTACTTTTGTTTGCTCGATGTTCATAATACAGCGTTTCATTTACATTTCATTCTCTTTCAACGCAAATTTGTTTGCTTTTTAAGTTTTTTTTAAAGAATGGATAAAGAAAAATCTTTTCACATATAAGATATGATATAGGTCGATATTTCATTTCAGGTTGAATACAATTTTGTTTTGTATTTCGTTATGATTATGTAGAATCGCACCCATACTTTTAGGGCACTGATTTTTTAATTTCTAGACAGTATGGAGAACAAATGTAATATATTAAACAGTAAGCTTGTAACTAAAAAATTATTTTAAAGATTAAAGAAAAATTGAAAATTATAACCGCCAAAAGAAATAAAAAGCCCTATAGTATATAATCAAATATTATGTCGTGACGTTTAACGAAGGGTGGAGTGCGAAGAAGAGAATGAAATTAACAAATATTAATTTCCCTATACCCTTTATTATTGCTAACATTATTAAATAATAATTATTTTTAAATTCCCACCTGGCAATAGAGGCAAATATTCTATCTGGAACAAATCTTTACTGGATTTAAACTTTTAAATTCTAGAAATAGTGATGGTGAGCCTAAAAACAATAAGAAATAGCCTAAGTGACTAAATATATATATATATATATATATATATATATATATATATATATATATATATATATATATATATATATATATATATATATATATATATATATATATATATATATATATATATATATATATATATATATATATATATATATATATATATATATATATATATATATATATATATATATATATATATATATATATATATATATATATATATATATATATATATATATATATATATTAGACTGGTCGTCAAAAACTAAATTTTCCGAGACGCCCCCCAGAAAAATTCTTTGTGGTCAAAAAACCACAACGGCTTTATTTTTTTTTAAGTGAAAAGAACACGTGCCGCAAAATCATCGAAGTTTATTCTTTGATAAAATTGTTAATATCTCATAAAATATGCAGATGTCAAAAAAATCACATAATCATTTTTGCAGGGAATTTAATTCTCTACAAAAAAGGTCCAAGTCATTTTTTTTCCTAAAACCTATATTTCTGATGATATTTTGAAATAAAACTTGAAATTCTTCGAAAATCGTAAAACCAAGTGATGAAAATTTCGACGAAAAAGTACTACTTTTGATTTTTTTTGTCGCGATTATTTTTTTATACATTTCATTCTATAGCATAAGAAGAAAGTTAGGAGTTTTTCGTCATCTTTATTTTTTATGTTTTTTAAAAATTACGAAAACTTACAAGTTCATTTTTAACATGATATTTTAGAACTATACGTTTTCGGGAAAAAAAGACATGGACTTTTTTTGTAGAGAATTAAATTTCCTACAAAAATGGTTATATGATTTTTTTTGACATCTGCATATTTTATGAGATATTTGAAAAAATCTACGAATTTTTCAAAAAATCAACTTCCACGATTTTGCGGCACGTGTTCTTTTGATATAAAAAAAAAATGCCGTTGTGGTTTTTTGACCACAAAGAATTTTTCTAGGGAGCGTCTCGGAAAATTTAGTTTTTAACGACCAGTGTAATATATATATATATATATATATATATATATATATATATATATATATATATATATATATATATATATACATATATATATATATATATATATATATATATATATATATATATATATATATATATATATATATATATACATATATATATATATATATATATATATATATATATATATATATATATATATATAAACATAGATATAAATATATATATATATATATATATATATATATATATATATATATATATATATATATATATATATATATATATATATATATATATATATATATATATATATATATATATATTTATATATATATATATATATATATATATATATATATATATATATATATATATATATATATATATATATATATATATATATATCAGTGTTGCAAAACGAAAGAATTTTTCTAGGGGGCGTCTCGGAAAATTTAGTTTTTAACGACCAGTGTAATATATATATATATATATATATATATATATATATATATATATATATATATATATATATATATATATATATATATATATATATATATACATAGATATAAATATATATATATATATATATATATATATATATATATATATATATATATATATATATATATATATATATCAGTGTTGCAAAACGAAAAAAAAAATCGTAACGTTATGCGTTTCGTTTTTATAACAGTATAATTATTTTTTCGGTACGTTATTTCGTTATGAAACAGAAAAATATTATATTTTATTATGTTATAACGTTATAATTACGTTATTTTAAAATTAAATGTAATGTTTAACAGATTAGTTTTAAACATTACAATTTAATTTTAAAATAACGTAACTATAAAATTTGACTCATTTCAAATTCTTTAATTTTAATAACGACACCTTTTATTATTCACTACTGTATTATTCACTATTGTATAAAAAAACAATTAAAAAACAATAATTTTAAAATTTTTAAGTATATATATTTTTTATAATTCACACTACTATAGTTTTGATCTCGTGGAGATCATCGACGGGCGTAGATATGTAACTGAAGTAATTAAAATTAAAGAATTATACAATGGATTATTCACGTCACTCCGACGAATATTTTGAAATCATTTCATATTAAAAATAATTAATTTTTACCAAAACTAAGCAATCTTATCAGGAGTTTTCACAAATCTGATAGTTTGTTTATAACTATTAGAGTTGCTTTTAATAGATCTTCAGATTGATTTCTCGGCCAGCATAAAAATATTCTTTCTTAAATTATTCAAAACACCTGTGATGCAAAACGGCTACTACAGACTTGAAATTATTTAAAATAAACTTAAAATTGTACAACATTTTATGCCCGATTTATAGTCGGTAACTCTAACTTAACGTAAACTACAAATGTATGAAAATGCACTAGAGTATTTATAGTCGTTAAAGCCGCTTTTTCAGTTGCTGCAGTGTTTGCGTTCCTTCATTCAGTTTTTTTTTAAACCAATCATATATCTTAAAAATTGTAATTTTTTCTGCTGCAGATTTTTCATCAGAGTTGGTTTAATTTTATCTTTTTCTCTGAACAAAAAAAAGAAAGAGATAAGAACATTACATTTTAAAAAGAGAAAATACCGAAACAAAAAAAAATTGTGTATTTGTTGACATCACAAACGTCAAACGTCAATCATCTTGAATTTTGTAATTTGCTTAAACTGCAGAATTTATTGTACTGAATATTTTGTGAATTTATAGTTTGTATATGAATATAATATTAATATAAAAACGTGATGTTATGCATAATGTTATTGCTATTACATGCTGTAAATATAAATATGAGCCATTTCAAACACTTGATTATTTTAAAATGCAGATGGCGACAAAATCGTTGTGCAAATTTTTCATCAACTAAAAAATCGAAGGGTAAAAATTACTGAAGGAACGAAAACGTGAACGCACACACTGCAGCAACTGAAAAAGTGGCTTAACGCAAACTTAACGTTAACTTAACGTAAAGTTCATTTCATTCTATCTTAAAGATTTTGTTAAGGATTTGTTGACGTTGGGTATAAAAACTGAAGAAAAGTAATATTTAATTGCAAGTGTCCATAAAAATAAAATTTTATTTTTTAAAAAATGCAAAGGATATAAAAAGAGCGACTTTAAAGCCAAATATTAGCAGAAAATTAATATGAAAATAAATTTTTTTATTTTTAAATTTTGTATCAAATGTATGTTTCGAATTTTATTATTTTAAATTTTGATTTTAAAATCAGTTTATTACTTTTAAACAATTGATTGATATATAACATTGATTACAAAACCATAATTAATATCAGATCAAACGTCAATGAATACGTAATTTCTTACCGACTATAAATCAAAATTTTTAGATGTCTTAAGTTAGGGTTAAGTTAAAGTTAACGTTAAGTTAACGTTACCGACTGTAAATCGGGCATTAGAACTACCAAAATCTGTAGTTTAAGCGTCCGCAAAAATTGATAAAGAGCAGATAAGTTGGATTTTATTCAACCGGTTTTTGTGTTTTGATTTTCATATACATAATTATAAAAAAAGTCACCCGAAAAACGAAATAAAATATTGAGTTATCGTTACGTTTTACGTTATTGTAACGTAGTTTAATTTTTAAAACGTTATGAACGTAATTATTACTAATAACGCTATTTCATTTCGTTATTCCGTTTTTGCGTTACGTTACGAGTAACGTTTTGCAACACTGATATATATATATATATATATATATATATATATATATATATATATATATATATATATATATATATATATATATATATATATATATATATATGTATATATATATATATATATATATATATATATATATATATATATATATATATATATATATATATATATATATATATATATATATATATATATATATATATATATATATATATATATATATATATATATATATATATAAAGAAGATCTTGAGCAGTGGAGCAATTGTATTGTTTTTCCCATTCACTATAAGCCTACAACATATGTACATTTTTGTGTCGAAAAATATTCCAGAAATAATATTCATGTGCTGAGTTCGTATTTCAAAATCGAAATAAAATTATTGATATTATTATCAGTCAGAATATTATTCCAATAGAGGTAACAGAGAAAAGTAAATATACCACTGTTGTCAATTTGATACCAGTTTGGGCTTTCTCATATAATAACAAAATCCATAGATCACAAAGCCAATAAACCAAAGTTTACAGTTAATTTTAAAAAGACAGATTCATATCTGTAAAACAAATTATTCTTCGTAACCTTATACATAACACCAAATTTCCACCCATCATTATTCAATTTAAAATAAAATTAATTAATTCAAAATACCTGTCAACAGATTATAAATATTTCACTAACAATAAATATCATATTTTTTATTATAATTTTTTTTAAATATATAAACCAAACAACATTCAGATACAATTAACACAAAATACCATCCATCCTCCTAATAAATAAAATAATTAATTAAGATGAACAAAATATATCCCATTCTTCTTATATCTAATGAAATATTTCTGTTTTCTTTTGTATCATCTTTATAGTGAAAGATGAAAACAATTGACATTAATCATTTCGACACTAATTTATCATTAAAATAACTTTGGATGAAAAAACATTTTTAAAACGGAAAAATTTTCTGTAACAAAATTGTTTTTGATTTCTTTTAATGAAGATAAAGCATAAGAAATTTGGCAAAAAATATTTTAATATAATATAATTTTAAATAAGATTAAAGGTCGGATAAATCTGATTTGAGGTTTATATGTTATTTTTTCTTTTTCTATATTATTTCAATCAAATTTGTATATTATGTGGACATTTGGATTACATTTTGAGTATTGATATCAAACTTGCGTCATCAAAGTGAATTTGTCCGTATACATAACTTAATATGCTTACATGAAAAAGTTGTATACCACTTTTTCCCACACAAATGAGCAATGAGCACTGGATGAACTCAATCCGGTAGCGACTAGCATTCATTGTAAAACAAATTTCTACTCAGTTTATTACGTTTGTTTTAAATTTTTGGTTTGTGCCTTGTCAAACAATTACTTCAATTTTTTGTTGCTCCTATTTAATTTTTAAATTAAAATTAAAAGAAAATAAAACAATAATAAACAAAGCAGAAAAGGTTTAAAAGAAACGAAATAAGATAAATAATAACAATAATATTGCGGAATATAATTACATGTACTTCGTCTTCATCAATTTATTTATACAAAAAAAATATTTTCGTTTTTATTTAACACTGGATACAAAAATTTATTTTACAGTTTTTTATTTACTGCAGGGTTTGATCTAAAAAGAATTATAGTATCTTCCACTATTCAATCCCACGTTACCACGTTACCGTATGTTAGACTCTATTTATCGTCTTTTTTAAATACGGTTAAATGCAAGCAAAACTCAAAAATAAATTGGTTGAATTAACAAATTCTAGGTAAACTTTACAATTTTTTTTGTAAAATCAACAAATTTGCAAATTTCAAAAAGAAAAATCAAACTAGTTAACTGTAAAACCGTAAATAATTTATAAATGTTAATTAAAGTTAAAAATAAATTATCTGTTAAATAATCCTGAACTATTTTTGGTCGCTCGATCCGGAAAAAAGTTGAACATTAACTGAAACCATTATTTATGGTCCTTCGAGCCGAATAAGATTAAATATCTTCATCGGGATTGATCAGCAGTTATTATTATGTTAAAGTTTATCAAATTGTGAATTACGTTCACTTGCTGATCCCTTTTATGTATCAGTATTTAAAACTATTTGTCTAAAGTTATCAAAGTTGTTACATTAACAGAAATAATTTAATTGTAACAGAAGAAATTAAAATTGATTTATGTGTTTAATATTTCTAAACTATTTCTCGTACGTTCGACCCGGATAAAATTAAACATTAGCTGAAATAATGTTTGAAGTATCTCTTACTTATTTTTGGTCCGTCGAGCCGCATAAAATTAAATATCTGCACCATTAAATTGATCAGCATTTATTATTATTTCAACGTTCATCAAATTTGTAGATTACATTCCTTTACTTACTCCAGTTGTGTATCAGTATTTAAAGCTATTTATATAGTGTGATCAATAGTGATTACTTTAACAGTCAATGTCAGGTATAAAAAGAGTAACCCATTTTTGTTCCTTAATATTAAAACTACAGTTTCAAAATTATATAAGGCAAGACATCATTAAAATATTTTCATATCTTACTATATGTAATTGTTTACACATTTGCTCAACTTAGCATATACTCTAGATAGTTACATAAACAGGAAACAAACACACTGGTTTTGGCCATTGCACAATTATAATTATAATTTACAATTACAATTTTGACAAGTCTAGTCAGAGCATTTTTTGGTTTATATAATATCATTCGTCCAGAATACGATGCAGCCAGTGCCAAGAAAGCATCACTCCGAACAAGATTCGAATTGCTTAAAAGTATCTTCAAATTACTCACAAGTATTTTTTCCAACTGCATTCTTAATAGTGGGGGATGGTTATAATGGAGTCAGAATATGTCACGCATTACAAGATTTTGAATCTCAGGAATCTTTTGTAACAGAGGAGTGTGGTCAGAGTCATTGATTGCAACGGAATAATGGAAGGCTTTGTACAAGAATGGCTTAGGAGATGCAAAATTGCTTTAATATCGTCATGAATATTGATGAAAGTCTTCGTAGATTTAGGGAAGTAGAATCTAGCACGAAGTAGAAACAGCACGAACAATTAAGGAGGATGTGTACGTAGACGATCTGATGACTGGAGTCAATTCTCCATTCTTTCAACAACCAGCTTCAATTTAACAAAATTTTCAACGAACAGCAATAGACTGCAATAGTTGTAGAGATGTCATCAGAGAGAGGTCATCAGACATGTCAAAAGACATGTCAAAAGAAATAAGTGACTATCCCGAAAGCCCAAAATTATTGGGTTTAAATTGGAATTCGTCTACAGACAACTTTTTCTTTTATTCAAAACTAAAAACCAGCAGCAGCACTCAAAAAAGACATTATTGTCCGAATCCAGTAAAATATTCCGCTCCATATGATGACTAGCTCCAGTTATTGTAAAAATAAAGACCTTATTTCAAAGCTTGTGGTTGCAGAACTTAGGATGGGATGATAGATTACCGAGTGTAGTGGAAAATCAATGGACAAATCTACGCAATGATGTGATAAATGTTAACCATATCCAAATACCAAAATGGTTAGATACATTTGACTCCATTCAGTTGCACGGCTTTTGCGACGCGATTGAGATGGTGCATGAATCGGTAGTCTTCAGTAGTGTGAGAACAGAATGTGAAATAAAATCTCGAATAATAACCGATTAAAGAAGAGCGAGTTACGTTATGGACAGATTCGCATATTGCATTCAATTGGCTGTCGTCAGTTCCACGTATGTTTTTAGTTCATACAGCCGTTAACTATTGAAACAGGTCCATCAACAGAGATTCCAGTAGATTGCGCATCCAGAGGAATCTCAGCTTTCAAACAAAAAATCCCAAATTGGGTTGCACCTAATTGATCTCAATCGTATGGTACTAGTGAAAAAATAAAGGAGCATGGATTAATTTGTCTTCAAAATCGATCCTAAAAATAAAATTTTGGACGAAATTGTCTTTTACTATTCTACCTTTAAAATGAAACGAGTATTGTCCATGAACCTTCGTTTTACAAAAACTGTCGTATGCGGCCACAAGAAAGACGTCTTGAACCTGTCACCTGAGATGTGATGACTGAAGCTGCAAACCACTTTATCAGATACATACAACAACAGCATTTTTGAACAAGAATTCGTATGCCTCCAGAGAGCACAAAATCTATATATATAATACCGAAGAAACGAAAAAGCGTAGCCATACGTTAGGACAGGGGGAAAATGCGGCAAGGAAAAAAGAGCATAAAAAAAATTAAACGATTAAAAAAAAATACACAAAACAACAAAGGAAATAAGAAATTTAAATTTTAATATTTTCAATTTAGTTTATGCTTTGCGGTCGGAGTGAATAGACGTATTATTTTGGATTTAATTTATTTCAGTCTTAAGAAATATTTGTTTTAAAATTTCAGCTGTGTTTAAATTCATTTTTCACTTTCTTTTTACCCCTAGTGTATCTAAATATAGTAATTTAAAAATGTTAAATTCATTCATCGGAAATTACAAAATTATTTTTGCAAGATTTACACGAACAATTCACGAACTTTCATGCAGGAGTAACAATATTGGGTCATTCGAGCTAAAGATGAGATCAGACAGCTAGTGCATAAATATAACAAATGTGTAAAACAAAAAACCACAACGAGAACATCAATTAATGGTGACTTGTTACAGACAAGAGTAGAATTTACACATGCTTTTAATAAAGTTGGGTTTGATTATGCAGGCCCGTTTAGAGTTCAGCTAACGCGAAGAAGAGGACAGATTTGCACTAAAACTTATGTTTGCATCTTCATCTGTCTTAGTACAAAGGTTGTACATATAGATTGCGTTAGCAACCTTACTTCTGAAATCTTTCTAGGAGCCGTTTCACGATTTACGGATCGACGTGGAATCTGTATAGGCTCATATATAGTGATAATGGCACAAACTTTGTCGGCGCTAATCGTTTATTAAGCGAGCTATTTACTTTTCTAAATGAAAGTAATAATAATATATTTTCTTCTCTTTTAAGAAAGCAAATAAATTGGCACTCCAGTCCTCCAGGATCTTCACGCATGGGTGGAATCTGTGCGGAAGCCGTAAAATTTGCAAAAGCACATTTAAACCAAGTTTTTGGAGAAACTCTGCTCACTTTTGAGCGATTCACAACTCTAATGACTGAAATAAGGGCTATTTAAAATTCAAACCAGCCTTATGCATCCAGTTCTGAGGAAATTGAAGCACTTACACCATGACATTTCATTATTGGACACACATTAACGTCCTTACCAGTGTGCACTACATTTGGTTGCTGTTCTCTTTCAAGGTTATTGGAAATTTGTTAAACGAATAAAACAGCATTTTTGGCATCGATGGCATCGAAATTACCTTACAATGTTACAAATGCGTTATAAGTGGACTCAAGGGGCTCTTGACAGAGTTATTAAAGTCCACCCTGGAAGTGATGGAAATGTACGAGTTGTGAGCCTTAAAACTTCTATTGGGATCACCAAGAAGCACATCCAATAGGTGTTCAAGCTGCCAATAAATTGAATCGGGCCGGACGGAATGTTGGAAACAGCAACTGGTTTTGGCCTGTGTTTAATTTACAATAACAATAACAACTCTAGTCTAGCCATTTTTTGGTTTATGTAATTTTACCGCTGCTATGAAAACAAAATAAATTTTTAAAAAATAAATTAATTAATTTAAATTAAAAAAAAGTTTTCTTTCTAATTAAAAATTCTTCATTTCATTAATTAATTTAAAACGTCTGGTCTTAATTTGAATAAACAAATGATTCAGCGATTAATATGTCCATAAGACACTCGGTAAGAAAATCAAAGATAAAAATAAAATAGTACTTTTCCTAATCATAAAGCAAGCGATGATTGAATTTTAGTTATACAACGACAGATTTACTGATGAATCATGTACTTATTGGGATTGAAAACCCCACAACTCTTACCTAGAAGAAACTTTCAATTCAACAGAAACATCAGTGATGCTACCGCAAATGTACAATATACAATATCTATCTCCACCAAAATCTTTCATCTCGATATCTTCTGTTTCAATTAGTGTCAAAAAGTGTATTCTGAAACTGTTGTAATAGTTTTAGTGTAGTCAAAGTCAGATTCGGACAGTTTTCAGTTGGAATAGATACCAGAAGAGTAGCACTAAGGATCATGGAGCTTAAATTCGCTAATTATACCTTCAGTTCTGGCAAAACTAAAAAAACAAACCAGGCCTATTTAGTTGAGTGAATGTTGGTCATAGATTTGTCTCGAAGTACCTTTAGACAACCAGAAGGTTTGCTGAGCACAGCCAACATTTTCTGGTTCCAAGATATATTTCATCCAGCAGCCCCAAAATAAATCGTCAAACGGAGGCGTTCTAATGACAATCCAACTGAAACTAATCCAATGTAAGTTGTGAAAGTGTTCTTGCTCTGGGATCCACTCACAACCTATAAAAAACCAGAACCTAATAACCGTCGTTTTCGGGCATGGTGGAATTCTCAAACGAATGTCCGCGTCAGTTCGTGCATGTCAGAACGCAAACCACCCCTGCATGTAATATTAATTTCTCTTAGGTAATAAACATTAATATGAATTTCTGGTATGCTTGTAGTAACAAGCCACCGTCCGATCTTCTTAAGCTCCAAACCACTCTAGAGACCTACGTTTAGCGCTAAATGTAGTATTTGGCGACCTTTGGTTCTTCGCATAACGAAGTGTATAACGCGAGCTGTGCAAACGAAAACATATTCTTGAGGGGCACGGTTTGCTGCTACCTTGGTCAGCGGCTGCGATTGCTATGAGGTGAGTTTGGTTATGTTGTAGTTTATTTAAATTGGTGTTGTTGCTGTAGTACTTTTTTCATCTGAAAAGATGGTGCAATCAACTGAACATTCGTATTAATATCACGTCCCTACTTCTATCACTATTGCGTTCATCCTCTATGGCCCATGCACAGTGACATTGCTAAATTTGTAGATGAGGATATTCCTAACACAGGTATTTTCTTGGGATGACCTTTCATCGATGCATACTGTCAGGGGTTACTTTTTGTCCGCATCGCGACCTTATTTTAATCTTTTCTAGCTTTTGACAAACTCTTCTAAGCTTTATTCTGCCACAGTGCCGGATCAAGATATTTCAGCGACGGGTGCAGATTAGGTAAATGTCGCCCTCAAGTTTAGTTATATTGTAAAATAATAAGGTAAAAAAAATGCAGTACTTGTTTTAATACGAAGTGTTGTGTAAAAGCAATTACAATATGTGTCACTATCACAACAACACATTGACAGATCTAGGTCCTCTTTTTAAGATCTTGGTCCAACAACAACAAGCGTTCTCAAGAATCCTCAAGTGTTGGCGCTTTTTATAATTGGATCAACATTTTCTTTTATGGTTTTTCAATTGTTGGATGTTAAGACAATAAATCTTTTTATATAATAAAATATAATATGTGCCAATACTTCATGAGAATATTTTCAAAACCAAATAGAAGGCAAAGCATTTGTTTTAAATTGCGAAAACATAACTAAAATTGGATTGCAAATAATCTAGCTCGTGGAATACTCGTCCATGCGACGTACTTCTGTCGTCCATGATTAAAGTTAACAAAATAGAATTAGATATATAGAGGCTCATTTCTTCGAGTAAGCAATAGCACAGGATCACCAAGTAAATAAAAAATTTTTATAATAAATAAAAAAGTTATACGAATTTATTTCAAATATTTCACATTTTCTAAATACATCGTAACGATTGTGGGATGTAAAAAAAATTCGTTGAAAATTTCTTTCGAAAGTGGTTCCATTAAAGCAATATAATATAACTGAATAACACCTAAATAAATATGTGGAGATAACAAAAAACAGAATAACATGAGACAAGAAATTGAATAATTTTATCTACTAGGAAAATAAAATGAAAACTACACTGTCTATGATATAGTAGGCAAATAAACAAACTAAAAAGAATAGATTTGACACTTAGTTGCCAGGTTTTGAAGATTGTGTCTTTATTTTTTTTTGATATTTAATTTAAAATTCTATTTTAAAATATTGTAAAGTAAAATTGCTATTGTTTTTGCTGGAATCAAAAACGTTGCGTTCAAAATAAACGACACAGTTATTTGAAACTGTCAGCATCTTGGCTTTAAATAAATTTGGAAAATATCTTGCATGTTTTGCAAATATAGATGGTTTAAAATTTTCTTTCGGAAATGAGTTCATGCTACAAAAGTTTTTGTTGATGTTATAAAATTCAGAAGTTCTCGCAAAGTTTTACAGTATCAACATCGCCAACGGATAAGTTCGTTAAAATTAATTCTACATTCCACATATTTGAAAATGTAATCCCTGTCCTAGTTTTTAATTAAAATATATTATATAAAAGGCTAGATCTATCATTATTTTATATTCTATAAAAAGCCTGATCATCCATAAGATTAAATCGTTTTTCTAATCAATTAATAGCAAAATCAATTAGAAGCTTTTTCGCCAGCCAGCTTTTTCGCTACTATAATTACTTCTCTAAAACGCATATTCACCATTTTTATGCAAAGAAATACATTCAATTACACTCAAGTTCAGACTTTGTATATCATTTTAGAAACAACATTAATTCTAGAAAGAATATCGGTTTCACAAAATTAGACTGCAAAGATATTTAAAGCAGTGATAAACCGTTTGCTTTCCTTTTGCCTCATCTTCGCTAAATATTTTGAATTTCAATTAAAGTGTTAGAAATTCTACGATCTAAGAGGTTTTTATAACTGATTTTCGGTTTTCCACACAATGTTCATAATCTGGGCTTCAAACTAAGCTTTTCATTTGCTGCCTAAGAAGATCAAAACGATAAACCGATTCAGTAAAATATATGCGTATAGTTGAAAAAAATTTAGTTAACTGAAAAAAATTAAAAATTTCTCCAGAAGATTCATTTCATCAACCGGAGTCAGAAGAAGAAGGTTGATCGCTTTTAAAAAATTTAAAGAAAAAATAAATAAGCTTTGTATTGTTTTATTTTAATTTTGCATGTATTCTTTATAAATACAAAGTAAAGGTAAGATAAGATAAAATTCATTGATTGTGCGTTAGTGTTTATCAAAATAAAAATGAAGTTAGGATAGAAGGCGGACAATTATATAATTGGTAAGATTGTTCTTTATTAAAAAATTATTTGGTATTTTATATTTACTTTTATATTTACTGTTAATGCTTTGTTATTATTTTAAAGCATAAATTCGTTTTGTATTGCCTGGTAACAAGAAATGTAAAATTTCGTTTTAGTTATTAGTAAGAATTTCGAATTTATCACTTTATCTGTACTCTTCAACTTTGTTAGTGTCTTTTATGTTCCCAATTTTTTGCTTTTCCCTTATCGTGCAACTGTTGCATGAAACCTGCTATCGTGTTTTTGAGACTGAGATACCCAGTTTTCTGTTGTACTGTTTAGTTCTGAAATTTAGGCCTGGTCGAATTTCTGTATATATACCTGCAATGGCAAAGCGTAAGTCTGTGTCTCAACAAAATGGCAGCAGAGTAAATCAACAGCTTAGCATTAACTTCACCAACATAAGAGGTCTCAGTTCGAATCTAAACGTGGTTAATCATTACATCGAAAAAATAGACCTGCCATATTGTTTCTTACCGAAACAATTGTCAGTGGCAAAGCATCGAAATTGGATCTCGATAAATACATAGTTAGTAGTTACGAATTTGAACATTCCTTTTATAACAAGCATGGTGTCTGTGTATTTGTTCGAAATTGACTTTCATGTATGAGAAATAAGTCTTACGAGTTGAACTCTAAGCACCATAACTCTCTCGCACTGAAGATCTCAGGTGTTGATGAAACTATGTTTATAAAAGGATTATACAGATCCCCAAATACCCCCCCCCCCAAGATGTCCATTTTTCAATCAAATATTGGCTAATCTAGATAAGATTAACACGGACTACCCCAAAGCTAGACTGGCAATTCTTGGAGACTTTAATATTCATAATAAAGAATTGCTGAAGTGAATTATCCTACCATCGTGTGCGCAATTTAATCGACGAACAAGAACTTCAGAGCTATCTCACCCATTTGCTGTCCAAACCCCTCGTTGTAGAACTATGTCCTTCCAGAACGATTATTTTAATAGAATGACCAAATTGTGGAACACAATGCCCTCCTCTGTATTTCCCGATGAATTCCCTCCCCCCCTCCAGGCAGGTATAACTAATTAATTAAAAAAAAAGATGATGCCGCTCCATTTATAACAAGATTTAAAGAATGAGCAGTACATGGTATAAAAGTTTCACTTTTGAACTCCAGCATTTTTTCCTTCATGCAGGATCCGTTATCAAATCTTTGGCTTCTTATGTTTATTTATTTTGTTTATTTTTTATGTAAAACTACAGAGCATGTATCCCTAATGATCTACAAATTACATTAAAATTTATGATAAACTTAAATTAATAAAATTATTTTTTAAAATGCATTTGAACCTGCTTTTGGCAATGCCAAACTCAAACAACTCATAAAACTCTCTAAAGTTGGACGAGATAACGTTAACAGGCTCTTGACAGCCATAATTAGTACGGTGAAAGTTTAATGCTAAGATTGAGCGAGTTCTGAGTTTTCTGGAAGGAACATAAAAATTGAGTCCTTCCAAAAGACAAGGGGACTGCACTCTGTTTTCGAGAAGATCTGCAACAAACAACGCTCCGGTAATATGTCTCCGGTACTCCAATGACTCCAAATTAAAATTGACACACTGGACAGTATGTTATGAAGCACCCTTACATCATTTCATTAATATATTATTAATATGTAGTAGATTTTTCTATTGTACTAGATTTAAGTATTTTTATTATTGTATTGGATTATTGAGAGAATAAATAAAATCACTTTGGATTGAGCTATCAAGCAAGCAAGTATTAATAAATTACATCATTTTTTGGATTATATCAAGTAACATTGGTACATATAACATTGACAACATGATAACATTGGTGTTATCATAACATTGGTGACAGCGGTAAAAAAGAAAATAATCAGTAAACGTTATTTCTTTTTGAAAAAAATATCATACGATTTTTCAAAGGAAGCACATGTTAACATCACATTAAAAACCAATTAATACCAACAATCAGCATAAAGCAGTAAATTAATCAAATGAAGTCAAATTTTTATACGTTCTCATCTTATCATCAATTAATTTCATCAACAACCATATGTTAAAAACAAAAATTACAACTCAAATTCATCAATCCATTCATCCAAACAATTATTCATCAAGATTTAAATCATCAATACACACATGCAAATAATTCCAGTTATAAATTCATCCAAACACATATATCTCATCTGCAAGATCAGTGAACAGGTATAAATAATTAAAATTATTATATAATTAGTATTTTTTTAATATTCTTCGAGACATATTCTCATTAATATTCTCTTGAAAAAAAATAAGTAAACACGTGCATAAATTCTGCATGCATAATATCTTACATGCACAATAGAATATAAAAATTGTATAATAGTAAATATTAGTACAGTCATTTTTAATCAAATTTATATATTTTAAAGTTCAATTTAAATAATAGTGTACTGTAAAAAAAATGTTTTCATTTTTTTTTGATTGCATGGATTTTTATGACTAATTTTTTATATTAGTTAATAATTAAAATTTATTCAAATCAAATCGTAGTAAAACAGTGAAAAATATTCTTCTACATAAAATTTTGTAATTGGTGAGTGAATACTTATTTAATTGATTTTTTTCATCAACATATACAACATTCAAAGCGACAAGACGTGTTTGTATTTATTTGTGCTAATTGTAATATAAAGTTTATATTAAATTTATTTTTTCTGTGTTTCTAAATACTAACTAAGTTCTATTAAATTGTTGTTCATAACTAAGTTCAAAGTTTATAGTTTTTATTTTTGTTTAAGGCTAAAATAAAATAAAACTAAAATCAATTTTTTAACTATAAATTTGAAAAAAACATATCAGGTTTTGACTAAATATATTAAAGTAATACTTTTACTGTAATTTAATCTGTTACGTAATTTGCTGTTGTGTTATTTTCCGTATTTGTATTGACGATCAGTAAATTGGTGTTTAATATTTTCTGAATAAATTCAAAGTGTTTCATAAACATTATAATTCATATTCATAAACATATAAGTTCAGTATCATAAATACGGTAGAGTTCAGTATAACTAATTACACTATGGGTAGTGTAACTCGCTCCCCAGTCAAAACTCGCCATGGATCTTCTACTAAAGAAGAAGTGCAAGCTGATTCACTTCTGGCTAAAGAAATTAAACATTTTATGGCGGAAATTAACAATAAATTAAATGGTTTCAATGACATGACAGCTGAAATTAAGCAGATGCACTCTACCCTAAACCAAATGAATTTTGATGTTCAACGTAATAAGGATGATATCGCTACTAACGCTAAAAACATTAAAGAGCTTATTGATAACCAGAACGTTAATTCTGATAAATTTCTTGATTTGGAATGCAAGCTAGCTGGTCTGGTGGATAAATATACCATATCTGAGCGTTTAAAGAGATACTCTTGTATTGTTATCTCCAATCTGCCAGTTTATAATAATATATCTGACACTGAAATTGTTATCAGAGTTGGGAACATCCTGGATCTAGATCTTGTGAAGTGCATCGTATTAGTCAGTAGATTTGCTGACAAATCTGGAAAAGGAACACCGACTTTATTGGTCCGTTTTACGGAGATTTCAATGAAGAATAAAATTTTATACAACTATCATTCAATCAAATCTTCTTCAATAACTCTTCGTGATCTGAAGTTATCTGAACTAAACCTAAGAGTTTATCTCAATGATCACCTTAGCAAGGAAACCTATGATTTGTTCAACAAGGTTAAAGCTGAAACTAAGAAGCATCTTAATCTTTTTCGTAGTGTTACTATCCGTAATGGTAGGGTTGCTGTTAAAACCCATAACGAAGATAAATATATCACACTGCTTTCATTCAACGATCTCCTTAAACTTATTAATGAATCTATTTAACATTTGTTTACAACTCATCATATGTATTACGGTATTGTTTTTGTTGTTGTTCTTATTTTTAATATTATTAATTGCTTTTTTTTATGAAATTTCGTTAAATTTTTCTTTTTATTTAGGTAGTGATTTAAAATTAAATTTGTTGTTTTTTTCATATAAGTTAGGTTTATATTTCATTTACGATAAGATTGCTTTGCTTTCAATGTATTTATTATTTGTTATTTTACGGATTGTTTTTGTGGGGAGTTTTTCATTTTTGATTAGATCATTATTGTATTTTTTACTATTTTCCTGTGTTTCGTTTCTTTTGAGTATGCTGTACGGATCCTTTTATGAGCTCCTCTAATCATACTGTCGATGAAGCCATGCAGGAAATAATTCATCCTGTAGCAGGGATAATTAATAGAACCCTTAAATGTTCAAAATACTCTCTTTTGATGGCTCATATCAATGCTCGTAGTATCCCGGCCCATTTTGATGAATTAAGCATGTTTCTCCGTACTTCTAATCTTCATATTCTTGGTATAACTGAAACTTGGCTAAGTCCTAAGAATACCCTTTCCTCGGTTAATATTCAGGGATTCAAACTGTTGCGTAATGATAGATTAAAGATCGGAGGTGGGGTGGCATTATACATAAAATCCAATTTTAAATCAAAAATAATTGCGAGATCGTCCCTAGTTAAAGTCGAACACTTATTAGTTGAACTCTCTCTATCTGGGGGAAAAATATTGATAGGTGTTTTTTATAACCCTCCACCGACATCAGTTTCTGATGTTAACGCTATTGAGGAAATACTGAATTCTGTAATACATGAGTACAAGCATATTATTTTAATGGGTGATTTTAATTTTAACCTAAATGCTTCCCCTTTATCCCACATTACGTCGAATTTTGCTTACCTACTATCGTCATTGTCCCTGTTCATTATTCCATCAAATCCTACTCGTTTAGATTCGCTGCTAAACATATTTTTTATTCACTCCGCGGATATGGCGAGAGTTTCAAACTTCGGGCAAACCTCAACAGGAATTTCGGATCATGACATTATTTTTTTTGCCTTTAATTATCGAGTCCCCACCCCTTCTAACGTTTATATTCATGTTCGTGACATTACACAAATTAAGTTGTTGGAGTTGAACAGAGATCTTGAGTTGCTGGATTGGCATCTAATTTACGAAACAGTTGATCCAAACGACAAACTACGTATATTTAATTCCCACATCTCTGAGCTGTATAGCTTGCATGTACCTGGTAAAAAAGTTCTTTTGCGCAATCCTAGTACCCCATGGATGAAACCTCATATACTTGCTGCTATTGAAATGAGAGATGCTGCGTTTAAAATCTATATTAAATCTTAATCGGCTGAGGATCGTAAAATTTTCTCTAGATTACGCAACAAGGTTACACTGTTAATTAAAACTTCTAAACGTGATTATTATAATTCCATGCTCAAAATCGATCTACCATCCAGGAAACTTTGGCAGAACTTAAATAAATTGGGCTACTCTTCCAAAGAACGTAATGAGCAGACTGACATTCTGCCTAATGATTTTAATAAACACTTCACCGCTATCATACAAAATCCCATCGTTTTGCCACTACCTTATCGCGATTTCACATTTCAGACAACTTTCTCATTTATTCCTTTTTCACTTGATGAAATTGTGCTGGCTTTTTCTAAAATTCAATCTGATGCCGTTGGTAGCGATGAAATCCCACTAAAATTTCTTAAAATACTTCTTCCAAATATTATTCAACATGTTGCTCATATTTTCAACCATTTTGTTTATTCTTCCCTATTTCCTGATCTTTGGAAAATGGCTATAGTTGTGCCCATCCCCAAAATATCTCAGCCAATCTTGGTCAGCGATTTTAGACCCATTAGTATCTTACCAGCACTCTCTAAGGTATTCGAAATGCTTCTAAAGGATCAAATGTCGTTATACTTAAATCAAAATGATCTACTGGATCCTTTTCAATCAGGGTTTAGAAGTGGCCACAGCACCATAACAGCACTAACAAAAGTAGTAAACTCGATTGCAACGCAAATTGATATAGGTAACTTTTCATTACTCACTTTACTTGATTTCAGTCATGCTTTTGAAACTATTGGGCATACGTGTCTTGTACAAAAGCTTAAACTTTTTTTTGGCTTTTCTGATCAGGCTGCCCGGCTTATATTTTCATATCTTACTGAGAGAACTCAAAAAGTTAAAAGTTCTGATTGCTTCTCCACTGCCTTACCTTTGAATTCGGGGGTTCCTCAAGGGTCTATTTTGGGGCCCTTACTTTTCTCTCTCTATCTGATAGATCTTCCAGGGCACCTTGCACACTCTAAGTATCATCTATACGCTGACGATTTTCAAATTTATATTTTTGGATCCAAATGTCACATTGAACGTACCTTTGAGCTGCTTAATCAGGATCTTTCTGCTATTTCTGACTGGGTTGTGAAAAATGGATTACAGCTTAATGTTAAGAAAACTCAGTCTTTACTTATTAGTCGTCCTTCTATTCGCTCAATTATTCCTGCTTTGTATTTAAACAACCAACGCCTTGAATTGCATGATAAGGTCCGGAACTTGGGTGTTATCTTCAACAAGAATCTTGAATGGAATGACCATATTACTAGTGTCTGCAACAAGGTTCAGTATACACTACATCGGTTAAGAACCTTGAAATTCTACACTCCACTAGAGCTTCGCATTTTCCTAATTAAATCTCTAGTTATGCCGCATTTTTTGAATGGCGATATTTTATTTTATAATATGGGTTATGAAAATGAAAGAAAAATTAGACTGGCTTTTAACTCTTGTATTAGATACATATACGATCTTCGATATTATGACCATGTTTCGCCGTATATTAAAACAATTTTGGGAATGGATTTGATGTTTTATTACTTTTTCCGTGTAGTCTTGTTTATTTTTAAAATAATACACTCTCAGCATCCTTCATATTTGTATTCTCTAATCATTTTTGCTTCTTCGCCTCGCACCAAGAACCTGTTATTGCCTATGTGTCGCACTAACCTTATAAAAAGTACAACTTTCGTGCATGGTTTCAAACTTTGGAACAAACTACCGATAAATATTAAAACATTGGAAAGTACAGCGCACTTCAAAAGAAACTGTTTGTTTTATTTTAAAAGCTTAAGAATTACTCCTAAACAATATGATCCGTAAAAATTCCCATCTCATTTCAAATTTAATGTCAATTCATATTTGTTTAATTTTAATTTTTATAAGCTTTAGTATTGTTAGTTTTTAGCTCTTTGTTATTATTTTTGAATTCTGTTTTTTTTTGTCTTGTCTCTATATTATTATTAAACTAGGCAATGTAAGCATTGAGAAGACTTCGTGTCTTATTTACATTGTGTAAAATAAATAAATAAATAAATAAAATAAATTTTTTTGTTTTGCAAACAATAATATATATAATAAATATATAAAATAACTAAGTGTACTAGTTTTGAAACCATTTTTGAATAAAAGAAGTATTAAGTGTCTTCGTATATGATTTATTAATAAATCAAACTATAATCAAGTTTGAATTAAAGAAAAAAAATTTTAATTGATGTCAGATAATCTGAATAAAAACTTAAGACAGACTGAAATAACTGAATCTTATAATTTACGTAAATTAGCAACAAGAAATAAATCTAAACATATAACAAATAATCAAGAATCAAATTTAGATAGCAATTTAATTCAAACTGTTTTAAGCGATAGTTCTAGTGAACATTCTGATTATTTTGATGATAATTTAAATATAAACAATCAAAACGTGTTTGACAAACATTCTGAAATCGTTTCCGTATCAAATCAAAGTGTTGAAACAAATAATATTGGTATATCAACTACATTAGAAATGGCGGGAAATAATTTGAGTATTAGCGATGCAATTAATATTATCGACACATTTGATGGTACTCCATCAAAGTTGCATAAATTTTTGGCCTGTTGTGATATAGTCCATGACGACTTAAAAGCAACTGAGATTCCAAAATTCATAGGGTTAATGAAAAAGTTACTTACAGGAAAAGCTTATGATGATACTGTTAAACATAATACTTATAATGATTGGGAATCCTTAAAAAGAGATTTGAAAACTAGATATACCGAAATTCGTTCATATCATCAAGTTTCCCAAGCATTAAATAATATTCGTCAATTACCAAACGAAGATGTACGTTCTTTTGGTGGTCGTGTTCAACTACTTTTATCTGAATTAAATGATATTTGTATAACCAGTGCTGGCGCTGGTTCGGAAAAAATTGTAGAGCTTCTTAATTCTAACACAGCCTTGTCCGCATTCCAAGAAGGTCTCAACGGTAAAATTAGATTAATTGTTAAAGCCAAAAGCTGTCAAACTTTAAATGATTCGATTGTAAAAGCATTAGAAGAAGAAATATTAAGTAAGAGGCATCAAAATCTAGTTAATAATGAGCGTATAAAGTGTCAGTTTTGTAAAAGAGATGGTCACTCTGCTGATCGGTGTTTTCGTCTGCGCTCAAATAAATCAGTTTCAAGCGATATTTCGAATAATTCTAGTAACCAGAACAGTTTAGGTACTCCAATAGATAATTGTCAGTCAAATTTTAAAACAAATATACCTTCAAATAAATCGTCTATTAGCTGCGCATATTGTAAAAAGTCGGGGCATCATATAAATGATTGTTTTAAAAAGAAGTCTGTTGATTCAAAAAAACTTGCATATAGCAATAATGAGCAAGTTTCTAAAGCAAGTTTAAATATTGTCAGTGAAAATAAAACTACGGAAAACTGCAGTCGGCTCGATCTTTCGAAATTGAACATTGCTGTTCGAGCCAAGGATTTTTAAATACGCAATGCTCTAAAGAATTTTCAAATTTTATAATTACTTCTAATGAACACTTAAATAAACCTCTTTTGTTGGCTTATCAATTAGCTAAAGATTACTTTAACAAAGCAGAAATCTTATTATCTTTATGGAACTCGAATTCTTTTTTCTATGTATTAATTATTTTAATATATTAATATATATTATAATAAGGTGGAAGATTTTTCCTGTTTTCCCAATTAAATTATGTTATTCAAAGAGATCTTCATTTCAGTAAGCTCAATTAATATTATGTTCATGGAATGAAGCCTACGATATGTTTACAAATTTCCATTTAATTATCACATTTCTTTTTTTAAATATAGATAACGAAACAATAAATCCTTTCATATAATGAAAGCAATAGATAACATAAACCAATATTTAATGATAAGAAGTAGGAAATAAAATGTATGTAAGAGTTTCACCTTTTGATTTTATGAACCGTACTCAGGTCAAATATGCTCCTTAATCATGTGAACCATGGTCTTCCTTAATAATTAAAGCTCCCATAGTTAAATAGAAAAAGGAAAACTGCATACGAAATTGAATAAAGTTGAATAGAGTTCATTTGCCAGCACCCGTAAGATATCACCTTGGCTGATAATATCTCACTGCTATTGCCAGTGGTTTTTAATATCTCACGTTAAATCGTATGTCAATAGCAGCGAACCCCGTAGATCAAAAATTAAAATAAATATACAAATTTTGATACAAAATAACGTTTTGCTTTTTATATAGAAAAATAAATCTGATTTGCCTTTTATTAAAAACCAAAACGAAAAAGTAATCTAATTTAACACCAAACTCAATTTTGGCGCCTGGTGCGGTCGCTCCATTGCACCCGTGGTTTATCCGGCTCTCTGTCATGAACGAAAGCGATTTCTCCGTACCTTACCCACGATTTTTATTAAAATTTAAAAATTTTACAATTTCTATAAATATTTGTTTTTCTTCTAAAAATTACAAAAATCTTGTATAATTGGTTTGATATTTTGTTAAAATTCAACAAAATTTTTGTTAAAACAATTAAAATGTGATTTATAAAATATTTGTTAAATTCGAAAAAATATTTTGCAAATTTCATTTTTACAATATTTTTGAGTATTTTGGAAGAGATTTTGATACAATAGAGCGTACTAACAATTTTTGTCAGTTTTTTTTATTATCAATCGCATCCAGTGTACAATTTGATTTGGTTAAAATGCATTTAAAAATCATGAACTGCAGTAATGCCCTGGTCGTCTAATTACGGATATTAAGGCAAAAAACAAAAACAAATGGAATGAAAAGATATTTTAAAAAAACCAAAACTTATGCGAAAGAACATACTCCAATAATTAGCCTGGATAGTGATTTTGATTTTTTTAAAAGAATTTTTTGTTTTATTCTTGTTCCAGATTCGCATGCTGTTGATATAATTCTTTAAGTCTTTCTTATATTATTCTTACTTTATTATACTTATTGTTTTGTTTTCTTTCGTTTAATTCTTTTCCTTTCATTATTTTATATATTAGACATAATATTTTTATTTTGTATTGTTATGTCTTTCGTTCGCTATTGAATAGATGAAAAAATAACAACAAATCAGAATTTGAGATGAAAGAAAATACGATTTCAGGATCAAGTAGTAGTTAGTCGTTGTCGTTTAGTTTTTTCTCTCTTCCAAATATGTACAAAACAAAAAAATAAAATTGACAAAGTAATAATAGAAGATAAGAAATATGATACAAAGTTTTTTTTGTAAAATGAATAAAAAATAAAAGTAAATCAAAACAACAACAACAAAGGAAGAACAACACAGAATTCTTCAAATGATGACAAATGACAAGGTAATGGTGGAATTGTAAATTGAGTTTATAAATGAAGTTTTTTTTTTGATTTTTGAGAGATTACCTGAGAATTATTTGATGTTTGTGTTTTTCTATTTTTAATGAAAAGGAAATGAGAAGCTTAAGATACGGAATGGAATGGGAATCGCGAACCAATGGATTACTAATTTTTTGTTCTGACAGTGTTTATGAATTGGTCTATTTATGGCCTTGTTCCTAAGTTAAAAATTCTTATTCAATTCAGTCTATTGGATCGATTGGATTGACTCACTATATAAATGCGTATAAGGGAAATATAAAAAAGTGAAATCTATTTGTAAGTATTTACAAAAAAAGATTGAATGACCAGAAAACTTTTCGGTTCCAGAAATTAAAAAATATTTGTTATCAACTCTGAATCGGATTATCTCGGCTTCATCCCAACAGCAGGAAATGATATTTAAATAGAATGTTCTAAACCTTCAAAAACCACTAAATCTCCAAAAACTCAAACTCAAGCCGATAATTACGCATTGGATATAGTGTGATTCTTCCAAACCGACATTTTAAATGCCATATATATTTGGACTGCTTATTATAATTTATTCTATGGAAACACATCGGGAAAAATATATAATGTAATAATATATAATATATATAATATATATAATATATCTAATATATATATATATATATATATATATATATATATATATATATATATATATATATATATATATATATATATATATATATATATATATATATATATATATATATATATATATATATATATATATATATATATATATATATATATATATATATATAATTTTATGTAATATTTAGTGTTTGTTTTGGCTTCAAGCAAGAAGCAACAATAACACTGTGCGATAAATGGTAGGGGTCAGTGATCCGCTGGGGTTCTGACTAGCGAGAAAAGTTATATTCGTCAAAAAAAAAGTCATACGTGTCTCGGCGTCTCGCTAGTTACGTCTATGAATCGAGATATATCGATTTGAAGTTAGTAGGTATCATATAGGGGAAATTGTCACGTTTGGGGGTCTTTTTTTGACATAACTCGAGAACGACTAATCCGATTTTACTGGACTAAATTGAACTAAAAAAATTAAGAATTACAATTTCTTTAATCTACCAGATTAATATTTCTTTACACAATCAACAGTTTCGCAGTTATAAATAAGTTTATGAAGAAAACAAATAATATTTTGCCTAAAAAATAAAAAAAATGGTATTTTAAAAAATCATGAAACATCAAAACGGGAAAAAGTGTATAAAATCTTATTACTTTGACATAAAGTCACATAATCTGTGCACAAAATGAGACAAGAATCATGAAAATCGATTAACGCGTTTCGCTTTTATTCACAATTAAGTAAAGGTATCTCATTTTGAGAAGAATTTTGATTTTTCATAGAAATTTTTTTTAAATATTTTTGCTGGAATAAGCTTCAAAATTTATTGTTTTAAATGTATTTGGACATGTGTCTATGTGAATTAATTTTATTTTTTATTACTTTTTTATTTTTTATTTTTTATTTTCTATTTTTATTTCTTTATTTTTGTTTATTTATTTTATTTTATTATTTTATTTTATAATTTTTATTATAATTTTGTTTTATATTTGTATTATATTTTATTATATTATTATTTATTATTATTATGATTATTATTATTATTTAATATTATTATTATTTATTATTAATATTATTATTTATTATTATTATTTATATTTATTTTGGATTTTTGAGATCAATTAAACTCAAGTAAGTAAAGAAGTAATTGGAATATTTTCAATTCAAAGGTATGGTTTGAAGTTTCTCAGAAAAAAAAAAAACTACAATTCACATTTTACGTGTTTCGGATCGGATTCGAACCTACCCTCGTCAGTGCCCGGCTCGAATCCTTGGGCAGACACGCTATCGATTACGCCGTTGAGGCGATGACAATTTCAAAGTTGAAACTTCTTCATCACTTAATTATTTTTTACTTAAGTTGAATTTTTCCACTCTCATTAGACTCCATATTATGGAAATGCTTTTACATTATATGGGATTTTTTGCATTAAATTTCTAGACAATACTTTGTGTAAATTTATAGAATGGGGAACATTTCTATTCTAATTAACATCCTAAGTCACGATTGTATAGTCATTATTGATTGTTTCCAATCAATGTGAAATCAATGGCTGACATTTGGTCAATTTGTAGTTCTATATGTCTTAACATTAGACTACATTAAGGGAATTTTAAATTTATTTTGGATTTTATTATTATTATTTATTATTATTTATTATTATTTATTATTACTATTACTATTATTATTTATTATTATTATTTATTTATTATTTATTTATTATTTATTTATTTATTATTTATTTATTATTTATTTATTATTTATTTATTATTTATTTATTATTTATTTATTATTTATTTATTATTTATTTATTATTTATTTATTATTTATTTATTATTTATTTATTATTTATTTATTATTTATTTATTATTTATTTATTATTTATTTATTATTTATTTATTATTTATTTATTATTTATTTATTATTTATTTATTATTTATTTATTATTTATTTATTATTTATTTATTATTTATTTATTATTTATTTATTATTTATTTATTATTTATTTATTATTTATTTATTATTTATTTATTATTTATTTATTATTTATTTATTATTTATTTATTATTTATTATTTATTTATTATTTATTTATTATTTATTTATTATTTATTTATTATTTATTTATTATTTATTTATTATATTTTTTTTTCATTTTATTTCTTATATTTTTATTATATTTTTATTTTATTATTTTTATATTTTTTGAATTTTATTTTATTATTTTTATTTTATTTATTTATTTATTTTATTTTTAATTTTTTTATTTTTTCGTTACTTCTTCAGTATAGTATAACAGTAGATTAAAGGAATTGTAATCCTTAATTTCTAAATTTGTTTCAGCAAAATCGGACTAGTCGTTTTCAAATTATGTCAAAAAATGACCCCCAAACGTGACAACTTCCCCTATATGATACTTACTAACTTCAAATCGATATATCTAAATTCCTAGACGTGACCCAGCGAAACGCCGGGACACATATAACTTTTTTTTGACCGATATAACTTTTCCCGCTGGTCAGAACCCCAGCGGATTTGGACTGTCGCACAGTGTAATTGTAAGAAACCAAATCATCATTCAACATTTATTGGTCATATACACATTGTTGTAATCAAATCATCACTCAACAGAGATTATAAGAGCTTAGGTGGTCAGGAAGGGGTCCGTGAAGGGTCGAAGGTAGTTAAAATTTTACAATAAAAATGAATCTTGAACAGAAAAGGTCAGGTAAGAAACACTTACTGAGTGGTAGAAATTTGAAGAAGTTCGAACGTGAAATTTGGCAATTTGTCCATGATAGCAAAAACATAATTAGTATAACATATTACTTAGATTTTGGGCCACATATAAAAATAACTACCATCTTTTCTCCTACCCGTAATTTCAGAGAAGCCGTATAGAGGAATGTTGAAAATTACACACTCCAAAAGTAATTTACAAAATTCCTACTGACTCATTTGCTGTTCGTTTTTATATTTCGCGACAAGAAAATGTAGCTTTTAAGAGAGTGTTAGAAAAATTCAGAGTATTAATACAAAATGCCCAAATTGTTGCACTTCTCCGAACAAGTTAGAATAACTGAATCTGATTATAATTTGAAACAATCGTGGCTTCCAACAGCTTCAATGACCAACAATCCACAACAGTAGGGAAAGTTTGTTTGTCCAATAGGTGTAAAATCCCTTAAAACATTTGGCAATTGACATTAATAGCACATTCAAAATGAGAGAGACGCTGTCGTCTGACGGTAAAATTTGACATTTCGTATTTGTATATGGGATACGCACCGTCGTTTGATTACGTAAAAATTTGATTTTATAATTTTTTTTTATTTAATGAGAAAATGGGTTGGGATTTTTTTGATGATATGAATCTGGAATCAACTTTAGCGTAAGGTTAATGCCCGAAATCTAACTAAAGATTACTACACTTACTCACAAATCTTACGTGTGATAGTGAAATTGTAGTTATGTTTTCAATATATCCAAAAAAGATTCTGGTCTGGAATAAATAAATACCACCCTTTTAAAGCCATCGTTTAGTGAAGTTACGAGATTTATTTCCCTTACTCCACATTAGGAGAAATTGATCCTACCATTAACAAACTGAAAAATGGCAAAGACGAACTATACTAGTGAAAAACCGGTCACCATATACTTCGTTTTACTTAAAAGGGTGATCGGCTAGAATGTAAATTATCGTACCTCAGCCCTAATGAACACTGCATATAAAATGCTGTATAATTTAGTGCTTTTGAGATTATGCTTGGAAAATTTTGGAAAACAATATCAGCGTACACAGCTCCGGAAATATTTGTGCTAATATTCTAACGAATAGCATTGCAACCTTGACTCACAGATGAAAGCGATTATTGCAATTCTAAATTCGATAGAATTTTTTACTTGGTTGGCTTCGTGAAATTTTGTTGTTGAATTATACAAATACCAAGAATTGTTACAATGACTACTGGGAATGCAAGCCTTGAAGAATACTGGCCAATTCAAATCTTATTCCTTATACATACAAGCAATCACTTTTTGGCGTACATTTTCGTCTTCTCGATCTCGTCACTTAACATTCCACATAATAATTTCAAAATATTAGATAAATTATTTTGTTTGTTTCATAAAAAATGGAAATGTGTGGAGAGACTTAGATTAAAACCGGCAACGTAAGGTTCTCTTTTGTATTAAAGTTGACTGATATTTGTCCGATAGATGTTAGTGTCACATTAAATGTTATTCCAAATAGATAAAAAAGAATGCATTTTCATGAGACAGGGAAACAGAAGCCTGGAGCTGCGTGATTCACCTATAGTTTAAACTATGTTTTCAAATTCCTAGATTGTTGTAGAGTCATGCCAAGAATTTAATGGGGAAAAAATTATACTGACGATTTTTTTTGGCTTGTGCCAGTCGAAATGGTTTTTAAACGACAGTTGGTTTTGAAATATTTTGTTGGGGAGTTTTGGTGTTGAAAATGGAAATGAACTGAAAAGGGAAATTTTGGGGGTGAAGTTGAATTGAATTAAATTTGGGAATAAAATTTTGTTTCGGTTGGAAAGTTCAAATGTGTTGTTTTTTTTTTGATTTTCCACCACACACTCCTAAGTTTCAAGAAATGATGAAAGATGAAACAAAAACAAAACTAAATTGATCACTACCCTCAACAACAACAAATTCTAATAAGGAAGATATTTTTTTTAACAAATGTGTATATCAGTAAGAATCTAGAAAAAGGAAAAGTAAAGTGAAACATTTGAGCTATAATTATACAGTGATTAGTGTCTTAATTGAAAATTAAGAACTTGGAATAAATTTAAAAATATTAATCTAATTTTGGATTGCGGTAAGAAATATAATTTCAGGATCAACAGGACCTTTATCGTCATCACCATCAGGGGAGTTAATCTTGTTTATTTTGTTATATTTATTTATATATATTTGTTATTTTCAATGAGTTGCTAACGTAATTATAATTAAGGGTGGGTTGTGACTCGACAATGCAACCTCCCATCGAATTTAAGTGGAGTTTTACTCACGCATTTATTTAGTAATTGTGTTTTGAAAATTTTTTGTGAGTGAGTTTAATTATCATTGATTTACGCTAGCTTGAGCCTGCCAGCGGGTGAATGTAGGTTTTGCGTGATGACAAACTGATGGATTTTCACGTACAGCCAGCCAGACCTCTTGTAGGATGTGAACTAATATCACACCATATCAGTTCCGCCCTGCGCAACCTGTCCATCCCTTTCTGATCTAATCATCTAATCTGTTCCTTCGGTTTCTTGTGCATTAAATTCACCACTACTAGGTTTTTTATCTTTTCAATTTATATCCAGTATGACATTCATTTTAAAAGGTTTGGGTTCACAATGTAATTTTTATTATTTATTATTATTTTTATTTATTTTTGTAATTAAACTCTATAGGCTTCTATTTACATTAAGAATATCTTATACTAGTCAAAAGATAAATTTTTATAATTATCACATATTGCAACTTGCAGCAAAACTAATTAATTATCACAGTCATTTAATTTAATTATCACAGTCACTAACAAATCATTAGTACAATTTTCATATAGTCTAAGTAAATATATATAAAGCATTACAATGTAATCCACTAACACGATCAAACTTTTATATTAAAAATAGCTTCAAAAAATACTCCTGCCTTTTTTGTTTAAACTAAGGTGATAAAAATTATATTATACATATAATATATCTTGAATAAAAAAAATTTTTTTCTTATAACTAATTTGTTAATATATTTTTTTAAATCCATAAAATTACAAAAACGCCCACAATGTATATCTGTTTCATTTAAATTTACATTATGTCCCGATCATACAGTTTGATCGAATTTATAGCTAGAATTTTCTATCTTTTGTTTTTGTTTTGTATACCTTGGTCACTCTTACGCTCAATACAACAATTACATATGATTTCGAAACTATCATACTACAATAAAAAATCAATCCGTCATACGAAAATAAAAACAATAATAATATTGAACAACCGTAATTCATTATAACGAAAGCTTATACATTTTTTCAAAATGCATGCATGACCCAGCTTTTTTATTGATACAAATTAAAAAAATTAATGTGCAACAAATCAATCTACCTGCAATTGCAAGTTGCACTTGTTCTTTTTGTGTTTGGTTTTCACTTCCAATATAGAATATGAGTTAAAATAAAACCGGAACCAAAATAGAATAACAAATCAATTTATGAAATTTCTTCAGAAAATGAAGATTCTAGTTTTAAAAGTAGAAATTGAAGTAGGCCGGTCGTTACACTCTTACTACAGTCTCCAAACCAAATCGCAGAGGAAAAAAAATGCCCTAAACCAGAACCACGTCTACTTGTTTATTACGTGAAATTAGAATTAATCCTGTATATGTTTCGAATTGAAATGAATTTTACAAGTTTTTCCTTCAGGCTTCATTCAAGCTATATAGAGATGCACAAACGATGGAAGAGATACACATTTTTTAATTCGATACATGGTCCACCACCAAAACGCGCAACATTTCGGTAATTACTATTTCTGCTTCGCTTTTTCAGATTTGATTATTTATATTTATATTTTATTGTGGATTTCGTTGAAATCTTTTGAATAGTAAAATTAAACAGGGTTATACGGACTCAGTATTGGTAATTCGGTTTTAGTTTTGGAAAAATGCAAATAACCTTGGTGTATGTGTTGATAAGAGGTTCAACGAAAATAATGCTAAGAATAAAGGAGTGAGAAGGGTTTCACTAAAAAAATGATCTTCTCACTTTTTAAATTAACCTTCTTGCGAAAACTTTTGTTGAAAACTGGTTAGATATTAGAGGCGCTTTCTGAATAGCACATACAAAAGAGCATTAGCCTTGCAAACGTTTCTTTTTTGGATTATTTTTAATGCTCGTAATTTGATATTACAAAAATACTCCAAGTTCTAGAAATTAATAGAGGTGAAGTCGTCTAACGCTGGCATAATCTAGAGCGTATTTTGAATAGTTTATTTTTTGTATTTATGGCTTAGTTCCTTTATTGGAGCCATATCGCCAGAATAGTTTATTTAAGCCGCCTGATGACAGAACATTTTTATTTCCTACCATAGGAAGCAAAGAGTATAAAAATCACAACGGTCAAGAATACAGAGAGTCAACCAAACAAAAACCTGTGATAGTATAGAGAAAACTTGGAATATAAGCACAGAGTAAAGAAGAAAGATGCAACCAAAACTAAAAAAAACATCAAATCCATAAATAATAAAAAAATTATTAAAGAAACCAGAAACGGAAATAATGGGGGTTGAGCTGAAAATATCATAAAGGTCTTAATGTTGGTTTGCCTAAAATAAAGTTTTGCTTCTTGTGCCTATAGCGTCTAGTGGTTGCAAATGGGTGTGGATTAGTGTGCCAAACTAATTATTTTTGTGATAATCTCATTCTTTTCGCGTGCCAAACCAATATCGTAAGGAATACTGTCAAAACTGTGCCGCTTCTTCTTTGCAAATTTTTCTATTTAGCAAACGCATTTTGTCTTTAATATTTAAGCACTGAATTGCAGGTCAAGGAACTATGACAGATCAAATTCATGCGTTGATAAAATCACTGTTAAGTATTTTTTTTTTTTTATATGTCTTTCACAAAAATCCCTGACAGAAAATTGCTGTCGTAACTGTCAAGTTCAAACTGAAAATTTAAAAAATGGCATCATGCAAAATTATTATTATCGCTACCTAGTGTTATTGTTAAGTAATAGTTATTTATTGTAAAAGACGGTAAAATATTTATTGTAAAAGACGGTAAAATTGCACTTTATCTTCGAGAGCGATTTTAGCGTCAATGCGTTATCCGAGACGCTAATAAGCATCGAGAAGATAATGAAATTTTATCGTCGTGTGGAATACAACATTTTTTCTATAGCAATTGTTAAAAAAGACCAAAACATGAAGAAAAATCAGTGATAAGTTTAATTTAAAAGTATCAGTAAAAAACAGTTTCACGAAAAAATGAGTTGGCTTTATAATCCAGAAACTTTGTCGCCTGAGAGTATGGGATAGTATGCGTCAAATCCGGTAGTTCTGATTTTTTGCAGACTTGTTTATGATGTTGGCCTAATGAATAATCAAAGCTTGTGACCTCGAGCGCCGAACGCAACTCTTTGATCCAATCCCGACCATCAAGATTCCTCCAAATTTAATGTTCCTGCTCGTAATCACTTAAAATGAACGTTTTTAAGCCAAAAATATGAAAATTTGCTATTTTTGACACACATAATGATTTTTTTCACACACTTCCGGTACAGTTATCGAACACAGCGTCCTTTCGGACCTGTCCCTTGAATACCTATTTTTAGAAAAAAAAATTTTGAAATCCCTCCAACGGTTTTCCCTGCAGCGTAGGTAATGACGGCGGCCGGCCGGCAGACAGACACACATTTTTTTTTTGCTTTTTTAGAATCGGTAGGTCCTAAAACGTCGAGAAATGCCAAAAAAAGTGGGGGTAAGAATTTCACAAGAATGTAATACTTAGATCTTTCAGACCGAAGTAATTTGCCAACCGGTTGCAGAAACTTTTATACTAAGCGTTGCAAAACTAACAAATTATGACGATTATCTAGTAGCGATTGGCATAGTTACCATTAGCTGAATCAAATTTTACAAGCTCAGTTGAAACTTGTTCTGTATTTTACACTGCTTCACCAAACTTACCATTTCACTTCCTTCTAGTCACCGGCAAACATTGTTCTTTTGTTGTGTTTTCTTTACAAGGTTTCATGTTGTGAGATGTGGTCTGAAATTCTCCCTTTCCTTGTTCCAATCTAACATCTTCCGTTAATTTACTAAGCTAAAGGGAACCACTTTTTTGTGATAGGGGGTCGTGGATGCGGGAGGATACTAGATTGTTTTATTGGTGATTGTTGGTATCTCCAGCAATACTATCTCAACTATATTTCCCCTCAGGACCTGCGTCCTCTGGCAAGATAGAGTGGTGAACTGAACACTTAAAGTAACCAGTCAGCCACATTTGTGCGACTTCTTTGTAGGTTTACCATGCATACTCTGTAACAGGAGAAATGCCAAAGTCAAAGAATAATACATCTGGCACCCATAGTTTTTATTTTCGGAGCAATATAAGATTTCAGCTTTAAAAAAGGTTACCATTTCTCATCAGGTTTAGTCTATTAGACAAACCAGCTAATTATTGACTGCGTAGCATACGTTTGCAACGGTTGGTTTTGTTATGATTAAAGTTAAACGAAAATTTCAAAATTATAAATTAAAAATTCAAAAAAAAAAAAACAAAACACATGACATTGCCTCTGCGACGGAAAAGAGAAGATACGCTCAAACCGGTACCAGTACATCATCCGAATTGCCTTCATCCTAAGCGAATACAAGATACTATTTTATCCACGACTACAAATATTTCAAATAATTTCATTCAAGTTTTTCTGTAAAAGTTTATATAGCCATATTGAAATAAATCTATGAAATATAAAACAAAACAAAACATGTTTGTTTATTTTATATGTATTGTTCTTGTTTTATCTGTTTATATTACTATACCAACAAATCAAGTTTTTAATTTGTTAGGGGAATTTTGAATAAATAAAATGGAATGAAATAAATAAAAAAGAATTTGATATATAGAAAGGAATGAATACAATTACAATGAAAGATATACGCATGGAAAGTATATATTCTTTAGTAGTCGTGGATAAAATATTTTCTTGTAATTTTTGATTTTGCTCAGAATAAGTTTTTTCATAAATTCTTTTATTTTTTACTTCACGATTTTGAAAGATGAATTTATGTTGAAATTTAGATTAGTTTTGGGACAAAAAGGAAACGGTTAGCCGTGCTAACAATATTTTTAAACATGTCAAGTCTGGCAAGCGTGCCATGTGTTTTTGAATGTATGCATGTTTTGTCACACATACAGCAAGTTAGATAAATAAATTTTTAACGAAAAATATAGCGAAGTCTCAAATAAATTTATTTCTGTACGTTTAGGTAAGGATTAAGGCGTAAGAGTTCATATTTGTAAGTCAAACATAACGAACAGTCAAACCAATCTTCTGTTTATCTTATGTATGATGATGAATGAGAAATGGGAATTTCAAGACAAGATTAAAAGAGAAGTTCTGAATACCATAGCGTTAGAAATAGTATTTCTGCGAAAAATAATACATTATTTTGGGAGCTTAACTAATTCCAAATATTTATTACTCTTCAAGATTAAACTCTTTGACATCAAGGTATAAATCTAATCAAAACTATCAACCGTTTCTGTAGTATAAAATGTCAATTTTTATATAGAAACATAAAAAGCTATTTTAAACTATTTCAAAAATTGTATGGTAAAAAATATAAACTTAAATTTTCTTAATCTTTTGTTTTATGGTCCAGATTAAATTTTAAGAGAAACGAAAGAAAAAATTAATTCTAATGTACGAAGAAGAAATTATCAGAATATTTTCTAATTTAAAACTAAAAGATGAGGTTTCGTATTTCCTTAGATTTTTTTTTTGTTCTTTTATTATGAAAGACAAACAACTACACAGTGGGTCATCATTGTTTGAATTTTTAATTTGTTTGATTATTTTATATAACAAAAAAAAATAATCGAAAGAGGAAGAATTTGTTGTTTTTTTGTTATGAACATCGGTTTGTAGTTCACTTCTAGGTTTAGGTTTTGTTTTGAATGAAGCTCACATAAAATTTACTGTCGAATTTGAAAAGAATTTAGTTCAAAGAATTTGTATTAATTAGTTAAGATATCGTATTTTGTATTCAGAAAATGTAGAAAGTTTGTCTTAATGCATCGTAAGAATAATGAAAATATTTTTTGAAATTTTAGTAACGGACAAAAAACAATGTTAGCAAATGTTGGATGGACATTAAAGAAATTTTTTAAGTTGAATTTCAAAGTCGAGCAGATGGAATGCTTGGAACAACTGTAATGCGATTTAATTTTGCGTATCTTAGGGATGGATGAGTAAAAAGGTCAGCTGCGCCATTTTAAACTTATAATTTCGCATGTCCACATTATTGCTCCCCATAAACATGCGTCCCATACAAATAAAATTATGAAAAATTCATGGATCGCAATTTGCATCCATTGGAAGAAACATTGTTTTTTTGGTCCTTCGAGCCGGATAAAAGTGGTTGGAGTTATGGGTCCTAACGGATCAAATATTTTGGCAATATCAGATAACAATTCCGTTTTAGTGCAAGTTTGAAAGTATTTTAAAAAGTTCATGCATCGTAATTTGCATACATTGAACAAAATATTGGTCCTTTGAGCCGGATTCATGAACTTTTCATAAATTTATTTTTATGGAACTTATAAACAAAGAATTATTAAATGTTTTTAATTATTTTATTGTTTATACGTTTTATTGCTTACACATATACACATATACCACTTAGCTCAATCAAATTCTTATAAACATCATGGTACGTCTTTTTCCTTCTTATGGATATGATTATATATTAATGACCAGAAGTAATCCCAATTGTTCACATGAAAGTAAGGAGTGTTATAGAGCATTAGTTGATCAACACATCGATTGCAGTACGATCAAAGCCTAAGCTTTAAAAAATCAATTTATATTTTACTTTAAATTTTTTTATCGAAAGGGGAAGTATTGTGGGACTGTCAACCAGAGTGCGTAAATTTTGGCATATTGATTCTATTAAAGAGAGTTGGTTGAATGGTTTTGCACAACAACGATGAGGCTCATTTTCAACTTAATGACTTCGAAATATTTTATTTTTGAAATTTCGCAGCTCAAATTTTTAACTTAAGTATCTACTTCTTTCTACATTGAAATATGCTGACTTTTTTATTTATTTATTGAAAACGTTTACAACTGACACAAAACAACAACAAAAATTATCCCAATAAATTACAAATTAACTAATTAAAAACTTTTAAGCAAATCAACTAAATTGTGTACACCAAAAAAAAAAAATACATCAACTACATACAAAATAAAAAAGAGATTAAACAAATTTAAGACATTGATTCAAAAAAAACTTGAAAATTAATAAAAATTAAAATTAAATCTTACAAAAAAACTACAAAAAAAATTAATCAAAAGAAGAATATATAAGAGAAAAAAAATAAGAACTAATTTTTAACATATTCTCTCAGTCGGTTCTGTCTTTGATCTTCGATGATCAATTTTTTTTGTTTCTTCTTAATTTTTTAAAATAAATATTAAGAGTAGATATCGGAAAGAAGATGAATCCACCAGCGTGATAATTTTGTTATTATATTTTTTTAATTTCTTTTTTTTTTTATGTTTTTCTTCATCTTTTCGTTGATTGTTTGTTGTTGTTGTTGTTTTAGTGTGATTTGGTGCTAAGATGCCGGGTTATGGCAAATTAATATAAATTACTTAAGTTTTCGTTTTTCTTTTATTGCTGTTGTTTTCAAGAAAAATAGATTGTCTCTAGTCCTAGTGCAAAGAAAATAGAAAATATTCATCAAGAGTTTTTATTTTATATATCTTTTGGTGAAGTTGAACAAATTTAATGCATTTCAGAGGAAGCGATTATTTTATAATTTGATTTTAAATTTGTTACTTAGTTTAGAATTAATGAATATTTATTCGTTTTATATTAACATGTATGTGTTTTGGTACTTAAAGATCTAAAGTGATAGAAGGATTAATGGAAAGCATTACCCTCAGTATCAAACCGAACGACGTTCAATGAAATATGAGTTGCAACTGTTACAATTCTCAATTAATAGTTTTATTTTATGATTCAACGTATTAAAATTATCTATGATTATTGTTTAGTACGAAATCCAAAAGTTATACATATTTCTTGTAAACGAGGATCAGAGTTCATGCATCCTCTTCAAAATGGCTGCATGTGATAAGGAAATGGACACCAAATATATGGCGATCACCCAGAACTCGTTTAATTCGGATCTTAATATTTGATCACCGAGTTCACGGACCCTGGGTAATGCCGTGTCTATAAAATAGGTCTATTAATAAAATACGAACAAAAAGTGTTAATTCAGCGAAAGCATTGGTGACGGTAATGAATGATCTGGACAGGATAGTGTCCAAAACTTGATGCAAAGGCCATGATGATATCCAAAAAATAGATTTGAATACTGTAATTATAGCCAAATCGAATATGAATTTGGCAAATTCGTGTAATGCATTTGTTATACCAATTTAGGTTCATCGTATTTTTGAGAAGATGACGTTACTGCATTCGAAATTCGAATTGTTATGAGATTTGACATCCATGTTGGGAGACTTTTTTGTTTGGAAAAATTTATTATTAAAATAAGTTTTATTATTATAACCTTAGAGTGGTTATAATCTTATAACTTTAATTATAATCTGAGACGGGCATAAGGATTAATTTACTTTGTTCATAATTTTTAAAGTTGCATAATTTATAATAAAAATAAAAGTACCAATATTTTGTTTTCTATATATTGAGTGAATCTTATTAAAAATATTCGTAGCAAGGAGGTTTGACCAACAGTGGATGATGAGCTGTGTCTTAGGGCGTATTATTTACTACATCATCATTGACTTGTTAGGCGTATTACATCAAATCACCGGGGCCTTGTTAGGCGTATTACACTATTTTGTCAATGGCGTGTTAGTTGTATTAAACTTTGTTATGCAACATCAACATTGCTTTAAGCGTTGCTGGCAAAATCATCGAATGTTCATCATCATACAAAAAAAGATGGCAGTCCACTACTTTTACTGTCAGGAGTGGCTTTAACATAAAATATAAAATACATTCTAAGAATGATTGAAGGAGAACTGAAAACATATTCAGCGTAATAGCTTTGAAGAAAAATATTTAGAATAATAGTAATCCATCTAAAGGCGACCAAATATGAATGGATATAGAACATTCCTTCCATTCAAACCATAACAAAATGGTCTTGAAAGTGTTTAAAAAGAAAGTTCTGAAATCACAAATATAGTTTATAAATAGATAAAAATAGAAAATAAATTCAGCAAACAATACTTCACAACATTATCTTACAGTGACCAGATCCAATCCCTAAGAGAGCCACTTGGATAACAAGCAACTTTCAAGACTATTTTTCCATGCCAAGTTAACATGGTTCCAACCTGGGCGCTCTACTAAAATTGAGAAAAAATACAACAACAAACCAAAAATCAATACAAACATTTGTTTGTAAAAAAGAAGCGGGACGCGTTACTACGACGCGCGCAGTGAAAAAATCACCAAAAACTACAGCAAATTAATTTTGATTCGGCGTTGATCTACTTGAAATCATTGCTCATGTCCAATAAGTTTGATCTTAAGCATGACCCGACTGCGGCCGATAAAATCGGTACGAAGAACTTAGCACATTAGACACTAAATAGTGGTCGAACGAACAAAATTACTATAGGTTTTTAAGGTAACAAAACCGGTTGTAGATATTATTTCCTTATCTGTAGTTGCCTTATCCATACCATGAAAAATCTTTTGCCGTTCAAACATTTTCTTTGGAAATCAGCCAGTGCTTCTCAAGAATCGACAAATGCCTCTGATGTTCATCTTACAGGTGATTATGAAAGGTGCTTGCACTCAAAATCCTGAGTCTAGTCTGAGCCAAACCGGAACACGATCAGAACAAGACACCCATTCTACTCGCATGATGATCAATAAGACAGTGTCATAACACCCACACGATGCTGATATATCTACGATTTATTGATATCAGTTGATCAAACCTAGACTAGCCCAGTGCAGACCAGTTCTGCGTGTCATCACACAACTACACACAAGTGGTGCAGTTTGTAAATGGTATTTCCAAACTAGCCATGTTTGACGACATAAGGTTGGAAGTGCCTTTCCAAACGAGTTCATCGGCCCTTAAGTTTCTTGTTATACTAAAATGCCCTGCTACCCAGACAAGCTGATTGTTAACTAAATCAGCTATCTCGTTAATAGATTACAAACAGTTCTTGGCTACTTTCGACGTTGCATAACACGACTCTAAAACCTTTATTGCAGTCTGACTGTACGTAAAATGCCAATACCCGTTGCAGATATTACATTATACTTCAACCAGTCTGAGGCCTCTTTTATAGTTTAAAATTCAGAAAAAAGGGACACTACAGTGATCAGGCAGGGGAAAAGAGGTTTAAATTTATTCTTTGCAGAATACTCCATAACTCACTTTCCCATTCATATTCGACCCATCCGTGAAGAAGCTCACAACACCTGTATGTTAATCTAATTCACTTTTCCCAGTCTTTTCTGGTAGGAATAACAGTTGTAAAACCAACGGTCGAGGATGGCTTCGGAATGTAATAGAAGAAACGAGGAGTGTCCTATACTGCTACCAATCCATATCTTGGTAGACTTAAGCGTAACTACCGTGCTTGCGGCTATCTGCAGTCTAGATTGCATGTCGAAAGGTGTAAGAAGAGAGATCATTTTTAATGATGCGGTCGGTGTGCACTTTAAACTTCCTCTAATGCACAGTGATGTGAGTTTCGGAACTTTTATTACGTATTTCTGATTGATAATTTTATCTAGGGCCAGCCTCCAAACCGCAACCCCGTACAGCAGGATCAAACTATCGAACAGTTTATCCAGCCAACAAAGTCAGGCTCTATACACCATATGTTAGGTTTCCAGCTTAGCATTATCCAGAATGAACCCCATGTAATTGCACTTATTAATGACACTCAGGATGACTCCGTTGAGGGTTTGGAGGTCAAATTCAGATGGTAAACCCTTCCTATAGAGGTGAACCACTTCCAATTTCTGTAGATTTATCCCCAGCTATCGGTCTATTTGGAGAGGACGAAAAGAGCACTTTGTATTTCCATTTCCAAAGAAGGGGTTACGATACTCCACCTTGCGGTGAGCCAATTCTTATAAACCTGCGAGTAGAGTATTCACTGAAAAAGGCTCTGACAACTCTACCCCTATGGAGTGGGTTTATTCAGCTACTAGTGATTCATACACGCCCAAATTCATAAGTGCATGGGTGATGCCACAGGACTAACGTTGGTTAGACATGGTTAAGACTAAGACATGGTTAAGTGAATGGCATTTTGAATGTCTGCAAGGATGAACCCATCTGATTCTGCGAAATTTTGCCTGTGGTAATTATTTGTTCAACAACGATTGGCATTTGGTTTATTCTGGATAGTCCTGTTACCATGCGTCATGACCGCAGGTGTTTTAAAACATCCCAAAATGCATTTCTAGCAGGTGATCTAAGGACTCCACACAGGAAGTGGTCCATTGAGATATAACTCGGGACGGTAAGATTAGTAGATAATATTTTACGAATTCTTGATGCCTCAGACGATCCTGTATCTCATTATAGTAGCGCCTCTAGAATTCATTCTTTCCATATCTCAGCTCAAATTTATAAGTTTGAAAGAATGCCCTATATGACTCCTAGTTCAATACATCCCTAGTTTTCTTTGCATTTTTGAAAAGTTTCATACACTCCAGGCAAGTATCCTGAAGTTTCTTCGTCCATCATAAGGGATCTTATTTGCCCCTCGGCATGTGGAGTGCGAATGGCACAATAACGGCGATTGATTATTCACAGTGGTGAAGGTTGACTTTGAGATACTTTAGTTCACGTCATTCCCTCCACCTCCACAACTCTCAGATCAGACTCTTCTCTTGAATCAAGATAGTACTCACCAGAGAGTTCGCAGACATCCAACGGTAAGGAAAGCTCCTTATCTGTGAAACAAGCGTCACTATACGTCAGAGACTGTCGACTATTCATCGCGCGTCCTGCTTCCGGTGAAGCTCCCTGTGTAGACAAAGCATCCTCAACCAATTCGGAGGCCTGAATCGATCTGAATTGTCTAATCTTCGATCCCATCCTTTTTAAATACTTTAAAAGTAACTGCTCCACAGCACTCACGCCGTCACTTTCAGATAGCTGAGCCACAGATTCCTTTTTAATATAAGAATGATAGTTGACCTGCCATCATTCTTGGTAGTCTTAAGCCTAGCTATCGATCAGGGGTATGGAGGAAGCCCTAGATTGCCGTTGAATGTTCTGTCAATGTCTTATTCGAATCCTTAAATGAACCGGATACTCTCCTATTTGCTTCATCTTTGTTGTTTTTGTTGTGTTGGTTCGATTTGATCCCCACTAGAAGCAGCGAAAAACAAAAGTACATTTACGCAGAGATCACGTCGACAAGGTGAAGTACACTTACCTGTCGTCTCGTATCCAGGTGATTCCGTTTGTGACTGGGCGAATGATACGGGGAGCCAAATTTTTTAGTCACTCTTCTTTATACTCCTCCAAATGTTGAGGGTGTAATGATTGGTTACATACATGATAACCATCTCAACTTGGTGGTCTAGAGTATTATAGCGATATCCATAGTGAAATTATTCATGTCTTGAGCTTCGAATTACTGCCAACCTGGTTTCATAACTGGTGCATTAGTCGTGATTTATCAACTAAAGTTTTCAGGTCCAAGGTCTTTTGTGTAAGGCCGGTGGTGTTAATTCAAGACTGAAAGTACGATCTTTGGGTCTAGTGCTTTGATACAATAGGATGACGAAGTGTTATTCTCGAATGTTACCCATCACTAATGAGAGTTAAATCTTTTGATACCTCGAAAAATTCACTTAACGATTATGCAATTTACGATTTGTTTTAATCAAGTATAGTGTTCTAAACAATATTTTGTGCTTAGAATCAATGTTGGAGCAGATGGATTAAATGCTTACAGAATATACTTGAAAAAGTTAGAAATTTGCTATACGGAAAAAGATGCTAGTGCAGAGAAGAAATTTCTCACCTTGGAGCCATGTTCTTCAGGCAATCTAACCATATGAGCATCAACTTATCGTTTGGCCAGGATCTGACAAAGCTGAGCCAGCAGATATTAGAGACAATTTGTAAGGAATGTTACTTTTCAACAACCAACGGATCAATCCTGACTTTAATGATGAGAATAACCGAGCCAACCGATGGAAACAACAAAGTTCCTCTAGATAACTTTCTCCATAGCTGCACTTTTTCGACAATTGAATATGGTGCAAAAATTTAAGAAACGAACTTAACCATGTCGATTATATGGATCAAATATGAAATACCACAATGAAGGTAAACAACGATGAATCAATTCTATTTACCTTGCTTCATTAAATTTGACACCTCCTGTTTGATGGGCCACATAAAACAACGTTTGGAGCATAGGTGAATGATAAATTCCATGATTATTCCACCACCACAACGGTCTTTGGCTGAGATTTTAATTTTAATTGGCATCTTTGAAATAAGATTTGTAGCCGATCTTAAAAAATGAATCGGTATTTATTGGTGGATATAAAATAATGAGTTTTTCAAAGAATAGTTTGATGTACCAAACCAAATAAAAAAGTTCAGCACTTGATGTCTTGTATGAAATCAAAATCTCACCCTTTATAGCTGTCACGTCACATCACAAGGTATTCAAATTGTGTTTTTATCTGTTGCACCTAATATTCATGGAAACCATAAAAACTTGCTTCAAACCTGGCATCATCTAGCATCAAACTATCGGTTAAGAGGGATGAACTAATATTTGGACTCCACAGGCGATAGATATGTACACGCTTTATAAGGCACAACACACTTGCTTATATTTCCAAGATTTTTCCTCTTAGATGGTTCACATCATCAACAATATGTATGAAACTGTTGATATAAGAAAATTGCAATATTGAACTATATTTGAGATTGAAGAATCGGTGGTGCAAATTTTGTGACCAATTAAAGGTCTTTAAAAGAATAACTATTAAATGGGTTCTCAGTACCACTGCGACAATGTGAAGTATACAAATACATGCATTAGGGCGGGTGGATTTGTAGGGAGGCAAAAAAATCGCTCAAGTGACAAGGAAATCGTATTCTACGGATCAAAATAAGAAACTTTGCTCGAGGAACCATACCTCTAAAATGAATTCTGATGTTCCCACTTTTAATACGTAGGTCAAATTTTGAAAGATCCCACTTTGACCCATTTAGAGTGCCCCAATCGAGTCCAAATGTATGACCGACCCCCACTAACTTTGGAGGGCCATTCTAGACATGCTAGTGACACACCCTGGATTCCCCCCTGGGCGGTCTCCCATACAAAAATTGCAAACGTTTTCATTTTTTGGCATTTCACCCCCTTGGATGAACTTTTTTGCTATCGAAACTAATTCCATCGCATTCTACTCTTCCATCGCATTTCATTGCCGTCATGCTCCAGTTTCTATCTAGGTTGACGTCGCCTAGATTCTTTTGTCATAAAGACCATTACTTTTCATTTAAATAAATCATAAGCTCTTATCATAAAACAATCCTAAAATTTCCATCCCATTTAACATATACGATCCCATAAACTATTTTCTTTTGATATAAATATTAGTAACTCATCTTAAATTGTTTCTTCTGCTTCTTTTGTCTCAGCGATTGTTTTATTATCCTTCACGAATCATCCTTTAAATTTATTTCCTTAAATGATTTTTCTCTCCTTTCAAGAACAATAAAACAATAAATATAATTGTTTGATGTATTCATTTGTTTTATGTTTTATTATGTTTGGATTCATTTTTTTTTAAAAGACTTTTTGAAACTAGAAAAAAGGACAGTTGGTTTTCAAAATTAAAAGAAGTCAGTGCAAACATTAAAAACAGTGTGAATTGAATAGTTTATCTATTAAATGAATAGTGAAGACTGCAGTTTTAAAGTTAGTTAAGTTATAAGTTGGTAAAATATATTAAAAATGTCGGTTTCTCTAAACGCTTTCTCTCTTTCTTAAAAGATTTTTTATAAAAATTTTTATATTTTCTTTAGTCTACAATGAATCCACCGTCCTCTACACCGCAAGATGAAGCATTAACAACAACTATCGAAAACCCAATGAGTCATACACCCAAGCATGATGTTAATGTTTTTGGTGTGTCTACTGATTTGACTGATCTTAATTTACCAACGGATCTGGATATCTTGAGATATTATTTTTACTTGAGCGAACGTGCTAAAACAAAACAAAAAAAGTTATCCTATAAATCATTCACTATGCAAGTAAGATAAGTTGATTGGAATTTGGGAAAAGCTTGGTATGGAAATAATGCCGAAAAATAGTGTTTTTATTAAATTGGATAGATTACTTGAGAAATATCAGACAGAAGACAAGAGAAGAGACAAAAACCCAAAATTTCCAGAGTTTGTAAAATCTCTGAAAAAAATTTTTTACATTGGAAAATGTAAATGCGATTTGAAGGCAGCTCCATGTACATAATCAGAGAAGACTAACAGTCGATGCATTTGTGATGGAAATTGAGGAGCAAGGAGCAACGTCTATGTCATCAATGCCAACATACGAAAATGCCGATGATTCAACATTCGTACCGCCATCGGTTCAAGGAAATATGGATAGAAGCACAAGTTCACAATACACAGAAAGATACGATTCTTTTAACTTTGCTTTGATGTGTGACAGAGTTGGTGTGCCTGATAGAGTAGCATCGGCATTGGGAACCGCTCTTTTCCAAGATTTTGAAATGAAACATCAGCATGGCGAACCTCTCATCATGGATAAATCGAAGGTTCGCAGAGAAAAAGAGAAATGCAGACGAGAAGTGCTTCGCCAACGATTAGATGATACCAGTTTGTTAGCGTTTTCATTCGATGGCACAAAAGATGATACTTTAACGAAAGATAAAATTGATGAGAAGTATCATACTAGGATGGTAAAAGAACCTCATCTTGTTATTTTGAGAGAACCGAACTCTCAATTGATTGGTTACGTAAGACTGAAACATGAAACCGCTGAATACAAAACAACCAAATTAAATGATTTTTTCAACGATAAAAAAAAACTGGATGCATTAATTGGCATATCCACTGACGGTGAGCCAACAAACACTGGCCCACACGGTGGAATTATACGACGATTCGAATTGCTGTTGAAAAGACCATTGCATTGGTTCGTTTCGTAGTTCAACGAACTTCCGTTTCGGCATTTGTTTGAAGCTTTGTATAAATCAACCAGCCCTGGACCAAGATCGGCAACCGGAAAACTGAGCCATCAAATCGAAACTTGTGAAACTACTCCGGTAAGTAATTGCTAACACTCATTTATTATAATTGTCAACCGTTTTTAATTATTTAATTTTTATATATTTGCAGGGGGTGGACGGCTTTCAGAAAATTGCGTTGGAAAATATGCCTCCTGTTGCAGAAAATCACGAATTTTCCACCGATTCGAAGTACTTATACGACATAGCCCATGCAATTTCTAGCGGCGTGGTTTCGGTGGATCGGGCTAACATCAAACCAGGGAAAATTGTACACTCTCGCTGGCTCACCAAGGCCGCTAGATTATTACGATTATATGTGACAACGAAAAATCCATCTAAAAATTTAAGAATTCTGGTTGAATTTATAATTAAATATTATGTGCCAATGTACTTCAATATCAAGTATTACAGCTCTGTCGTGTACGGTAGTATATTGTTTTTCAAGTTCATTAGTTGGTCACGATTTCTAGAAACTTCTTTACGCAGTATTGTCAATCAAGTAATTAATGGTAATTCATATTATGCGCATTCGGAAAATGTCTTGTTATCAATGTTGTTTGATGATAGGGAAGAAAACGCGACTGTGCTATCAAGAAAATTCTACGCTATCGAACCGATGTTGAAGACCCAACGGAACTTGAACCACCATTCACGCGAAGCATTCCGTACGATACATTGAAAGAATATTTAAATCAAGATGATCCACCGTTTAATGATCCGAAAATTCCATCACACATACAAGGAACGGAACGACACGTTCAATTGCTAGCTAGCGTTTCCAAACGAGTTATACCGGAAAATGTAGAGGCTATTATGACGACGACATTAGAGAGCCGTGCGAAATTGCCCAGATTTGAAAGCAAAAAAGAATTCAAACAATAATTTTTTTTCGTGTCTTTTCTATTACTAAGTTCAATTCATTTTTTCATTTACATATGTTCTGACTTAATAAATTTCTAAGGAGCAAAATAAGCTCCATAAATAAAAAACATAGCCATTTCGCAGTTTTTTTTCTTTTAAAGTACCAAAAAATGAAATTTTTGCAATTTTTGTATGGGAGACCCCCCAGGGGGGTTCCAGGGTGTACCACTAGCATGGGTGGATCGGCCCTCCAAAGTTAGTGGGGGTCGGTCATACATTTGGACTCGATTGGGGCACTCTAAATGGGTCAAAGTGGGATCTTTCAAAATTATAGAGCTTCGGGTTAAAAAGGGGAACATCAGAATTCGTTTTAGAGGTATGGTTCTTCGGGCAAAGTTTCTTATTTTGATCCCTAGAATACGATTTTCCTTGTCACTTTGGCAATTTTTAAATCGACCCGCCCTAGCGTTATTAGGAATCTCTTCATGTACGCTTCAAAATTATACTATATGGTGGATGCTCCAGACTGGCTAAAGTGCGAATCTAAAAATTGCATCAATTACGCCAAATAGAAAACATAATTGGGCGTTGCGGGAGATTCTCTTCACGAAGACACAAAAATTTTGTCACAGTTAAGAAATAAATAAAAAAATTATTTGATTTTTGCCAAACACAAATATCGAAAACTAACGTATCTAATTTTTTCTACGTAATCACCGCAATCACTATGTTTACCTTTGAAGAAATCAGAGTACTGTTCCGACATATTCAGGCAATACTAAACTAGAGGGCACAACTACCAATAGATGATGATCCATCAAGTCCAGATGTGCTAACACCAGTCCGTTTTCTCATTGGGAAACAGATGACGATAATACTAAATCCTAATTTAAAAGAAATTACCTTGAGCCGTTTAAGAGACAACGAATTTAAAACGTGATAATACGCAGTTATACATGAGCAATTCTATTAATTTCCATCACAGTAGCAACGTGGTTGCGATACAGAGATACATCCGATAAATGTATTATATACTAAACTAAATTTAGGCTACACTAAATTTGTTATATTTTCAGGTTGAGGAGTTGAACAGATTACAGAATAAATAAAATAACTATAATAATTCTTTAACGTCGGTAGTATATTGCATCTGGGTTTAATAAATACTTAGAAATCCGGTGAGATGTCAACAACTTGCCATGAGGATGGCTAGTGGGTAAATCTTTAACAAAGAATCAACGTAAAAGGTTAAGGAGAGTAAATAAAAAACATAGCAGCAATTCGTAGCACAAGAATGATTTTAAGTTAAGTCTTAAAGACAATGCAGCTTTGGATGAAGAGGTTGTCAGCTCCCTTATTTCTCATATTTCTCATATTTCTCACATTTCTTCTATGTAAAACTTTTTCTTTAGTAATGTGTGAGCATTAACTGGCAGTCACTTGGCTTAAGGAGACTATACTTAAGCTTTCTGTGTTGGATGAAGCCAATCTTCAAGTGGAAAAAATTGAAATTCCAAAAAGAGATAGAGCATCAGTATACATCTGTGTACAGACTAGAAGGTCTTCTACAGTATCCTAAAAAATTCTTTCCAGACTGGAAACATACAATACAGATATATAAACTACGGATGAAAGATGTACAGTCATTATCTGTGGTATTCAGAAGAAATCTCAACAAAATATAGAAAAAATTATATTTAAGGCCATACCAGGAGACACTGTCTCCAATACCGAGAGCCTACAAACGGTAACAGCAAAAGACAAAGCTCGAACAGGTATAAAAGCAATGGTGAGTGTCTCAGTTAATGATGACATTATAGTGACAGCGAAAGATGGACCTCGTAATAATAAAATGGACATGGTTGCTGAGAATAATTTCTCATAATTTCTCATACGCGGCAAAATTTTTCAAACAATACGATTTTTTTTGTGATGAAGAGACCTACAATCTGGTTTGTGCTACGATTGTGACGTGCTGCAGGAGTACCAGTATTATGGGAAGGTTCATCCTAGTTTACAGCAGAACGGCAAAGCCTAACGAATAAACTGAAGTGTAGGGTGGTTTTCTTTTTTTTAATATTCTCTAATGATAATGAATAGCTTAAAAACAGCACAAATAAACTTGCAGCACAACAAATCTGCATCTGCTGAACTATGTCAAGCAATTTTTGAGCAGCCGACAAAAATAGTTCTGATTCACCAACACTATGGGCTAATAAAAATCATACCCTTGACCTGAATTTTAAAGAAGTTTGTCGGTATAGTTCCGGAGAACTCTCGTTCGTACGTCTATACTTTTCTATCGACATTTTGACATATATTGAACGACAAAAATTTCACAAATGGTTAAAGGTTAAAGAAACACACATTTAACAAAAAAGATAAGGTTGTCGTCTCTTTTTGGCAATGCAATGGCTTCTTTGGTTGTTGTTGAGGTCTTAGTCCAAAAATTATCCTATGCGGATCTACACAGCAATAATCAGGCCAATACTTGTTTTGCATGGGTTGTTTGGTGGCGAAAGACTAAGAAACAATAAATCCATGCTAACCCGAGCAGAAATTTGCCAGGGCTCAAGTAATGTCCTGATCAGGTTTGCCCTAATCCGGATAAGGCATTGGTAGGGCAGCCTGATTGGGCCCTAATCATGAGTGTATCGCTTTTTTCATCATGTTTAGGCACTGATCATGAGTGTAACTGTTTTTCCTCACCGGATCAGATCCTGATTGGGATAATCGGATCAGGTCCTGATTGCGATATCCGGACCAGACTCTCACATATATATATATAAATATATATATATATATATATATATATATATATATATATATATATATATATATATATATATATATATATATATATATATATATATATATATATATATATAATATATATATATATATATATATATATATATATATATATATATATATATATATATATATATATATATATATATATATATATATATATATATATATATATATATATATATATATATATTTTTTTTTAAATATATACATATACATTATATACATAAATTATTTAAATCACAATAAAAAAATTACAATGGAAAAAATTAAAACATACATACCACATTATTATAGTCTTTCAGCCAAGAAGCGATAACTAAAACAAAGATGAAACGATTTTAACTATATACTAAAACGATTTTAACCCCAAGTAATTTCTGCTCGGGAAGCTAAATAAAATACAGGAATGGCATGTGTTGGTATTAGTGACTCAATACGTGCTACACCAATGTCGTTTGATGCTATGTTGGGTCTGGTTCCTTTACATCTACATGTTGCATCTTTACATGCTTACGTTACAACTATATCTACTTGTTGTGATGAGATCAAACTCAGCTACGGTACTATGGACCGTATAAAGTTAATGTATCAGGACAAGCTTCGTGCACTCCGTCCATCCATATTTAATGTATTGCCCATAGGAACTAATCAGTGTAATTGAAATGTGATTGGTCAAATGCAATGATGTCATTACTTTTTTAGAATTTAATTGGATTAGCAAAAAATCTAAAAAAAACATAATTTATTTATTATTTTCTATCGAAATACAGTTATATCAACCTCGTCGCGGGGACGTATCGAACTCCGAAATTGATTCAACAGTTGTGCAGGTACAGAACAGTGTAGTTGCGGCAACCGTATGTAATTTGCCCCCTTCCCTGTAGTACAATCGCAAAAAAATTCTTTCAAAAATTCTGCTCAACTGTCGTGAGGTATTGAGTCTACACACGCATCCGAGTTAGAAACCCACTTTTCAGCTTCATTCCAGCGTTGGAAAGACAAACATACAAAAAAACGACACATGCTAATGGAAACTGATTTTGATAAACGAAAAATATTTTATCGCTCCCTTGTCATTTGCTCTCCAAACACTACCTCGTTTTCCTCCCTTTAGCTAAGGTCTACGATCATATTTTAATCTTTATATTAGATGATTTACTCACAGCCTTTTAAACTTCCGACTTTCTCAACTCTAAAATGGAACTAAAAACTTTTTGCATTCCAATAATTATGTTCGACACTACATATTGGACAACTACTTGCTTCGATTGCTGTAAACGGTGCCGACTTGCTTAACATTTCCTGTAAAATTTTGCTTCTTCGACTTGTTGTCGATTTCATCATAATTATACGAGAGCAGAAATCAATTGGTAAATCAATCAATCAACCAATCAATTGCAAAATAAAACTATATCTATGTCACTCTGAGATGTCAGATGTATTCCCAATTTTTTACAAACTAAAATACTTCTCAAAACAATACAAAATCCTTGAATAAACTTCCTTACATTAACCCATCCATATCTTCAAAATTTTCCAAACTATATTTTACTAACGAGAATCCATCTCCCATAAATGCATATTTTCACAAACACACATAACTAAATTTAAAAACTTTTCCTTAATTTTCTCAAAGCCTAAAACTGAAACCACATTCATATTCCACCTTTGTTTTTCATTAATTCAATATGTTAGAAATAGATCGCATGTCATACGCACTCTGTTTCTCCAACATATTTTTAATTTTCATTTCCATAAATTGGAGAAATGAAAATCAAAAAAAACAAAAAAATCTTGTTTCTCTTTTTAACATATTACACAGCAATCTACCTTTCCTTTATGCGAGAAATCGAAAGAACTATATTTCTCACACTGTTGCTCACATAGTATTTTTTATCGTAAAACAGTTGGAGAAATGATAATCTAAAAAACATGAAAGAAATATGAAAATAAAAGAAAGAACATATTTCTACTTATGTTTAACAACATAGTTTTGTATCTTTGTTCTTTGTTTTTTTCTTGAATTGTATAAATAAAACAACAAAATAGAAGTTCAATTTTTTAATCAAATTTTTAATTCATGAAAATTTGTTTAGTTCGTTTTCTACATCCGACGTAGTTAGATAAATCAAGTGAATAAAAGAGTATCCATCTTTTTCGTTTTGTGAAAATTAAAAGAAATTACATAAAAAATTTAAAACAAAAAAAAATCAGATTCTTAATTATTTTGTTATTAGTAAAAAAAATTAATTAGAAATCAGTGTTAAGAAAAAATTAAGATTTATAATAATTTCAAGTGTTTTTTTTTATTTTATTGTGATTAGCTTACGGATAAAAGATTTACCGATAGTTTTTGCATTATTTTTTTTTTTTTTGTGTTTGGTTTGTTTGTTTAAATTATATTTATATTTATATGTGGAAATGATTTTTGTGATTTTAAATTAAAAGATTATCTCGCGAGGAATCAGTGTTTATATTGCTTGTTTGCTTAAATTAAATTTTATAGCAGAGTATTTAGTGGAGAAGATAAAAATCTTAATATTAAAAAAAAAAAAATTATGTTGTGTTTTCAAAGTAGAATTTCGAAAATGTTTTTAAGAAATTATTTCTTATTAATTGTGATAGTAATTGGATCATCGTTTGGTGATTTACAATCAGAACAATCAGCACCACCAGCTAGAATACAACAGTGCCGTGAAGGTTGTTTACAAAAGGTAAATTTTAATATAATTGTTTGAGTTGTTTGTGCTTAGAAATTGATATAATTTTGTGAGAATGAAGAACAAGAAATTATCAAGTTTAAGAAACGGTTAAGAAATAAACATTATTAAGTGACTTAAGAAAACAGGTTAATTTCTCAAAACAAACGAAAACTGGAACACTTCTGAAGCGATTTTAATTTTTTTAAAATTTTGTTGGTCTTCTAAGTTTTAGTCGGATCGCTTTTTTGTTTATGTATCGTTTAGTTTGAGTGATTGTGATTTGTGAGTTGTAAGTTTAAATATTTCTTAATTATGTTATTACAATAAAACTCCGCCCATATATCGAAGATTATAACCTTTTCTATTGTGAACATAATTGTTATTTTTTTCTACTATTTCACTATAATTAAACTTTATAGACTTTAATAGACTTTATATTCTATTACGGAAGATCTGATCTCTATCATTTTATTTTTTGTTGTTTTGTTTTTTATTTTTCTTAATTGAATGAAAACATTGAAATTATTATAAAAGACGACTATAATGAATACGATTTCTCCGCTCCAAAATGTCAAAGGTTTAAGCAAATTGGTATATTTTGATTATGATTATACTATTAATAGATACTCTTAGAATGCCGGTGTCGTAGCTCAACTTGCGAGTGCTAATGAATTTAAATTTTGAGTTAAGGTTCATACTTTTAGTAAGTTATTAGTCGAACACAATCTCCGGCAAGATTACTTTAACATAGGCGCGAGTGGATTTTTTTTTTTATTATTTTCATCGTCAATTAAGAAAATTTAGTAAAAGGGACATAGGAAATAAAGCTAAAATTAAAAAAATAGAAAACTTTTTTGTGAAAACAGTGCAATTTTGTATGGATTTTGCTTTTCTCAAAGGCCTGTATCTTGGCCCCCAGGGTTGATATACAACTCACTTTGGTTTTATTCGCTTCAGTGAGTGATTCTATACCAAATAAAAAATTCTTGGCGCCTAAGTAAAATTAATATCCCCAATCTCCTTATCCAGCAGATTTTTTTATTTTTGATTGGTGCTTATACTACATACATATATACTTTCTAGCCTAATCTAGGTTTTGCTCAAGCGTTTCCTTCTATATTTTTCAATTCATTCAAGTTTTTGGTTGAGCTTCACTTGAGACTCATTTTGATCAAACACTTTTGAGATTGATTGACTTTCGTTTATTTATAAAATCAGGGTGCTGATTAGGGTAAAATGTAATACATAATATGTATTAATAATGTAATAATCAAATAAATGCGTTAATGTAATAATAATGTTTTATAAACAGTTTTTCTAAATCGTAAGAATAACTGCAAAGAATTAAAAGATAGTAAAATTTTTTTATTTTATTTTATTTTATATTATAATAATAAAAGTTATAAACAAATACGTCACTTGACAAAAACATTTAATATTTGTTTTTTTTTCAAAATTAATATCAGTGACGCGAAAAACAACAAAAACACTCCAAATGGCCAACAACCATCTAGGAACCAACAATTTTAAAAGAAATAATTCAGCTAATTATTTCCATATTACTTAGAAAGTTGGTTGAAGGAAATTAATTAGAATGAACTTGCCCGAGGCCCTTTGTTGTTTATGGTGTTAAGGTGTTGTTTATGGTGGTCAAAGGTGTTCGTTAGTCCCTCTACTATATTGTCAGCAGCATTTGTTCGTCAGCATTTAACATTAGTATATCACATGATCTAGTGTACATTTGCGATCTCCCGCAAAGACCCCAAGAAGCTGAGTATAATCCTGAATTACAAACCCCAACGAAAGTGTTACAAAAATGGCGCCGAAACAGGGACACGAACCCTGGCCCTTTGGATAAACAGAGTGAATTGAGAAGAAGTAGCTCTGAAATTATCTTTTACTACTTAAAATGAAAAATAATTAATAGCTTTACATTTCTTTAATTAAATTCAATTTTTGCAGGAGTGGAAAATCAGCCATCAGCGGACATTCCAACGGGCACCTACAGACCTCAGTACAGTGATAGGATTGGTTAAGGCAAACAGCTAACACTGTTAGCTTGATTGGTCACTGGATTCTGGTATGATGGTTGTGTAGAGTATCGCAAGCCCAGCCAATTATAGGTCTAATTATGTACGCTATCAGCCCCAAGTCAATTGAAATCACTCAAGCTCGGATATTTTCTCCATAATATGTAGTTAGAAATGTTGTTCGTTGTGAAGAGGAAAATTTTTTGGTCACAATTTTTTTTACTAATTTACCTCATTGATGATTAATCATAAAACCAACATTAGTCTCACTTTAGCTTGATAAATATCTCTTACTTGCACCGATCATGTAGAACCTGGAAGCTAAATAACCTGACATTTAACTAATATGATAAAGCTGTAGTCAAACTACCCTGTACCCTACCTCAACGTGTAAAAGGAGCCGAGCTAAGTCCGCCGTATAAATTCCTCTTCCATCATTGTTTGAAAGAGGTTTGTGTTTTTATCGCATTAAAAAAGCATAGCAGAGATGCAAACATCGCGAATTTGAACACTTACTCTAAACAAAAATAGTTACTGACTACTTTTTTGTTGATTAAGCTGATAACTAAGTAAGATAAATAAACAAGCTCCACTCCGCTCCACCAAAAACCGACGTTGTTATTTTTCTTTACTTGTTCTTTGATTTAATCAGAATTAATAAATTCAATTAAATAAATGTATTTTGAGTCATTTGTTCCCAATACAAAATTCCAGATGTCTACATTTAGAATTTGTTGGGTTTAAAATGTGATAAGGGATTAAATGAACAAATGTTGTTAATCGGCGGGTTGATTGGGCAAAAAAACCGATACCGATTGATCGGTAAAACAAGCGATATGGCCGATTACCGATTAAGCTCAACAAACCTACTGTTCTTGCATTGGGAGAAACTCAAATCTGTCTTCTTACACCCCAATAGATAGGCTATTTCGAAGCCTTGGTATAGTCCTCTATATTAGAAATGACATTTCCTTCTCTGTTCTGTCAACTCTGGATATCATCGGTGATCCGAGATTTAACTTTTATGGGTTGAATTTCAAACCGATTCTATAATCAGTGGATGATACCCAAAATGAGTTTGACGCCCATTCAGACTCCATAGTCATAGGGGATGATTTTAATGTTTAAAACGACTCATGGTTCCCTCATTATACGTCGAACTGTTTGCAGAAATCAACTAGCTCAGTCAGCTAGTCAATAAACCAATTAATATGCTTGACATAAGCAGTCACACTCTTCATCTTTTGGATTTATTCCTTTTTATTCCCCGATAAATATAGAATAATGGTCGATCTGTCTATTTGATCACTGCCTGATGCGGGCTGCATTCCAAATAAAACCAACTGCAAAAGATAATATTCCACATCTACAAACTTTATGGCATAATAAGAATGCGAACTGGCAACCAATCAATGCAAACCAATCTCAACTGGACCAGTTTATCTGCAGATAAAAACGTAAATGCTCTTGCGCTGAGAATAACATCCACCGGCTATGGAATGCTTCATTTCATTCCATCGTCCATTTAAAAAACGAAAACCGCTAACATCTCATGGTTTAATGAATCAAATAAATTCAAGAAACTCATATCGCTAATAATCTTGAAACCCGCCTGGTAGTCGCACGTCAAAATGCTAAAAATGATACAAACAATACCAAACGATTGGACAACTAGAAAACAGGCGAGACAAAATCAGAGAAATCCTGAATGGTAATAATAACCTAAAATATTTCTGGGCATTTGCTGGCTTGGTACAAAGAAATTTCATAGGCAAAAAATCAGAACAAGTTCCTCCTTCCAAAACACACAATACAATTCATTCCACATTTGAACAAAATAGTTTTTTAGCTTTTGCAGCCGCCTCACAATTAGAAATCAGAAGCCATACTCTCGAAAGTAATGGAGTCAAATTTTCATCTAGTGAACTATTTGGTGAATTGCAATTTACTATCGGATCGGCAGTATAAATTTCGAAGAGGCAGATCTGCTGGAGATTTAATGGTTTATTTGACAGACTTATTTAACCGTAATATTGTTAAAGTTGAAACGAAAATAGTCAGTTTAGATATTTTTAAAGCCGTTGACCGTGTTTGACTTGTAAAACTAAAGGCATTTGACAATGCTACCTCTTTAGTTTGCTGGATTAAGAGCTTTCTAAAGAACCGCCAAATTCAAGTAGGTATCGATGGTGCAATCTCAAACTCGCATATTCTTGACGTTGATGTTCGTCTCCCTATTCCTGATTTTTATAAACGACCTTTTGCTATCCACTTTTAATCCATTCCATTCGTACGCTGATCATAGTACTTTATCCTCTGGATATAATTTTCATAACCGTGCCCCCATCAACACAATCACAGTCGCTTCAAAACGAAATAAAATGATGTCTTCTTTGTCACAGAATATTATTCTTACATCTAAATTTATAGCTTGTCTTTACAATCATAAACGCAACAGACCGGACTTTCCAACCAGCGTTTATAGGTTTCCAATTAACAACTCTCTATCGGTTCACATGATCGGTCTAGCAATAGATTCCAAATTTTGAAAAAGCAAATTCTACGTTCCTCCTTCTAAGTTGCTGATTATATATAAAGCTTTTATAAGACCCCATATCGAGTATAATTCCCATGTTTGGGCAGGAGTAGCCAAACTCATTTAGTCGAGTTAGATAGAATTCAACGCGGGGCATGTAATGTTGGAGCTCTTTGTGCATTTGACAAATACTATTATGGGAAGTATTCAGTTAAGATAAGAGCGCAAATGGCCACGACAGTAGTTCTCCCGCATTCTTCGTCTTGCATTAAACTCCTATGAGTACTAGCTTGAACCGTTCTTTGGCCGAACTCAGCAAATATGTCTCGTCATTTTTTCACCACTCAAATTTTCTGACTGTCTCATTATTAGAATACGGGTTGAAAATGAGTTTATTCATTTGGAGAAGGGATTTCCTGCACCAGTTGTTGTTCTTTACTTCTATATGTCCATCTGGACAACTATAAATCTAAAACAATAGATTTAAACCCTTTTTATGCGAATGACAAGAACTGGAGTACACATAGATCAAAAATAATTTACAAATCAACAAAACCTAATCCCTTCATGTCGTCACTGAGATCTATTCCCTAAAACGCATGAAAATCCAAATACACGAATACTTTTTTTAATGGTTTTGTTTTTACAAAATAAATAATCATGTATCAAAATTCCTTCCACGGCATTTTGTAATTCTGTGACTTTATGTACAGCTGCAGCCGAATCTAAATCTGGTATCAAGGAGGTTATAATCAAAAACTAGATTAAACGATAAATATTATCGTTCGTTAATGAAATATGCAGCATGTCATGTCGGGTTGAGATATCACCAAAAATATCAAACCAGCAGAATTATGGTCCAGAGAGCTAAACAGCCTGTACGATTCATAATACGCAGGACGTAAGATAGACATTTTAAAAGAAATAGAATCTCCGCTGAGGCTCAGTTGTTAAAGCGCTAGCAACTAAAGGGAACTTTTCCCCATCCCACTTTGGGTACCTGGTGATTCATAAAAAAATAGCCAGAATATATCGAACAGCAATTTAAACTCCCGTACAACTGACTATTTGAAACCTTTTGTCATTCAATTTTGATGAAACTCGATATGTGAGCTTTAGTTCGGGTTCCCATAGCTACACTCCAACTTCTGGTTTATCATCTAGGTGGAATTAACTTTTGGTTTTTTTATACTATTGAAATAGTCATAACTTGACTTTAATGCAGCTTTGGTTAAAGGTTTCATTCAACATGAGACGGATTTTAGGTAGATTTCATATAAAAATCTACCTATTGCAATGGGCTTCATCTCGGAATTTCGGAAAAATTTTTGTGCCAAACGACTACATATGATAAGCGGAGACGAAAAAATAAAAAAAAAAAAAAATTTATATATATATATATATATATATATATATATATATATATATATATATATATATATATATATATATATATATATATATATATATATATATATATATATATATATATATATATATATATATATATATATATATATATATATATATATATATATATATATATATACGATATGAGATATAACGAAAACGACCGGCACTCTCACGGTCGCATTTGTTGAGGTAGATCAAAAAAATTTTCTGTACATGTGTGTTCTATTAATATCTCGGACGAGTTTGTGAATCAGCAAAATCCAAGACGTGGATAAGAAACTAGAGCCTTTTTTCTGAAAAAAATTGATTTTTTAAAACCGTTATAACGGCCGTTTGGAAACTAATATTTCAAAAAAATTAACAAATTTAGAATCTTTGGAATTTTTTTTATCAATTTGTTTTAAAAATAGACCTCTGCAGTTAGAGGTTTCTGAGTGAGCGGCTCCAACAAAAAAGTTTGCAAAACAAAATTTTTTTTAAAACAAATGGCACTCTCACGGTCGCATTTAAAAAGCCAGATCAAAAAATCTTTTCTAAAAATGTGCGTTTTATTAATGTCTTGGACAAGTTCGTAAATCAGCCCAATCCAACACATGATTAAGAAACTAGACGCTTTATACTAGAAAAAAAGTTTGTGTTTTAGATCCGTTATAACGGCCGTTTGGATTCGAATATTTTTAAAAACTTCATAAATTTAGAATCTTTGAAACCTTTTTAATCAGTTTTTAAAAAAAAAATACCTCTGCAGTTGGAGGTTTCTGAGTGAGCGGCTCCAACAAAAAAGCTTGTAAAACACAAAATGCGTTTGAAACAACCGGCACTCTCACGGTCGCATTTGTGGAGCCAGATCAAAAAACCTTTTCGAAAATGTGTATTTTATTAATATCTTGGACAAGTTCGTAAATCAGAAAAATCTGACACATGGTTAAGGAACTATAGGCTTTATACTAGAAAAAAAAGTGTTTTTTTTAATCCGTTATAACGGCCGTTTGGATACTAATATTTTTAAAATCTTCATAAATTTAGAATCTGTGGAAACATTTTAATCTGTTTCTTATAAATATAAACCTCTGCAGTTAGAGGTTTTTGACTTGTTCGCTTCAACAAAAAAGTTTGCAACAATCCCCAACTACAATTTCCAAAAACCTTATAACAGTCAATGTCAACCTTATAACAGTCAAAAAAATAAAAAGATTTGAATAGAAGAAATTAATTTTTTTTTCTTAGAAATAAACTATTTTGATATTTTGCAGTAATTGCACGACATATGATATAGAGTAGGTTTGTGTCATAAATTGTCACACACATGTTCTGTGGTAGATTTGATATTTGTTTGTTGCAAAATTGGATAGATATAATTTTGCTTATAGGTAGCTAATTTTCTTTTTAAAATTTGTTCGATATCTGTTTGAAATTAGTTTGTGTTGTTTAAACTAATCTGATACATCAGATTCTACTGGCACACAAAACTGTCTGATCTCGAAATCTACCTATTTCTAGCGGATATACGTGCCGCTTGGACTTTTTTATCTGGAAATCAAGTTAGATCTATTACTACAAAGAATTCTTCTTGGAAAGTGGTTTAGCTTAAAAGTGTAACAAAAAAAATGTTGCACAATGAACAACCAATACAGTCTACAAAGAAAAAGTCAATGGTGCACCTATGGTTAGAGGCGAGAAATTGATATGGAAATTGGAGATACTGAAGAAGTTCTCAATGAACTTTTTATTTCCAATGTAATTCTTGAAAGTTTTCAACGTTTTCTAACTAATTTTTCTTGTGTGTCAGTTTTGCCTTTGTCATTGACATTGACAAGTTAACGTGATATATTACACGGCAATAGCACTAGCAGTGATATATCACTAGTCAATGTAATATCATGATTTTGGCATGTGAAGTTTATTAAATCAACGGTGCCACCTTCTGGGCGTCTTTTCTTTTTTCTATCTATATTTTACCATCGATTACTAAGCTCATAAACTGTATCCCGACTAGCATTATATAAGGGCTCAGATCTGAACCGGTTTTCCCTATTCCTGATAGGGACCGTATCAAGCACACCGAGCAGGTCCTGATCAGTAATGTAACGCCTCAAAATATCCAAACCGGATCAGGGAGCCCTACTAAAACCGGTACAGAACTGAATCGTTTAAAATAGGGAATTTACTCCAACATACATTAGAAAAAAATGTGTATAAAAATATTCTTACTTTAAGCTTACCTATATGTAGTCATAACGGAGAAGCGATAACTAAAGTATATGTGATATTTCGCAAACTATGTATATCTAAAATGGATAATACTCTAGTGAAATTTAACCAAACGAAATTTATTAAAATTAAATAGGGATCATATGAGGGCAAATAGAGCATACCTTAATTAGAAAACCAGATATGATTCTGATCCGGTCCTGGTCCGGCATTTACTACTAGGGATGAGATAGGTTTTCGAAATCTGGGCCGGATCAAGACAAATACGGCAGGCCCTAGTAGTAAAATCAGGTATGATTTCTGATTTCTGAAAAATGTTTACAACAGAATTTCGTCCTAACAAGGTACCACAGCTTTTTTATTGAACTAATTTTTAAGAAACTTAAGCAAAATATGGAGATTTGCAAAACATGATATGAGAAAGAAATGATAAGATGGGCAAAAAGGTGAAACCTTCGTCGCACCTGTTTTTTATAATTAGAACACCGCGAAATTTATAACAATAATTAACCATTAATTAAAGTATTTAATGGATATAAACTCACTATATATATGTCCAGAACATTTTATGTCCAGAGCTGTCTCCAATATTTTTTAAGGGAAAACTTCTTTAGGCGCGTTTTGCGATTTTGTATGGGGATAAATTTATATATTCAAATTATCGTCACGATAATTTATTTAAGTATGAAATACCTATATTCGGTCTTAACGTTTCAAATTGCAAAATGGATATCGCCGGTCCACTGAGGTTCTATTGGTCGAGGGTTCAATTCCTGTAGTGGTACATTTAGTGATTGTTTTCTTTTTAATTTTTATTAAATATAATTAAAACTATTGTTTTTTTATTCATGAATTCATAAAAATTATAAAAATTTCTTTTTACGAATTTTCAATTGATCGATAATGCAGTTTTTTAAAGTTATTGCTACTGTCTTTTTCCGTTTAATTATTATCATTTCGATATTAACCAGCAAATTAATTATTTTTGTGGCAGGTAGTGCTAAAAATAAAAAAATATTAGTTTTCCCATCATTATTTTCCATAATTTCATTTCCGTGAAATAAAATAAGGAAAAAAAATACAATTTGAGTATGTACTTCTCTTTCAATATGAGTTGACATCATCATCACAAAAGATTGATTTAAACACAGTTTAAAGCTGCGGCAATTTACAGAATTTAAATTTATCGATAGTGTAGTTTTTTAAGGTTATTGCTGTTGTCTTTTAGCACAGTGTGACGTCAATGCGAAGTAAAATTTAGAATGCATTCGGGTAATATTTAGGACATCTCAACATTTTATTCAGTTTTTAAAAGAAATGTGTTGTGGCTATTCTGTTTTTTTATACTTTTTGTTGCTATTTTTTTTATGTTTTTCTATCTTCTGTTGATGATTGTTGTACCATTTTTGAAATGGAAACTTCTTTAGGCACGTTGTGCGATTTTGTATGGGGAAGAATTTATATATTCGAGTCATCGTCACGCTAAATAGATATTAAATATAAAATAAACATTAAAAGAGAGTGAGATAAATTGTAATCATATGTCTTATTTTTTATTCTTATTTTCTTGATTTATAATTTGTTTATTTTTCTTTTTTATTGAATTTGATTTTTTTTTCGGTTTAAGTTTGGTGTGTAAGTGTATTATAGTAAGTAAATATTTTGTTGCATTTTTAAGTAAAATAAAAAAAATTGTTTTGTCATATTTAATTTGTGTGTTTTTCTTTAAACTTTTTAATAAAGAAAACGCAATTGATAGTACGAATAACCTTAGTATTGTTGAAATTAATGATAGTATATTATTAATAATTTTGCTCTCGTTCTTTTGATTTATATTTTGTTTTTTTCTTTTTGATTGGATTTGATGTTTTTCTCAGTTAATAACAGTGTGAATGTGAGGTAAAGTAATAAAGATTTTGTTTTTTAATGTCCTAGTCATGGTTGTAAGTACTCGGTCATTGCTACAATATTAATCATCATTATTGGTCTGTTACTGGGCCATTTGTACAACCTTGTATAGCCCATTGCTGGTTTTTTCTTTGGTCCATGAATTCCAGCCCTTTATTGTCCGAAGTTATCATTCAGTGAAATTATGTTTATGGCCAAGGTTGCCAGTACTCGGTCATTTTTGCATTACCGGTCGCCAGTAATGGACCATTACTGAACCTGCTGTACAACCTTGTATTGAGCAAATAAAAACCTTATCAAACTATCTGAATAATTTAAAATGTGGCCTTCATGGATCTATATATTGTTTTTGTTTTGACATTTTAACAAAACAAACCCACCCGAAAATATTGAAAAAAGTAAATTTACAATGATAGAAAATTTGGTAAATTTTTCTTTTCAAATAAATATTTTTATTTTTTGTACTGAACGTCTTTGAATTTGAAATGATAGACGTCCCATCATCGTAGAGTCAGATCCTAAAAGCTATGGAAAAATGCACTATTAAGTCAAAAATGGAAAATTTTTGCAAAACAGACCATTTAAGGCTATTGGGTTTTTCAAAATGGTCTTTAGCTCTAAAAGATGAGGATGGGATATTAGACTTAGTCGTCTATATATCAAGTTATGACATGGTCGCTTCAACAAAAAAATTCAGATCTTTTATCTCATAGGAAGCTTTATGTAATAATGGTTACATTGTACTTGGGTTACATGAAACAATTTGATGCTCGTTAACTTGGCTGCGCCATTTTTGAAATCAAAGAAAACAAAAGTTGTACTTAAGTAATTGTGGTAGTGTTGGTAGTGCTGCAATGTGCTGCTTCAAAATATTCGTTATTTCTGTAAAAAAAATGATTGCACATTTATTAAAGTTTTGGCATAAAAACTTTAAAAACAATAATATCGTGCTGGATTTTGTGGTTGTGGTACAATGTGCTACTTTGCAAATTTTGTTATTCTCAATAGAACAAAATTGGCAAACCACGTGATTTGCAGAGCAGCACATCAATTTTCCTACTGGGGAAAACTATATTTGCAAACGAGGACATCACATTAATACAATTCAGCACAACTTTTCTTTTCCGTTTTCCCAAAATGACGGAGCTAAATAATACCTCAAAAATTTAATTATAGTCTGCCAAGTTGTTCTATAGGAGATAATGCGATGCGCATTGTATCACAATTGTCCTCAATTTTGTCCAATGTCGCTCAAAATCTAACCAATTCTTAATAATAATAACATCATAACTGTTAACTGACAATCAAGATGTTGGTTGCAAAAATAGTTTGACAGTAGCATACATGCGCGGGTATTTATAGTATATTTGATTAGTTCACGTTTGTATCAGTTTACCAAATACAAATTATCTAATTCTAGTTATGATCATCAATTTTATTGTAAGATAAGTAATATGTGGAAATAAAAAAGCTAAAAATAGCTAATTGATTTGTATTGTATGATCATTAAGAAAGAATATAAAAACATGAATCCAAAAAACACCATTCGAGAACAATTTTGATTACAATCATGAATTAATTAATAAAAAACAATAACAACAACATGAAAATCAAAAACACAAAATTTATACGTAAAACGTGTCTTTTCTTATAGCTTTATCCTTAAGACAAAAACTTATTATTAATTTAATGGAAAAGAAATAGCCGATAGCCAAATTAACTTAATATATTTATGTAGATGACATTGAATTATGGTGAATATTAAAATATACAACAACAAATAAAATATATGTACAGAAGGTGGATGAGAACATAAGAAACTGACATTGATGACTGGGTAATTATTGTGTTCAATTTTTAGTTGTTTTTTATGTTATGGATTCTGGAGGAACAAAACAAAATGTTTCTTTAATTAACATATGGATAATAATATACGCTTTAAACTAAAACAGTGACTTTAATATGATAATTAAAAATAAGTAATGAAAAAATTTAGTCGATCTGTCTGACGGATTTTTGAACAACTTAAATGTCACTTTTCTTGGATCGAGCGATCGGATTCAATTCCCAAAAATAGGATTGGCAACCCTTAACCTTGACAACTACACCTAAACTAAGATTTAAATAGAAAAACATGCCATGAGCTAAGCTTTTAAAGGTAGTTTTTAAAAGGATATCTCCAAAAACTTAGACCTAGATAAAGAGATGAAAATATAAAGAGATAAAGAGATAAAGAAATAAAGAGATAAAGAGATAAAGAGATATAGAGATAAAGAGATAAAGAGATAAAGAGATAAAGAGATAAAGAGATAAAGAGATAAAGAGATAAAGAGATAAAGAGATAAAGAGATAAAGAGATAAAGAGATAAAGAGATAAAGAGATAAAGAGATAAAGAGATAAAGAGATAAAGAGATAAAGAGATAAAGAGATAAAGAGATAAAGAGATAAAGAGATAAAGAGATAAAGAGATAAAGAGATAAAGAGATAAAGAGATAAAGAGATAAAGAGATAAAGAGATAAAGAGATAAAGAGATAAAGAGATAAAGAGATAAAGAGATAAAGAGATAAAGAGATAAAGAGATAAAGAGATAAAGAGATAAAGAGATAAAGAGATAAAGAGATAAAGAGATAAAGAGATAAAGAGATAAAGAGATAAAGAGATAAAGAGATAAAGAGATAAAGAGATAAAGAGATAAAGAGATAAAGAGATAAAGAGATAAAGAGATAAAGAGATAAAGAGATAAAGAGATAAAGAGATAAAGAGATAAAGAGATAAAGAGATAAAGAGATAAAGAGATAAAGAGATAAAGAGATAAAGAGATAAAGAGATAAAGAGATAAAGAGATAAAGAGATAAAGAGATAAAGAGATAAAGAGATAAAGAGATAAAGAGATAAAGAAATAAAGAGATAAAGAGATAAAGAGATAAAGAGATAAAAACATAAAGAGATAATGCGAGAAAGAGATAAAGAGATAAAGAGATAAAGAGATCAAGAGATCAAGAGATAAAGAGATAAAGAGATAAAGAGATAAAGAGATAGTGAGATAATGAGATAATGAGATAATGAGATAAAAAGATAAAAAGATAAAGAGATAAAGAGATAAGGAGATAAAGAAATAAAGAGATAAAGAAATAAAGAAATAAAGAGATAAAGAGATAAAGAAATAAAGAGATAAAAAATATAAAAAGAGAGAGAGAGTGGTTTGTATTCGTACTGATAACATGCATACAGGCATAAATTTAATATGATATATAGCCTCTAATATAATGAAATAAGATATTTTTCTTTTTCATATCAACACCAATAAGTATCTTGATTTTCAATTTCCATTTTTCCTATTTCAGTAATGTAAGCCATCAAACATACTTACAATAATATTTCTACGAAGATAAATAAATTTTCTATTAAATGAAATTAATATTTTTCTTTTTGAATTAATTTTAACTTTGAAAAAAAAAACTAGTAAAAATGAAAATGAAAAATTTACTGATGAATTGAATAAGGAAAATGAGTAAAAACTAAAACATAATAATAAAATCATTAAGCTTTTTCTTCTTTGCTTCAATATTCATTACAAATATAATTTGATTTTTCTTTGCTTTATTTTTTTTATATGATTATGATTTTATCTGTCAGACTTTGTATGTTCTATGTTGGTTTTATAGCAAATATATGAGCTAGTTGATAACTTATAAGCCTTATAAAATAATGAAATTTTTTGGTGAATTAGGTCTAGGTCGATGGGGAAAATTAAGATCTATACCGTGGAAATGTAACTAAATATAGTTTTATATATTATGTCTATCCGTAACCGATTTATTTTACTTATAATCTCATCATCGTATATACATATATTCAAACGTACGTACATATATAGATTGTGTGTTTTTCGTGTCATGAATATTTTTGCAAAGTACACAAAGTTCGTGTAATGGAAAAGTTACAAGATGAAATATTAAAAGAAAAACGATTTTTTTAAATAATCTGTTGAGTGATGAGATTATCTTGTTTGAAATGAAATGTGTGGTTGGAATCTAGAAAAAAAAAATAAAATAAAACAGAAGTAAGTAATTGTTTTTTACAATTAAAAAAATTAGATTAAATTTGCTAATTTAGTTAAGACGTTGAATAAGTTAAGCTATTGGAAATAATTTAATTATATTTCAAAAGGTGGAAAGAAATAAGATTAAGGGATTTACCTAAAATTTAGTAGATAACCTAAATCATGAACTTCCTAATATTTGCAAAGAGAACTTCTGTTAAACTAATGACATCGATAAATAAAAGCCATCGATTACTTTACGTCTTATATTTTAAAACAGAACAAACAAAAAAATGTATTTCATGACAGCTGGAATTTTATTTTAAATTTTAAGTTTTTCGTCTTAAGTTAATTTATATTAATCTTTCGACTTAAAAAATTGACCAAATCAAATAATTTATTGAAACAGAAGCGGTGATCGTAAGTCGTAACACAATTTTTTTTTTTTTTGAAAATGTTTTATCTTAAAATTATAAGAATTTTATTTTATTGGAAGAACAGGTAAGAAAAATAATAATATTTATTTCTTTTTTTAATGTTGATTGCTTGGGAAGTTTTGTTTTTAATGTAGAAAATAAGATTGTTTAATAAATCTGTTGAGACTTTTTTTTTGTTTTGGGATAACATGTTTAGAAAAAAAAATTGATTGAGGTGAAGAACTTAAATAAATTTATATTTATAAGGATTAAAATTAATAAAAAAAAAATTCAATTATTAGTTTTAGTTCAACAACACAAATATTAATTTTTAATTAATATTTTAGTCTATCCATAATTTTAGAATATAATATTTTTTCGGTTGTGTTTTTATTTGTGTGGGAAGACAACAATCGTATCTTTGTTTAATTATAAAACATGTTTTGAACGTCAGTCCAATTCAATTTCACTGTTCCAAGAACACTGTTGTTTTCATCCATTTGAAACAATGTTATTGTTAGGAAATATATTAGATGTTTATTTTTACGATCACGTTCTTGATTGGATTTTAAACATAAATGATATGTTTGAGACGGCACGTGTATCAATATTATTATTCTTTTTTATTTTGATAATATGGTGTATCGGAGCGATGCCGGTCAGATATGATCTAAACGTACGATGTAAGATATGTTTGAAATGTTGGTAACGGGCAATGGTGATCCGATGCTGTGGTAATTTGTTTTATTTATTTATAAAATACCCCCATACCAAAAACTCTAATTTTTTGTTTAATAACAGCAACTGTTACCTACCACCAAATGCATAATAAATATACGTCGTAGCTGTACTCATGAGAGACTTTTATTACCAGGAAACCTAAATGATAATATCAGGTTAAGTATAAAATGCGCTTCAATATGGTAAGCATTAAGACTAATAGAATTAAAAATAATTTTTTTGAACTGCGAAATGGGCTGCATTATTGCTTCGAAACGTGATTAATTTTAATGTACGATTACAGTGGAAGAAAAGAATAAAATAGTCTGTAGAAAGCTAAACAGTTTAAAAATTTTCGTTTATTTAATACTGACCATCCTCCTCAAAAAGTTTGGTATTACGTTTCTCTTGGTCCATGCATCAGAAAACTAAAAAAAGGCCGAAATAAGTCGAATCTCGACTAAGACAAACCGAAAATATTTAACCTCGAAAATAAAAAAGATGCACTTAATAACCTACGAAGGGCCACTACACAGATCGGCCTTGTTTAACATAGTAAATGGGAATTAAACAAAGAAAATAGCTTCAATGAGCAAATTTAACAAACCAGACATGGAATACTTCAATACAGAAGAGCATGACGTCATGCTCCTAAAATGGAGATAAAGAAAAAAAGACCAGGGCACAATCAGACCAAGATGCCGGGGTAAACATGAAATCAAAATTGTTGTCAGGAATAACTATTTTAAATGAAATATAATCATGATATAATCATCTTCATCAGTGCCATGGTTCGAATCCGTTTTGGCAGACACGCTATCCAATTAACCAACCGAGGCGATGGTATTTCAAAGTTGAAATTTCATCATTATTTAGCTACTTTAAGTTGAATTTTTATTCCTTATTAGGTATTTCTGTTTTTTGTAATTCAATTAGCGAAATACAGTCTAATTAACTCTACGAACAATTATGCTGAATTTCTTGATTCTTCGAGTTCTATTTCTTTACAAAGAAAACTAGAAAAATTCTAAGTATAATCGACGTCATTATTTTGCATGTTTTTGTACTGTCGTCTTTTTTTTCTTGGGCACAGTATCAAATGTTGATGAGTGATTTTAGTTTCGATATTGAAATTTTATTTTCGTTATAGGAGAAATTGAGGTTGAATACAATTTTGTTTTGTATTTTGTTGCGATTATGTTATAATAAGCAGAATGAAACGAAACATCAGCAGCAATGCAGCTGTATGGAAATTCTGTAAAAGAATTGAGCTTTTATATAGAAATAAACTTATTCTAACGGATTAGAAGATCTCTTTGCTTATAAAAAAAAAGTCATTATCAAAAAATTTAATGTTGAATACACAACAAATTAAATAATTTAACAAGAAAAAATTAAAAAAAATTATATAAATTAAAACTTACAGTAATGTGTGTTGAATGATGATCCACTTCTTTGATACACATTGTTGTAAACTCGCATAGCTATAGTTCCACCAAAACTATCAAACAGTATTGCACTTATACTTCTCAAATTATCCAGTTGGTGGTGTCCATAAAAAACCAAATCAGACCCAAACGATGCACAAACAACTTCATTATTTAAATCGAAGAAATGTGTTGCAACTATTAAGTACAAGAAACCATGACAAATATATCACAATTAATTTAATTTTAAATAATAATTGGTTTGAAATAAATAAAATGATAAGATCTATTAACTTATTGATCTATTTTTCTGTTTTTCCTATCTGATTTTAATTTATATAATGCTCTCCGATTGATCAAATGATCGAGTAAAAATAGCAAAATTCTCTATCTCTTGTTTGTTCTTTATTATCCCTTTCATCGTACACAGACCATATATTATCTGAATAACCGATTTCCCTACAACTACAGACAATAAATCCGCCTTCCATAAATTTAAACAACCGTATTATATCTACATAACACATATCATACTATAACTAAGCTTTACAAACATACATGTTCATCATTTATGCATACAAAAACGTGTAGTATTAATTGATATTGTGTGACGCAACAAAGTAATTACCTGAGAAAAGTTTGTTTTGATTTAAAGGACGGAACCGAAATAAATAGCAAATTATTAGAGAATTTCTTTAAATTTGAATATTCTTGTTTTAGAGTAAAATTCGAAAAAGACCGTCGTTACAATTCAAGTTCAACTTTAAAATCAGTATCCATATCACTATACATAAAATAAACAGCACGTTTATTTTACAACTGCAAAGTGCAACAAAGTCTGAACCCATTGGCTACAAAGTTGAGGGCTTCCTTCACGTTATATCAAAGTGACAGATTTGTGAAAACACAACTGTATTCGGAAATGTTAACGTATTATCCAGGTTCGGAGAGGAAGTCAACAGATAACCAGGCATGTTCAATGAAAATACGATATTCAGACTGTATGCGGTGCAGCCGAATGAAAATGATTTCTGTTTTCTTTGTATGCTGTTGGAAAATATGTCGCCGATCAAACGTCTTTGTTTGCATGCCAAGTTCTAAATTTGTGGAAGAGCAACCGACACTGAGGTGTATGCATTAAGTACCTGTGCATGCACATCACATTTTCATTCATGTATTATATCATTTCAATAGACTTATGCGAGAAATACAAATCTCAAATGGTTGGTAAGGTATCTAAAATTAGACAAGTATTGCAATTTTTTTTTGTAATGAATAGTAAACAAAAAATCGCTCGCGAATTTTGATCTTTTTGCTTAGAAATATCAGCCCATCGTTATTTGCGTAGAAACATTAGACCATTTGGAGAAACATCAGATAATTAACCGAGAACTGAGTATAAATTACTGTTTACAGAATATTTCTGGATACGATATTTCATTAACTGTAATTTATCGATCGGCACTATCGGATGGAATTAATGCTAGCTTGAAGTACTCTCCTCTATGGCGACATGCAAAGACGTTCAAATTAACTACAATTGTAAGTGTGTCTAGATGCAAAACGACCAATCAACGGAGAAATTCTCAAATCAAATGCAAAGAATTGGCAACGAAATGGGTCCAGTTGATCTACTAACGAGATAAAATTTCATTGGCTCATAACTTAATTCAGTAACGCCAATAGAAGAATTGCTTGAAAAATTATTCTCAATTATAAGAATCACAATTAAATGAATCAACAAAATATTCTTCCGACTAAGACCAAAGGCAGAACTTTACAATGTTATCCAGTTTAACTTTCAAACCGAAACAGTAATATAGAAGTCCGTCGACACTGTTGTGGAAGCAGATTAAGTGGTATAGCCGATATGGTGCGACCAAAAATTGAAGTTTGTTAGTCAAGTCGGGTAATTTTGGTGGCATTTGTCCCGATACTTAATTCATTTAAAACACTGCTGGTGCTTGAAATGAGATCGTCTGGCTTATTAGTGAACAACATAGATCGAATAATTTTCCTGGTACTGATCATCAAAATTGGAAATGGTATTGGTGAAAAGCGACAACTACCACTTCTTTCCTCTTATCTTGATACGATAATTTTCCTGCAGATGCATAATCTGCATATTATTCCATTATCATTCGCTACTGACGTCCGTTTTGTGCACGCGATTCGAATTATATCTTCATATGACTATAATAATCTTTTTGTCATGCTCAAACACAATTGTGTTTTTCTTTTTCTTCATTTGTAATGCAGATTAGCTTTTCCGATCCGCTTTAGTCGAGCAAATATGTTAATGGAAAATGAACGGAAATGAAAGTGTGGTGAGAGTGAAGATGATGAAATTTTCACCTAGACCTGAACTTCATAAACTATATTCGAATATTAAGTTAGTTTGATTCTTTCATATTATTACGATTACGCGATATTAGACACCCGTTGCGTTATTATTTTAAAGTTACTGAAATGTCAGTCAGCGATAGTATTGCCCGCGAGGTTACAAGTGCCCGATTGAAAATTAAAGCAGTGATGTCGTAGAGGGTAGGTACGTTCGGAAGAAATTTTAGGGAGGAAAAAAAAATAGGACCTGTTAATACATTTGATCGCTCTAGGGGTCACCCCAGGGGAGCTATGAATTATTTTTGTCAAATTTTTGAAGTAGAAGCTATCGATATCGCTGTATTTTTTTTTCATACAACACTTAAACCAGGTTAATGTCGACGAAACGTTCTTCAATTGTTTGAGAACAATCTCACTAGCATTTGGTCAGACATGACCTATTATAATCCGGGTCGGATCGGTATGTTTTATGGTAAGTGTCATAAAATATTTGCATCTGGGGCCTATCAGAAATCATACCAGATTTTACTATTGAGGTACCATCTCTATTCGTCCTGATCCAACCAGCAGTACTATGAAGACCTATCTCACCCCTATCTCATCCCTAGTCGTGAATTTCAGATCATGGCCGGATCAGAATAAACTAGGGCAAACCCGAATAAAATAGGGCAACCCCATTCCTATCCGGCTGCTATCAGAAATCATATATAATTTTACATTTGAGGTATGTCCTATTTAGTCTGATCTGAGGCCTATTTCATTTGAATAAACTTCATTTGGGTGAAATTCACTAAAATTTTATCCATTTTAGATATGTGTACATAGTTAGCGAAATTTTACTTATAATTTAATTAAGTTAAAAGTTCGAATATTTTTATAAAAAAGCTACAGAAATTCCAAAAATTTCTTATGTAGTAAATTTCCTATTTGAACTGATCCGGTCTTGCAGCCGAATTCTGTAATTGTGAAGTGGTGAAGTGACAAGTTTTTTAATGAAAAGAAACGAAGAAATTTTTAACACTTCACCGCTTCACAGTTACAGAATTTGGCTGCTGGTCTGGTAATAGTAAGACTGCCTGATCTGGCCTGGATATTTTGAGGCTTACATTCTTGATCAGGGCCTGTTCGACCTGAAAATAAAAAAAAATGTTAATTAATGCCATGTTCATGCATCCGCTTCCTACCAGTGATATCCGATCCACATCTGACCCCTTACATAGTGCTAGTCGGGAACGTCAGTTCCAATTTCAACGGTTTTATCATGCTTAGTCATTGCTTTTCCATAAATAATGATTTGCTACAACAATTCTTTTTCTGAGCACCAGCATCAAAGCCGGGATCCAAAACGAATAAGCTTCCCCCTCCACGTATAAACATTTTGCACGAATATCTTGAAAAATGCATCTGTATCTTTTCTTTTATAGTTAACAGCTGGCATCGATGAATGACCAAAGTTTTCAAATTTATCATTTTGAGCTAATTCGGTAATATTCAACCAACCAAATGAAAGATTCAGCCTTGTTTTAAGAAATTTTTGACCAAAAGAATTTTCCAAAATGAATTGTAAGAAAAAATTTTCAAAATATTAACCCTTTTTTTGGCATTTCTCGACTTTTAGGGCGATAAGCATCAAGAATTAACAAAACAAACATATGTTTGTCTGTTTGCCGTTAGGTGTGACGAAAATGCCAAAAACAAAATTTGTTTGTGGTGTGTGGTGATGTGAAAATATTTTGAGCCAGTGGCCGTCGTGGTATGGGAGATAGGTCTCTCTCAACAACTGTTTTTTGACACTTCTAAACGTGATGTGATGTAATAAAAAGTGATATGATTTTGATGAAACTTGGAAGATTAGCATTAAGGTAATATTTTTGGAAAACAATTAGATCAATTAAGGGAGGGGTGTTGTGGGGGGTATCTCTTACAAAAATCTTTATTTGAAACTTCAATAACTTTAAAAACTGTCATTTTACTTAGATGAATTTATCATTGTTAGTTATGAAATATGAATGCTTTTTGGTAAAAATGGAGAAAGTGAGGGGGAGGGATAGAGGTGTTAGTTTTTTGAATTTATCTTTGTTTATATGTTTTTAATTTTTTTTATATCTGTAGCTCTCTCTTGTGGCATATTAGTTTCTTCGTACAAACATTATTTTGGTAAGAATATCTGCCAAATACTAACCAAAATTTCACAATAACTGTCTTCTTCCAATATTAATCCCTTTACACAGACTGAAATTTTGACACCTTGGCGTCGGAATTTTTAGTCCCTATATATTTGTTGTTTAACAAAATCGTTGAATTAAATTGATTAATTAGTCCACGACTCTACTCTAGATATATTCAATATATCTAATAAATAATATAAATTGTTATTTTATATGTAAAAATACGACACATAAAAAACAAAATATTCATGATATAAATAAGGCTATTAACTTCGAAACTAATTCAATCAATTTATAAATATTTCTTAGATATCTATAAAATCATTTTATAATCGATAAAAATAGTTTTCATGATTTTTTTAATGCCTATTATTGATTTTCTCATTTTATCTAAAAAAAAAACGATAAGTAGGTTAATTTATTAAAAAAAATTTATCATTAATTAGGATTTTGTTCATATATGAGAGGAGATGTGTGGTAGTGATTGGCTTTGTGAAATTAAACAACAAAATAAACTGTGCAAAATAAGCTGTACTTATAAACTCACCCTTGTATTTCCAAAATCAATAGATTAATATTTCGAATGCAAAAAAAAAAACAAATAACAAAACTATGCATGTTCTTATAATTTGTATAATCCATCAATAATTAAGCCAAATTATTTAATTATTTTTAAATGGGAATATATTAAGAATCGTTTACGATAAACAAAATTGATAAGATTCCAAAAAAAAATGGTTGATTAATTCCTAATCAATTCCCAATTTAATTGGTAGTTAAAATAATTATATTCATCAACATTTTTTTTTTTTAATTTTGGTCTATTAAAATTGATTTCAATAAAAATGCTTAGTTTTTGTTTTTATATTTATGTTCGTTTGTTTGTTTGTTTTTTGTCGTTAGACTTCTTTTATTGTACTTTCTTCATTAAAGGAGCTAAATTTGATTTAAAGATAATATTTTATTGGGTTGATCGTGTATATACAGTAAAACCTATCCAACTAGAAAAAAAATATTGTTTATGTTTGAAATTGTTTATTATTTAATTTTATGTCTTAAAAAAAAAATTAACCCGCGAATATTGAATAGATGGTAAGCAGGTAATCGGTGGAACTGTAATTACATATAAGGAAGAATATAAAAAACTAAAAGAAGCAATAAAAAAAACTTGTTCATTTTATTATTTTTTTTTTGTTTATTTTATTTTAAAATCACGATCATGTATATATTATTTGATGAATCAATTTAGAATGAGAACTATAGTGAAGTCATTTTATATGTTTTGTATATAATAATAAAATAATTTAAATTTTATGGTAGATTGAAAACAAAAAAGTCCAAGCGGCACGTATATCCGCTAGAAATAGGTAGATTTCGAGATCAGACAGTTTTATGTGCCAGTAGAATCTGATGTATCAGATTAGTTTAAACAAAACAAACTAATTTCAAACAGATATCGAACAAATTTTAAAAAGAAAATTAGCTACCTACAAGCAAAATTATATCTATCCAATTTTGCAACAAACAAATATCAAATCTACCACAGAACATGTGTGTGACAATTTATGACACAAACCTACTCTATATCATATGTCGTGCAATTACTGCAAAATATCAAAATATTTTATTTCTAAGAAAAAAAAATTAATTTCTTCTATTCAAATCTTTTATTTTTTGACTGTTATAAGGTTGACATTGACTGTTATAAGGTTTTTGGAAATTGTAGTTGGGGATTGTTGCAAACTTTTCTGTTGAAGCCAACAAGACAAAAACATCTAACTGCAGAGGTTTATATTTATAAGAAACGGATACAAATGTTTCCACAGATTCTAAATTTATGAAGATTTTAAAAATATTAGTATCCAAACGGCCGTTATAACGGATTAAAAAAAACACTTTTTTTTCTAGTATAAAGCCTATAGTTCCTTAACCATGTGTCAGATTTTTTTGATTTACGAACTTGTCTAAGATATTAATAAAACACACATTTTTAAGAAAGGTTTTTTTATCTGGCTCCACAAATGCAACCGTGAGAGCGCCGGTTGATTCAAACGCATTTTGTGTTTTACAAGCTTTTTTGTTGGTGCCGCTTACTCAGAAACCTCCAACTGCAGAGGTCTTTTTTTTGAAAGAAACTATTTTAAAAGGTTTCAAAGATTCCAAATTTATGAAGTTTTTAAAAATCTTAGAATCCAAACGGCCGTTATAACGGATCTAAAAAACAGAGTTTTTTTTCTAGTATAAAGCCTCTAGTTTCTTAACCATGTGTTGGATTGGGCTGATTTACGAACTTGTCCAAGATATTAACAAAACGCACATTTTTAGAAAAGGTTTTTTGATCTGGCCTTATAAATGCGACCGTGAGAGTGCCGGTTATTTAAAAAAAAAAATTTTTTTTGCAAACTTTTTTGTTGGAGCCGCTCACTCAGGAACCTCTAACTGCAGAGGTCTAGTTTTAAAACAAATTGATAAAAAAGATTCCAAAGATTCTAAATTTGTTAAATTTTTTGAAATATTAGTATCCAAACGGCCGTTATAACGGTTTTAAAAAATCAATTTTTTTCAGAAAAAAGCCTCTAGTTTCTTAACCACGTGTCGGATTTTGCTGATTCACGAACTTGTCCAAGATATTATTAAAACACACAAGTACAGAAAATTTTTTTGATCTACCTCAACAAATCGACCGTGAGAGTGCCGGTCGTTTTCGTTATATCTCATATCGTTTATATATATATATATATATATATATATAAATTTTTTTTTTTTTTTGTTTTTTTGTCTCCGCTTATCATATATAGTCGTTTGGCACAAAAATTTTTCCGAAATTCCGAGATGAAGCCCATTGCAATAGGTAGATTTTTATATGAAATCTACCTAAAATAAATCTGAACTTTAAAACGATATATAAAATTAACGAATTGATTTCCCTTTATATAATTTGTTTATATTTAAAAATTATAATAGTGTTTTCTTCGATAATCTTACAAAAATGAATTTTATTGAGATTTTAGTTTCATGCTTAAATGTGCTTGAAAAATTTACATTTGATTTTTTAAAAAATTCGTTTTATCAGTAATTACAATCACAAATAAAAGAATTAACATATTTGAGATAAGAACCGCTGGATCACGAATGATAAAAATTTTCACTGTCTAAAAATTGCAGGAAATCAATCATTAATTATAATAATTACTTATCTTAGTTTTAAATTTCTCCATGATGCCTAAGTACAGTTACTCGATCAATATTGAAGATTTCAAGAAAATGGACATCATGTAAGGCATAGCAATCATCTAGGGAATTAGACGGATAACAAAATTAAACAAAATCTACCAAAAGGTGGGGGTACCATCTCGTAGAGTGGACCTCCAAACCAGACGAGCTCCAAAGGTACCGGTAGATTCAACTCACGATAAGCCTTATATCAGTACTGGAATTAACGTAAGCTATAGTAAGCAGTTTTTTGAATAAAATTTTTTAAATTGCGAAATTCACCACCTTCAACGATATGCAAGCCCAGTTAAAGCTCAGCAACTGTAAGGGTGAAGGTGAAAGAATGCAATATATTAGATCCCTATGGTTTTAACTCTTTATTGAGTATTTGAAATATTTGTAATCTTTTATAAAACTGACTAGGCCAAACTAATATACCTATCCATAATATACCCTGTATTAGAAAGGGTTAAGAGAAAATCAATTTTACTTAAATTCGAATATTCAATTTAAGTAATCAAAATTAATTTCTTGTTTGACTCAAAAATGACGGAAAATGAATCATCGATTAAAAAGAGCATAAAATATATAAAAAAAATTCGCCTTAGTATAACAAAATTTAAATTAAACAATAAAAAATTACTTAATATATTTGGACAGAATTTTGATCCGACCCCAAAGGTCGAAGAAACCCAGATCATCACACATCCTCACACCAAAAAATAAATAAAGATTAAAATGTTGCACGATGAGTGATCCGTAAGTGATCCCACTCTTCGTACCTCCGCAACATCAACCCGCCATAGTCACGATAATATTAGAATAGGTAAAGAGATATATATTGTATAGGAAATAAGTGATACCCTGAATAAATTATTATCATCAAATTGTTGCACCTATGCAGGTGAGTTGTTGAATAAAAAAATGAATATGAAACTTGCACCCAAAACAATTTGTGGTACCGGAAACCTATGAGTACTGTATTTATTATAAATCGTTATACATATGTTAATGATGTTAATGTTAATTTAAATGTGTGACAAAGTCCTCGAATCATCACAAGTTTACGGAATTCAAATAAATTTAAAAGCGATCCATTAAGTAACCCAATTGACGACATGTGATATTGACAATCGCTGAATTCAAATATATTATCATACAAAATTTCTTAGTGGAATTCCGATTGTTGTTGATAGTTTCATTACTGGTTACTGTTGTTTCTGTTGGTCGCTTGAATATGTCCTGGTTATGGTAAGTAAAAAACCCTTCTCTCCAAACGGGCCGAATAAACTGATGTGGCAATCCCGTTGTTTCAATTGTACAAGATTGAAAAATGGTCGTATCGTCATTAACATAGGATCTACAAAAACAAATATGATTGTTTTTGCTTTAAATCAATAATTTTGCACCAGAGTGGCTTTGAATTATATATTGGTTTGATTTAAATATTTCTTTTATTGTTATAAGTAATCAAGATACAACCCAAATTAGACTCTAGTTTAAATTACTGAACACAAAAGTAAAATATGGAGGGGCTGAAATCTCACAGCTCTGAGATATCAAGACTTCGGTCTGGGTTAAGGATTTGTATATAGTTTTCGGCAAAAAACTTTTATGAGGACATGGTTTTTAGTTTTGGGCAGCGATGTATATCAAACATAACTCTTTGTTAAAGTACAAGTATTTTTTATCTCTGTTTAAAAATTTATTACAAAACTAACACGAAACATCAGTACTTTGCCGGAAAATTATAATCAAAATTCCAAAAATATTGTTAAATTAAATAGAATCAAACTTTTTCAAAATTCCAAAAATATTCCAAAAACTAGAATAAAATCAAATATTTAAACTTTTTCTAAATTCCAATAATATTTCAAAAATTCAAACTTTTTCCAAAATTCTAAAAATATTGCAAAAATTATTACAAAATCAAAAATTGAAAATTTTTTCAAAATTCCAAAAATATTTCAAAAACTATAACAAATTCAAAAATTTCCATGTCCAATTTCATTTTAAATTACATTTACGTCATAAAAACAGCTATATTTTTTTTTCCAAAAAATTGGCTAAAAAAAGAAATGAAATCATTTTTTGACACACTTGACGTTATTTTTTGACAAACTTATAATGCCATAAATCTCTATAATAATAATAAAATTTCATTTCAAACAAACAATTTTATTTTTTTCCAAATAATTGGGTAAAAATTAAATAAAAATCTTTCTTTTGACACACTTGACAACATTTTTTTGACAAACTTATAATGCAATAATCTAGTTTTTGATCTCACATACCAATCCCTTGCATCAAGATTTCTCCAAATTTAATGTTCCTACTCGTAATCACATAAATGAACGTTTTTTAAGCCAAAAATATGAAAATTTGCTATTTTTGACACACATAATGATTTTTTTTGGCACATTTCCGGTTATCGAACACAGCGTCCTTTCGGACCTGTCCCTGGAGTATACCTATTTTTTAAAAAAAAAATTTCTAAAAAAATTTTTGAAATCCCTCCAGCGGTTTTCCCTGCAGCGTAGGTAATGTCGGCCGGCCGGCCGGCCTACAGACAGACATACATTTTTTTTTGCTTTCTTAGAATCAGTAGGTCCTAAAACGTCGAGAAATGCCAAAAAAGCGGGGGTAAGAATTTCACTTTGAGCTCATGAATGTAATACTTAGGTCTTTCAGACCGAAGTAATATGAGAAATGTTTTATTATTTTTTTATTATTAATAATATGCACTTAAGAAGGTCAGACTGATGAGCATTATCCCTAAAGGAAACTAGTATTGTGATTGCATTTTGGTTCTAAAATGTTCTTTTTGTTTTGGTTTCTGTTACATTAAAATAAATTTTAAATTTAAATTAACTTGATAACAATTTTAAAAAAAGAAACACGTCATCTGCAGCTGTCATGAACACTCTTGGCACAGATACAACCAACTTGGTCATAGTAGACTAACACTTCCATTACCACAAAACGTCACTCCAATTGAGCTAATTAATTTTATTAAAAGTCTCAACTTGCATGACAGAATACAACCAGTAACGGCTCAGACGACGACTGACTAATAAAACAATCAGGGTAAGCACAATAGACCTTCAGGTCGCAGTGCTACTTGAACTGCAAATCTCAAGGCCCTCGAATAAAAAAAAAAAAGAAATATCAAATAACATTTTTAAACTTCCAAGCTTTAATCAAGCAACTAAATATTACAAAATGTCCAAGTGCATATCCAAAAAAAAATCAAGAATCAACAACATATTAAAAATGAGACAGCAATCGATGAAAACAAAATCATTGCAAACAGGGTTGCGAAAGATATGAAATAAAAAAATGATAAGTTGTATCGATCGCGTTGATTCATGTAAAAGAAAGTTTTCCGGACAGTTTAATTTTTTTGTTCTTTTCGAATTTCAAAATTTTTAAATAAAAAATAAAAAACAACACAATTTAAAATAGCAGAAATCAGCTGTTCATAAAATAAAACAAATTTATGTGAAAATATAATCTTCCCTACCGATCACCACGTCACGGTCAATGACTGCTCTTATGTCAAATCATTTTTTGTTTGTTTGTTTTCCTTAATTTGTCTCAGAGAGAAACAGTTATGTCTTCCCATAGACGTGCGTAATTTTTTCATTTGATTCAAAATTGTTAAATTATTGCGAGTCTCCTTTAAATCTATAAGAAAAAAACATACCACAAAAAAGTAATAGTTTCTCCCCCTGCGACTGTATAAAATAAATTAACATAAATTGACGTTTTGGGTACGTTTTGCATTTTATTATAACCAAACATATAATTTTTGCTATTTTATGAATTAGAAATTAGCTTGTCCATATAGCGGAAAGAGTTTGTCAGCAAGTTTTTATAACATACTTTGAAAATATTTACAAAACTTAAATATTTGTTCGTGTCGTTAGAAAATATTGCTTGTCCATTTTAAAATATTCACTATTCTAAAATCACTGGAAATAACAGAACAAATTTAAATTACTCTCGTAATTATTTTCATTCATTTTATAAAAATTAGCACAACTAAGAAGAATACATTTTACTTTTTGTTTCGTTTTAAATTATTAGATTGTTTTTAATTTATAATTTAATAAAAAAGTTTGTTGTTGTAAATAAATAGAAATGCAAAAGGCGAAAAGAGAAATTGAATATGACATATGAGTGATCAGTGATCACGATTTCTTATGTCTCTCTTCATACAATTTTAAAGTTATGTTCTCTCTATATTTATATTTACTCTAAGAATCAACCTTAAATAGTTAGATTTAATATAAGTTTTCAATAAAAAACTACAAATACTTGAACAAATTTTTATCGATTATAATTGTATTTGTTTTCAAATTTTTTAAATTCAACATTTCTTGAAGCATGTTGAAAAACAAACTATCCTTCGTCCCGAAAAAACGTAATCTTTCCTTTTTCGCTCTCTTCAACCTTTTCACACCGATTGAGAAAACAAAATAAAAAGCATTTTTTTAGAACATAAAATCGAACACAGAATGCAACAAGCAATCTTACACTCGTATGGATGACTCTACCTGAACTGGGTCACAAAACCGAAGTTCTCTAAAGTTTGAATCAAAGAATTGGGGCAGTTTTAATACTTGTCCAGGTGTGTTTAGGAGAGAGTACACTCTATGAATGGAATAAAGGTTCAATATGTTATGTTTACGCCATGTTATCATTTAGTGATATATTTATCAGCGGTTATAGCTGTTTTCATCAATTAGTTCGCAAGCAACCTTTCCAACCAACCTCACAACCTTTACCTTTATACATTTTTGTACTAATTTTTTTCCAACTTTTCGTAGCTTTGATTTTCTACTAGAATCAATTTTGCAGAGGCGTTTTTAGGAGTAGCCTTGCCAGATTGAGGCCATGGGTTCGGCAGCTGTATTTGAGCCATTGAAAAAACAAAATTATTTACAATCTGTCGGAAGAAAATTTTTTTTATATTTGTTTTGGTAGTGAAAGGATCATCTCATATGCGCAACAATACTTTTTTAAGTTAAAAAATATTATGTGACCTTGAGTGCAAGCTAGGTAGTTATACTTCAATTGTAAATTTAGAATTTTATGCAGCTAACCGATTTTAAACGTACTCACTCCTATCATTTACGAAAAGAGTAGTTGATCTTTATTAATAAATTCCAGTCGGCAACTATGTTAGACTTTAAAATTTTATGCATTTGGTTATGTTAGTTATAAATTCATAGATCGGATAGATGAATGAACGAACGCAAAGTTGAAATAAACTTTCCACTAAATTTATTTCGTTACCAACAATCACAAAGATTTCGTTTTCATCTTTCCGATAATGTTTCCTTAAAAATATTTCTTTTTCCACTTGATTTAGAAATATTTAACTTCGTTTTTTTTCCTATGTTTTTATTTCCAACCTCATCAAGATTATCACTGATAACAACACATAGTAATTTTGTCATAATAAAAAAAAAACACAAATTTCTTAAGAAATTTACAAAAAAAAATGAAAATCTTCATCTCTTTTCTCTTGACCTGAAATACAACAACGAATATTATTTTGAAGATTTTAGTCTTCTTTTGTTTAGTTGTTTCCAACTGTGCTATATATATACTTATAAATATATTTTGTAAGTTAAGAAAATATAAAAATGATAAACAAAACAAGAATATATCTTTTTAATTCTTTGCCATATTACAACTATAAGAAAAAGAAAAACTGTTTATTTTGTAGCATAAATTCTATTTTTTTTTCTTTAACTTTTTGTTTCATTTTATAATTTCAAGTCCTTGGAATTATTCTTATCAGTATCAGTTCATCTTTTAGCGTCGTTTAACAAAAAAGAAATAAAATAAAAATAAAACATTTCTTTTTTCATTTTTCTTTTTTTTTTGTTTTCTAACAACTCAAAAAGAAAACCAATCTTCTAAATCTAAAATGAAAATCTCACTTGTTTTTCTATATTTATAGATTTTTTTTTAAAAGTTTTATCGCATAAAAGAAAATGCTAAGAAAATGTAGGAAAAAAATATGTTTCAAGGGGTTAGGTTATATATAATATAGTGTAAGAGTGCTACGAAGTTTAAGTTCTATTTGATTTAAAGACATATGCTCAAGGAATGGGTAACAGTTTTAAATATGTTGTTAGGTTAGGTTTAAAAAGAAAAGAAATAAAAACATTTTTTGGGTTGCGCCAAAACATGCTGGGATGGGCTCTTAAATTAAGAAGTTTTCAAAAAAAATTCAATTTTAGTTGTAAAATCTAGCTATTTAGCTATAAAATCTTATTTACTAAATGGATCCATGGTCCATATCATTTTCAAGTAAATGTTCCATTATTTAAATTCACACAGTGCACACAGCTAGTCGGATAAAACAACGGAATAATTCATCTTTTTTTTTTGCTCGTAGTTATTTTCTTCACAACTAAATTTTGCATTAATTGCTCTTTAGAAAATTTAGATGAGGTTTTTTGGACACAAATCTTAATCATGAGATAAAATGATACTGAAAAATAAAAAAAAAATTAAAAAAATGTTCCAAATCGGGGGACGTCCCGAACTTTGAGATGTCTCTTCCGGGCATTTTATGTGAGGGTCTAATTTTGAACTATAAAATTCAAATTCAGATTTCTTTGGAATTGTAATTCAAATTCAATATTTGCAATCGTTTTTGACTTCTTGAGGTTTTTTTCTAAAAAATTCACTTTAATTTTTAATCCTTACGATGTTGGAACTAATCTACTTCTATATCATTTTGCTTTTAAACTTGAATAGTAAACTTGAAGTTGTGGCGTAATAAATTTCAAATTGAGAAAAGCAAATTTCAAATTGAGAATATAATAGTTGTTCCAGTTTTAAGTCTTTTATTCCATTTTGAAAAATATTATTCTCAGTTAAAAGACTTTCAGTCCGTTTTGAATAACACTGATCTCATTGTTTTTAGAAATATCATCACTATTGGTACTAAGATAAAACCGCTTGTCAGGGAGTTGTTGCAAACAAGCTAATGATTAAAGTTCCACACTGTTATACTAACAGAAATTAGAAGAACCTTTTTGTTCAAACTGTATATAAATGGAATGATTCCCGACTTTTAAGGTCGCCGTACAACAAAATGACAAAGACGTGTCATAGATTTAACGTGGTTGCTAATTCACCGTTGTCGTAAAAACTGACTCAGGAGCATACGATAATACAAAATAATCCAGACGTTGCGATTATAAAATAATTTTCTTTCTTTATATTGCATTTAATGAAACACAATTATTTCATAAATAACAAAAAATCAAAAACATGTCAACAAAATAAAATACGTATTAATATTTCACAAATAAAAAAAAATTTCACATCGTGGGGAAGTTCCATGCCCTGTTATGTTTTAGCCGGGTCGTTGCCGTTGTATCATATGCCACTTTGATTCAAAATATTCTCTTCTTGATTTTCCCCGTTGATGTTTTATGTAAACGATCAATCGATTTCTACTTCGACTATTTGCATTTAATTTCGAACAAATAACAAATTCCCCAGAATTTAACAGTAACTTAAACACCTTTATCTGTCAATATTTGCTATTAAAATAATTTCTCATCGTAACGGTTGGAAACCAACAATCAAGAATATACGCTGACCCTATCGAAACCACTTCACACAGTTCACACTCAACATTAAATTTGAATTCTTCTTCAAAAATCAAAACAAATCAATCAAATTATAAATACTTATGTACCTGTACCTTGAGTTTTAAAATAGAAAAAAAAAATCAATTTACAAATCAACATTAGAAGAAATATTTCTAATATTTTTATAAAAATCAAAAAAACAAAATAATAGATTTTAATTTTAGATAATCAAAAGATCACATGTTCAAGCTTTGATGCTTCCAGATTAAGTTTTATAATACCTTTTCTTAGTCGTTTTAGTGTTTTCTTTTGTTTCGTTCTTTATCTTTGTTTTTCCTTCTATTTCTTCTTTATCGCCGTCGTCATATTTTGATTTAAAAAGGTTTGGCCTTTAAACAATAATTTAAATTAAATAAAATTTAAGATTTCTTGCAAAGTCATTTTAGAAATTATTTTTATGATTATGAAACATATGTTATAAGATTTTGTGTTTTTATTATTAAATTTAATATTAATAATATTATGATGATAAAAAAACTTTACTTTGATATAAGAAAAAGAAATAATATTATATATTGGTTGGTCATAATTGTATGTTTTGTTCCGGTTATTTATACTTAAAGATTTTTTTCGTTTGATTTGGTTCTAAATATCTTGGCTTTTTATTCTTCATATTGAGATGACTTTGAAATGATTTTTAATGGAAATAGACAAAAAATGAGGATGTACCGATGGGTGTTGAAATATCTGTTTGATTGAAATGCGATGTCATTGTTCACGTTAATTTCCTAATAAAATTTACAAAAAAATAATAATTTAATGTTTTTTTTTTTTTCGTTTTAGGTAAAGATGAGTATGCACAATATGAGTTTTTCAAAATTAAAAGCACGAGCTGCAGGTTAGAAAAATTTTTGGTTATATCGGAAATTATTTTATATACGTTTGGCTAATTCTGATTGATGTCCATGAAAAAAAAAGTTTGATTATAAGTCATACGTAAATCAAAGTAATGCCGATGATTACAAATACATAGTCTTTTGTGGGCGACGAGGTAAAATAATTTATTTTCCATTAAACGAGCTGCATGTAACAGTTTGTGTGAATTGCTGAATCGTTTGGTTTCGATAATTGATGTGGATAACTGAAATTTTTCTTAGACATTTTAATACGATTTTTAACATGCATATAACAATAACATTAAGCTGAACACACTAAGGGAAATTTTAAAGATATGCATCTAAAACAAAGTTTTGCATAACATTTTTCTTATTTAAAACATTAATCGTAACAATGGTGATAGTGGTGGGATTGTGGAACAGCAAGAAACAGCTAACATTTCATAAGTTTAACACATAATGAGATTTAAAATAAAAGCAATAACAACAAGAATGTTATCATGAAATATGCAATTTAAGAAAATAGTTTATTAAGTAAAAAAATAATTCTGGATAGAGCAACATTTTATTCTCTGAAAGTAATGAATCAGACGATTAATCATAGAACAATGTTGGAGGTTAGAGGAATGATAGCTCATTAAAAAAATAAAATCATTTTTAGTTGAAACATATTCATTGTATTCTATTTGTTAGAGAAAGTAGTAAAACTTTTGTAAATACCATGATAAATAAACAGTGACATAGACCTGAAAAATACCTCAACTAAACTAAATCAATTCTAATCCTAAACCTCGAGTTGCTAAAATATTAATCGATATATTGATGATAAAATATTCAATAAAAAAACGAATACAATAAACACAAATTAAATAAACTGGCAACGAATTGAAAACTAACTATAAATTCAAGTGAGACCTTAAATATCCCTATATGTGGCTGTCAATCATTTAGGAGACAGTGCGTCCCATAGTCAAAGAATATGCCACCAGCTGGCACTAGTTTATTCCTGCAAATTTAAAAAAAATGTATCTTTTTACCTCTTATTTTATTCGTATTTCCTCCTCCTATCATGAAATATTGGTCTATGTCATATGATAAGATCTAGGTTTTAGCTATCCATTATTTAAACAAAAATGAAAAAAAAATTTGCTTCCAACACAGCAGAAGGTATGTTATTGTGGGACACATATTCTACTTCCTACTCACTCCTACTTATTTAAAAAAAATTAGATGAGGAAGCAGGTAATAAACTGAGGTGTGAATTTAATTAAATGAAAAGATTCATCACAAAAATTCCGTTCTCGTTTTTAGTTCAATTCCAACGATAATTCAAACATTAATTACTTCACCACAATTTTAAATTGTGTGAAGTAATGCAATCTATTTTTTTTATTATTTACTTTTATTGCATTCTTTTTTATTCACTGAAAATGTTAGCTTCAACTTATATTTGATCTCCATTTTACATACACATGTGGTTATTTTTCACTTAATTCAATTCTTTTATTTTGTTCTGCCAACTGTTAATAGCGCACCTATTTACTAATAGAAAAATTACAACATTTACATCAATTATTTTAAATTAAATTCAATTTTTCGATATGAAAATATCAAAACCCTCGATTATGGTCATATACAAATATGAAAAAAAAAAAGTTTTGTAGGAGTCAAATGTTTTGATATGTGATATGTGATATGTGATGAATTTTGATCCTGATACATTTATCCTCCATCAACAAAGATTCATAATTTCTAGTGACTTACTACCTCATGTGTTATGAACACTGTGCATTCCTGATAAGGGAAACACAATCAGGAACATTTGAGGAGTTGTGTACCTTGAGATTAAATTTTCGAATATCTGCAATCTATGAGTTCAATTACGCCTCTCCTCGACACATCACATATTGAAATTATTTTATTAAAAAACACAAAATTATATTTTAATTTATTTTTAATATAGTGTAATGGAGATCTGGTTTCGTTGAAAAATCAACGAAGTTGTTTAGCAGACCGCGCACCTAGCGAGATTTTTAAGCCCCAAACTAACTTCAGTCTGTGAGATCGAACAAAGAATACCTGCTGCTCCAGCACAAATAATCTGTATGCCCGTTTATTGGTTAGAAAGCTGATAGGAGATCAAAAATAAAAAAGTGATGAGAGAAGACTCTGGCGACCCCATTCGCGAAAAAACCGCAATCGTCACGTCACCACAGTATTTTACACTCACGCATATACCCACACATACACACACATACACACACATACACACACATATACATTCCCACCCACACTCACATCTATGTCCTAAAATAATATTTTGCTCACCCCATGTTTGAAATAGATCACCTTCCTTTATCCCCTTAGTTTAGCTCCCCATCATCGGAACATCTTAGTTACAAAAATCGTACCACAATCAGGCTGTATCCAAACGAATGCAGATGATGCGAATTCGATTAGTTGAGCTACTCAATTCACTTGGCAGTGTTAGCAATAGTAGATTTCGTCCGGTCAGCAATAGTAGATTTCCACTGGTCATACAACCATGATGTAACTCCAAAAATAAAATGTAGCCAGGTCCAATTCCCCTTAACAATCAACTCAAACCCAATTCTCAACACCATTAGCCAGAAAATTATTGTTATTCCGTTATAGCTAACTCTCGATTTAGACCGATACTCGATTCCTTAAGAACACGCTGATTATTTATAATTTTTCTTGACGTTTATAGCTCATAAGTTGCGCTGCCGAATAAATAGCAATTGTAGTGGAGGCTGTCGATTTTCCAGAAACCAAGCCAAACACCGGAGTTTCTTTTGTTTTATAAAGTCCAGTGGAACAAAACAAACATTTACAATTATTTTCTTTATCTTTTAATTTCATTATATTTCTTTTTATGTTATATATATAACTATATATATTTTCCTCAGAGTTCAACAACCCTTCATTTCGCGGCATAGGTTCCACACAACACAAACATACAAAAATGAAAACATCTCCACTTTTGTTTTAAAAGTCTTACTTATTTGAGCCAAAGAAAATATAAAATATAAAATATAAATAAAAATAAGTACAATTTTTCTAATTATCGAGATTAAATATAAGATTAATATTTAGTTTACTTTTCTTTCTATTCTATTCTATTTAGTTAATTTTTTTTTCTTTTTTTTTATTTACTTTTTTCTTGTTACACTAAATTACACTAATATTAAATAAATAAGAAAACTGCAATCAGTCTATTACTAATTAAAAGAGAAAAAAAACACAGGAAAACAAAAATCCATTCCGAAACATATAGCTTAATAGAGTTTGAACGTTTGTTTCTTGCTCAGAACGGTGCTAACGTTAATCCCGGCTTAGCCGACTCTACTCCACCTCAGAGCTCTAAATTATCCAAAGAATATCCAACAAAAAACTTGCAAGAGGCAAACAAAACCCATTTGGGATAAACTCACACGTAAACAAATAGAATAAACTGAATCAGCTGTAGTACCAGTTTTTTCTGATTATTAAAACTTCTTTTTTTCTTTTATAAAACGATTAAACGGTTAACGGTAAAAAGATGATAACGTTCCCTCAAGTAGCCACCGGAATGCTTCCACATTTATATCCAAACAAAAAAATATGATCGTCTTGTTCGCCAAGGTCAACCTCCGCACCGGTTGATTTATTTATGTGTGTTTGCCTTTGATATTAATACCTTAAGCGTGGTTTATTTCCACCCGCCTTGTTGATATGTAAAATTCACCAGCCACCGTGGATTGTTTTTCTGCCAGCTGGATCTTTATATTTTGTTTTCTTTTATTTTTCCGAAAATCCACAACACACGACAATACAAAAAGTCAGACGTCAAAGCAAAACAATCAATCCAATAAGATTAATGGATGAGAAAATAATATACTAAGAGATAGAGGACCTCTATCGGCTGGTATTTATAGTTCAAAAGGGACCGTTTTAAACCACAACAAAACGATAAGTTTTTTCTCGGAAATTTTTCGTTGATCATTGCACCCACTAAGGAAGTTGTACAACTGCTTCGTACGTAACAATAGCGAAAAAAAATTTATTCGTTCAAAGCCAAAAGCGTTCTGTCCCTAACATTTCAAAAAACTCCCACTTTTTCAAAAATTGATAATTAGTTAAAATCCGTTATGTATAATTCATTTCATCTACCTTATCTTCTTTTATCAATCAAACAAACTGACAAATTGTTTGTCAGTTTTTTTTTCTATTCCTATTCAAAACAAGTTCAATAGACTTGTTTAAGTTGTTTTAAAAACAAATTTAATTAACTCTTTTATGTATGGCAAATGGTCATATATAGTTATGCTAATCTAATTGTTACAAATCGTGGGACAGACCAATTTCCCAGGAAATGTCTCATGCCGGGTATAAGAGTCGAAAATTTAAAAAACCATTAAATTAAAATGTAAAAAATTTATTTGTTTCCAGCAAAAATTATGGTATTACATGTATTCCCCTAAAAATGATTCATCGAATATCTTTTGCATGATAAATGCCGATTATCCTCGCTTTTCCATCAGTTAATTCATGGGCCACGTTACCTATTCTGCGTAGAAAATTTGTTTTCCTAAACTTGTGCCGAAAACCCAGCGGCAGAATTACTTTGCACCCTATTAACTTGTTCCGATGAATTGGACTGTAGTGAGTATTTAGTCGTAAATTGGTGGATAACTACAAAGTTCTGTAATAGTTCAGAAAGCTACTTTGATTGAAATTGGGAACCATTATCTGATTTAAAAAACTCTGGTGCACCAAATACCCTGAATACTTTCTTTATGAATAAAGAAACAACCCCGGCAGCAGTTGCACTTTCTCAAAGGTTCTAACAACACAAAATTTGTGTAGTTATCGATGTATTGATTGATTGATGACTTGCCATAGAGGTCCATGTAAAGGTCCATCCATGTGTAAAGGACTAATATGTTCATCATCTTGGCATTTGTTTGGTGTTTTCGAAAATGTTTTCAACTCATAACTCCGTAAAAAACCCTTACAATATTCGATGTTGAATTTGAAACATTGGAGCTTAAGGATCCACCTCGCAAGTCTACCAGAAAGATCACGTAAAACAGTACCTTTAAAGATTCAGTCTAATCTCACTCATAACAGCAGCTAAGCATTCTTGCTCGGCTATACTGTATTTTCGCTGAGCCGAGTTTGTGTGGAAAATTAGGCTATTCCTGTTCAGATTTTTGGAAAAGTATGCTTTCAATCCCACATGAGCTACCGTAGCATTGTATGAAGAACGGAAGACTAAAGTCTGCATTTCGTAGCACCGGTGCAGATGTCAATGCATTTTTCAGAGCTTCGACTCTAGCATTGCACAGGGTCAACGTTTTTAATTGGTTTCCTTAATTTAAACTCTACTTAACTTAAACCATCTACGACATAAATCTTATAAGTTTTGTAGAATTTCGAAGGGAAGTTCATCTAGATTTATAAGTTTTATTAAATGTTCCTCTTTGTTTTGTTTTAGGAATTAGTTGTTCTTCAAAGAACTTTACAAAGCGAACGAATAAGTCACGCAACGGATTGTTTTAAACTTGTAAAAGGTTCGTTCAATAAAACGATGATATAGGAATAAGATATATTGGTGACCTCAACATGATTGAACATTTTTGCTGTTTAGTTGGCTAAAGGTCTAAAAAGCTTGAATGTGCGAGATTGCTGTGCAGTCGCACTCATATATTCATATTTTGAAAACGTTTGATAGACTGAACATACTTTTTTAAAAAAATTAGCTTTGATTGCAGAGGATAATCATTTGCTTAAATTCGTTTCTGACTTGAATTCATATTTATCTTCGTTTACAAACTGCTAGTGTAAATTAGAAATGCAAACTTTCCGTGAAAGTGAAGTAAATGCAACAATTTGTAGAAGAATTAAGAAAGAGAGATAGAAAGAAAGAGAGAAAGGGTGGAAAAGAGTAAAGGAGGAAAAGATGAAAGGAAGAAAAAAGGAAAAGAAGAAAAGAAGAAAAGAGTAAAAGAGGAAAAAAGGAATAGAGGAAGAGAAGACAAAAGGGCAAAAGAAGGCGAGGAAAAGATTAAGAGAGGAAGGGAGGATGAGAGGAAGAAAGGAAAAGAGGAAGAGATGAAGTCGAAGAAGGAGAAGAGAAAAGAGAAAAGGGGAAGAAGAAGAGAAAAGCGGAAGAGAGGAAGAGAAATAGAAAGGAAAAGAGAAAGAGGACAAGAGAGGAAGGGAGGAATAGAGGAAGATAGGAATAGCAGAACAGAGGAAGAGAGGAAGAGCGGAAAAGAGGTAGAGAGGTAGAGTAGAAGAGAGAAAGAGAAAACGAAAGGACGAAAGAAAGCGAGAAAAAGTGGAAAAGAAGAAAAGATTAAGAGAAGAAGTGAGGATGAGAGGAAGAAAGGAAAAGAGGAAAAGATGAAGAGAGGAAGAGAGGAATAAAAGAACAGAGGAAGAGAAGTAGAAAAAAAGAGAGGAAGACAGGAAGAGCGGAAACAGAAGAAGAGAAGAGAAGAAGAAAAGAAGAGAAAAAAGAGAAGATGAGAAGAAGAAAGAAGAGAGAAAGAGAGGAAGAGCGGAAGAGAGGAAGAGAGGAAGAAAGGAAGAAAGGAAGAGAGAAAGAGAAGAAGAAAGGAAGATAGAAAGAGAGGAAGCGACGAAAAGAAAAAGAGAGAAAGAGCGAAAAAAAGAAAGAAAAAAAAAGAAAAGAAGATGAAAAGAGACAATGGTGAGAAAAAGAGAACATGAAAAGGAGTTGGAAAGAAGAAAAAGAGGAAGAGAGGAACTGCATGGCGTTCACGCTGTTCATAGCCAATAACGTGAAATTTTGCGTAATATTTTGAACTTTAGATATCAACGTACTAGTGTAAACAGAGAATTTGGTGCTCACTTTTCACTTTCCACGTTGCTCACTCAAATGTCACTTTTCGATATCTGAAGATATTTCGATTTAATAGATTTGTGTTTACATTGACTTTTTACAAAACTTTTCAACCGTTTTAAAATTTTTTGGTCGATTCTGCTAGTATCCCTCATATAATTTCACAATACTTAACATACATCATAAGTTTATTAGTTATTAACAATATCATTATTTATTTTTAATTAAAAAATTTCCGATAAACTTTTTTTTTTGGGAATATCCATTCAGACCTATCAACATAATCATACTTAAAATAAACACTTTTTTGACATGACAACCTATAATTATTTTTTCATCAAAAATTGATAATTAAAATTAAATGTATATCCTTACCATATTAATTCAATTTCCTATGAAAAACAATTCAAAGTTTGAGCAATATTTGGGTTCGTTATGATTTTTTAACACGCAACTACTTATGAAAGATTCCTTGTTAGTTTTTTTTTTATCTGTTTTTAAATTGATTGAAAATGATTCTAAAAGAGAATTAGAATGAGAACTAAAGGGAATAATTCTGTTAATATTGATTAATATACTATAATAAAAGTCTGATGGTTATCTGATATATAATTTCAATTTAGAATTTTTGTTACATAATAGACAATTTTGGTGACACGATCAAATGACATTTCGTCTCTAAAAAATATTTTTTAACACATTGTAAGATCACATTTTTATTTCCAGTTCAACCATACAAATTATTTTTTTATCTCTTATTTCTATCATCATAAGATTTAATGTAAATAAAAACTAGATACTAAAATTTCAATAAATAATTTATTTTCCTTAAAATCAAAATAAATTGCTTTTCTGTACATTAACAAACAAAAAAATAGTTTTCTTTTCTCTAAATTTAAATTCAAAAGATATCAGTTTCAATAAAATAAAATATATAAAATACTCAAGTGTCAACAAACGACCCTTGAACTATTACTTTTCTTAAACATTAATGTGACAAAACTATAAACATAGAATCATAATATGAATAAACGAAATAATTATATGTTGTTATTTTATATTCCATGAATGAATGGTTGGTTGGTTAAGTAATCGAAACCTAAGTTAAAGCAAGATAAAAATATTTCATGCTCGTATAGTAATCATGCAGATAGTTGTTATCAGTTGATTCTTAAAACAAACCAGTTAACTTCTTTATTGAAAGAATAAATCTTTGTTCTGAATGAATTCTAAAACTACTTTTGTGTTAACTATAATTTATTACATCTACTATATTTTATTCCCTTAACGTGATTTATTATTTCTATTCTTTTATTAGTTATATTAAAACGTAACGCACAATTCCCTTTTTCCGTTAAAAATCTCATTTATTTGTGTAATAATAGAAACGTGGAAGGGAATTGGTTTGAAAATAGCGTAATAAATTTGAAAGAAGAATAAATGGAATAAATAAAAATTAATTCGAAAAATATAACTTAATCGAAATGATGTAGATTTAGATGCATTTTAATGGCGACATATTATACTACACCATAACCTTAATTGTGTAATTGGATTTATTAGATGTTTGGTCTATGATTGTGATATCAACTTATGCTAAGGGAAATTTTTTGCCACTGGAATTAAATTTGCCCTCACCAACATTGATATCCACCTAAGACATTTTTCATTAACTTTTTTCCTTATAGATTTAAAATTAAAACAGGCTGGTTTCGTCTACATTCTAAGTTGAATTATTTTATAGCCTTTGCGCATTTTCGACCAAACAGCCCAACTTGCAAACTAACTTCTCAATTTTGAGTTATACCAGCTTCAGGTTCAACAAAGCTTTATTGAAACTTCTAAGTGGTAGCTAGTTAAATTTTACTTTTAATAAGGTTTCAATAGAACTTCCACAGAGAAGCTCTCTCCACCACTGGAGTGAAAGCCTCTAAAATACGTCTATATTTAATATTAGAAGCCTTACTGAAACTTATCTACACAACTCTAGATAAAGCTTCCAAAAAACGGTTATAGAAGTTATAACTGTCATTAGAATTGAAGTAGTTTCGGTTGTATTGTAACTGTTTAAAAATCTTATAAAAGCACAGCTGTCTAGTCTAAAAGTTTTTTAAATATCAAGACTTTAGAAGTTTTACCAACACCAAGACTGTTTTGCGAAAATTAAATATGTTAAACTGACGGAAACTATAAGTGCTTCTATTATATCAACTATAGAACCTCCATCGAAATTGAATATGTGACAGCTATTTCGTTTTTGTCAGAAAAGCATTGTGTCCCCGAAGGTTTTTGTTTAATGTATTATTTAGACATATTTTGCACAATATAAAATATTATTCTTTATTATTCTTTATTATTATAATTCCTTATTAGAAATAGTCAAACAAATCAAGTCAATTTATAGAATCAACAAGAGTGGAATGGCGAAAATTTAAAGATTATTTGGCAAAGTTTTATAAATAATGATATATGAATTTTGTTTACATTTCTGAAGGCCAAACCTTTCAGGAAGTTTTATAAAAATCTTATTTTAGAAGATTCAAATCATAGCTTCGTCAAAGGCAAGGAAATTTCTTCAAATAGCCTTGAAATCCATGCGAAATCATTTGAAAAAAGTTTTAAAGAAACTATGAAGGTAGGGAAACGAGTTCCGGGGAGACTGTTTAGTGTTTTAAATGAAGATAGAATGCTTGTTAGGTGGTGGTAGTCCTTTTTCGCTCTAAAGTAGGAAATCCAGCTTTCCATACATTAATTTGTAATTGAGCAGCGATGCAATTTATTCTGTTTTTTTTCACTATTGAACCAGGTGTTGAAATCTTTCGGATTTTTGGACCATAGTTGTGAAAATTGCGTCAGCAACACTTCCTCAGCAATGAAATGATTTAAATTTATCAAATATTTCGTTTTTATTCCTTGCTATGTAAACCTCTTTTGTATGCAGTTTTTTCCATATGGTGGTTATGAGCAATTTCACGCAAGCTCAGCAAATTTTTGGAAAATTTGGACTTGACCCCTTTTAATTTTGATTATTTTTTGTTTATAGATAGTCTTTCATAAATAAAAAATACTAGTTTTCTTAGAATTTTTTTTTTCGACCAGGGGTTTTCACAGGGTGCCCCTCAATTTTTTGTTATTTTGTGATGTGAGTGCATTTTGAAGAGCGGTTGTAGAAAAACTACTCAATCGATTTTCATAAATTATATGTCGTTGAATAGGTATTAGAACAAAGTTTTCAAAAATGTACACTGTTAATTTTTTGAAATAATTTTTAACGGTGTAACATAAGAAAAAAATGGTGTAATTGAAGAAAAGATGGCGCTACACATTTTTTTTTTAACTAAATTGAAGCTTGTTTTATATCTAACAACTTGTGAAAGTGTAGGACTAGCATTATTTTTAGTTTTAAAGATAAAATTCGTTGTGCATATGACTGTCAGGAATCAGTTTTTTTTGTTCTGAAGGAAAATTATAAAAAAGCGTTATAAACTAAGAGATTTTTTTTAATGCTAAATATCAAATATTTTATTATTAGATGAACTTTTTAAAATATTATAAAAGTCATATATATAGTACAATAAATTAAATAAATTTGGAGAAAGCGCAAATAAATGGCAAATAAATTTCTAAACGAATTTCCCTAGACCCGTAATAATTCGAAATAATAGTCCTTTGCCGTAGCTCCTGGGGAAATTACGACTGATAATTTTAAAAATTGTTCATGTTGCATTTTGTATAAAAAATCCAACACACAAAAACCTTTTAAGACCTAAGTCTCACAATATTTTGCGTTCTGGACCACATTTTTTTTTGGTTTTTATGTTCTTATTCTTCATCCTTCGTTCTTATGAGTTCCTTCCTCCAGCACCTTTTAGATATCACCTTGACAAGTGACTTCTCAATTTTATCGCCAGTGGTATATGATATCTCACGTTAACCCGTATGCCATAACCAGGGACTGAAGTACCCGAGGTTATCAACAAAAAACTGATCCATGGTGGGTTTTAAACATTGAATTATTTTTTTTTTAAATTTTTGTTTATGTCATTACACACTTGGGTGTAATAAGTATATTACGCTACTACTTTCTAGTTCTAGTAAACTATTATCATAATAAATTAACAAAAACGTAATGCCATACAATAAATTACTAAACACTGTATCATATTTGACAAGTTCTAGTTCTAGTTTGGGTGTATGAAAAATAATTTAATTTTCAAACTCAATAAAGTAGTATGGATCCGAAAATTCTTATCGAAACCAAAAGTAGTGAATTGAATTCACAATAAAGGTTATGGGATGAGAATAGAATGAAACACAAAATTGAACTTTATCGCGTTAACCGTTAACGGTTATAAACGTTAACCTACTGAATCAGTTTAGGCTACTTTGAGCTGGTAGTCTGTGTGGTATGGCAATTTTGGATCCAATCGGTTTGTCACTTTCGGTTATAAAGCTTTTTAACTGCTCAGTATGGGCAGTTATTGTTTTTGGGTCGATTTTCGAAATGGGAATTTTTATGATATATTTACGTTTCAATACCTCCTGAAGTTGTTTGGCTATTTTTAGCTGGCAGTGTGTATGTATGTGTGTGTAATTTAGACATGACCTAACTTATGAAGTTGTTATTTTCATCCCTCTCACTGACTAATTATGTTCCTTTTGACTCGAAAATGAAGTGTATGCAGTTTTACTGAAATCGGAAAATAATTACCCACCGCGCAGTGGCGTCGAAGATAAGAAAATTAGCAGAATAATAGGATTTTTTATGTTTATCAGATATAATCATCTTAAAATATAATATATCTCATAATTTCGATTTTTTATTAAAAGCTAATTACTTTACGATTCCAACGAGCCTAAGTATGTAGAAATCGATCTTAGCAAAGCGTTTTTATCGAATTTCTTCTTCTTAAATCCAAAAAAAAAAAATTTCTGCGAAAATTCAGAAAAAATAAATTTTGATGTTAGATTTTTATGTTACATTTAGACTTTGTTTGAGTAACACAAATTTTTATTTTTGGATACATTGCTAGCAGAATTAACTGAACATGGTAAAGTAGATCGTTTGCCAACCATAGTAACATTTGGTAATATTGAGAAGTTATTAACGGTTCCATAATGCAAAGAAGGGAGCGGCTTATCGATTGCGAATGCGATATATGAATGCCTTGAAAAATGGGATCTTACTGATAAAGTCGAAGCCATGTGTTACGACACGACATCAAGTAACGCTGGACCAGAAAAAGGTGGAAAAAAAGATTGGCCACAACTTGATCCGATTCCCATGTCGTCATCACATAGAGGAGATTAAACTACGGGCTGTTTATGATCTCTAGTTTGGAAAGACACAGCAACCGATGTTTATCTGTTCAACAAATTTCAGAAGGCATGGGACGATGGTAAAATTGATCCAACAATGTTCAAAAATGGAATATCGGACAAAAAACTGGGAAACAAAATTCCAAAACACTCGTGAGAAGCTCTAGTAATTTTTTGTCATGAAGAGTTGGAAAAATCACACCCACGCACCAAATATAAAGAATTTTTGGAAGTTACATTGATTTTCTTGGCGAAACCATTGAGAATTACAAATTCAAACGCCCAGGTCCGACAAATCGCGCCGTTTGCATTTTTTCGTGACGTTTGCATTTGTCTGATTATGTTGTATGTAAAAATTTGGTTCAAATGCATAGATGGAACAGCAGCCGCAAATCAGGATTTGGATTTCATCAAAATTGACCAAAGAGTTTCAGAAGAAATGTTGAGCAAAATTTGTTATCATCTTCACTATTTAACGGAAGCAAATATTGGCTTGGCTTTTTTCGACCCAGATATTTCGTTTGGTGAAAAACGAAAAATGGTTCAAAACCTTGAGGTCCCAGCATGAGACATCCCCATCGCACCCCGATCTCGAAAAAAGATTTTGACGCAGTCAAACATATGCAACTTTTTGCTAATAAGAACATTAGTGATTTTGTCACAGAAATAACTCAGAGTTTTTTTAATTGATTTAGAATTTGTATTGATTTTTTGCTACATGACCCACGGAATGAGGATTTCGTCAAAGCCAAGTTGTTTTACAAAGTTTGCAGTTGTTAATGATACCACCGAACTCGGTGTTAAGTTGATGACACGGAATACAACAGCATTCTAACTAAAGACGAGGAAGGTACACAATACACCATTCAGGTGGTCGAAAACTACAGATGCAAATACGCATCAAACAATAAATCTAATTTAATTTATCGATTTCTTTTGGAAAAATGTTGCTTTTGAATGAAAAATTATTATAAATTTAACCATAAAAATTAATACTTTTCTTTGAAAAAAGATTATTATGAATTAGTTAATTTTCGTATATGTAAGAAGAAAAATTAAGATAAATCGCTTTTCTAAGATCGATTTCTACTAGGGTTTCTCATTTCCCGTAAAAATTCAAATCCCGGGAAGCGGGGACAAAAAATGTTAAATTCCCGGGATCCCGGGAAATCCCGGGAAACGCTAAAAAGCTAGATTTTTCTAATTGGGTGGTAGAAAAATGTGTAAAATTAAAACAGCACAAAAAATGCGCTGTTGATTTTTAAATTTCCATTATTTGTAATTAGAAAAACTTCAAAAATTAAATAAAAAAGAATTCATAAAAACAAAACAAAAATAAATTCATAATACTATTTTTTAAATAATTTTTCAAAACTAGGTTGTCGATGGGGCCATCACTCAATTTTGTCCGAATTTTCGTGACGAAACGACCTGCCACAGAAAAAGCTCTTTCCTATTCAATTAATGTCGGTGGGGTAGTTATTAGTGCATTGTATAAAATAAATTATTTGTGCGCTGCTTAGTTGCTTCAAAAATTACTAAATCAGTTGTGATGTTTTTAATGTCATATGCTACATGTTTTGTGATACAAACAAATGAGCATGATCCAAAATCAAAATCACAATAACAACGGTACTTCTCAGCACCAAAAGATAAAAAATATTGGACTCTCAGTCCGTATTTTGCGATTGAACATTAAAAGCATTAGCAAGTCAAAAACTGAACACCTAGAAAGAGTATTAAAGTTATTGTTTCGATATCAATGTTGTAATTCTGGCAGGAAACGCATGCAACAGATGAAGACTTACCTCTAGAGGAAAAATTGTTGGTTATAAACTAATAAGTGCTATTTACCATCAAACATATGGGCCTGGCACGTATATTAAGTCAGAAATCATGAACTGCACCGATTTACTTACACCAGACGGACAACGATATGCATCTTATTGTTGTTGATATATCGATCACGAAGATTGTTAACGTAAAAACCCCTAAATACAGCGTGGCCAGCTGATACTCTGCCATTATTTTACCACCCAGCAATATGCGTGACTTTAATAGCCATCAAAATCAGTGGCCCTACTCAAATAACAATCCCAATGGCATATAACTAACTGACGGGACAAATCGACAACATGTTCCTGGTATATGATACGAAAGACATGAAAACCTAATTTGATCTGCTAGATGGCCAAGTTATTACAATCCCGATCTCTGTTTTTCCACAAAAAAACGAACAACGTAACCCTATTCCAATATCTAGGGCTGTCCTACAAGGTTTTCCACGCTCTCAACGTCGTTCAGTAATTTTTGAGGTAGGTATCCAAATCCCACACGTAAACTCTACTCCTCAACCTAGATGCAATTTTAACAAAACTGACTGGGCTAAATATGGTTCGAAGTTGGATGCAGTGATTCACTAGATTCAACCCATTCCTAAAAATTACGATAGGTTCGTAGGAGCCATCATTTCAACAGCAAAGAAATGCATCCCAAGAGACTTCTGGTGAAGAATACATGCCTGGTTGGAGTAGAGAGAGCGATATATTTATTATTTGAGGAGCACCTTAGCAGTGGTGAGGCAGACGTGGTTGATGACTTAATATACTCACTGGACACCGCGAGGAAACAAAAGTGGATTAACGCTGTTGAAAACATCGATTTTCCCCATTCTAGTAGGGCAGCTTGGAGTCTTCATCGGAAGCTGGATGGCTATAACTCAATTACTCATACTAACAATGAAATAAATCCAGAGGACATTGCAAATCAGATTGTAAACATGTCTCGTTCCTCTATTAATCGCCTTCATAAGAGAACCATTAAACATAAATTAAGAGAAATAAAGCGCAAGTTTTGTTTTAGGTAGATTTCATAGAAAAATCTACCTATTTTAAGTTTTATTGGTTTTAATTTGTTGTGTTTATATGTGTAAAAAAAAAACAAAAAAACAAGACACCATATGTGTCAAAAAACATTTTCCTAATTTTGAACGAAATCAAATACTACAGAGGGAAAAGAATTAAAAACTACTCGATTTTCGAGTGAGAAAAGTTTTAATATCTTTGAAAAAAGTAAAAAAAATGTTGACAAAAATTAGCGGGATACCCGGGATCCCGGGATGCAATCCCGGGAAAACGGGATGAAAATTTACCGCCGGGATCCCGGGGAAAACGGGATCCCGGGATCCCGTTTGAGAAACCCTAATTTCTACATACTTAGGCTCGTTAGAATCGTTAATTAATTAGTTTTTAATAAAAAAAATCAAAATTATGAGATATGTTATGTTTTAAGATAATTATATCTGATTAAAATAAAAAATCCTATTATTCTGCTAATTTTCTTATCTTCGACGCCACTGCGCGGTGGGTAATTATTTTCCGATTTCAATAAAACTTGATATATTTCATATTCGAGTCAAATGGAACATAATTAGCCGGTGCGAGCGAAGAAAAAGATGGTTTGAAAATTGTTCATACATATCTGGTCATGCCTAGTGTATATATATATATATATATATATATATATATATATATATATATATATATATATATATATACATATATACACACATATATATATATATATATATATATATATATATATATATATATATATATATATATATATATATATATATATATATATATATATATATATATATATATATATACACTAGGCATGACCAGATATGTATGAACAATTTTCAAACCATCTTTTTCTTCGCTCGCACCGGTTAATTATGTTCCATTTGACTCGAATATGAAATATATCAAGTTTTATTGAAATCGGAAAATAATTACCCACCGCGCAGTGGCGTCGAAGATAAGAAAATTAGCAGAATAATAGGATTTTTTATTTTAATCAGATATAATTATCTTAAAACATAACATATCTCATAATTTTGATTTTTTTTATTAAAAACTAATTAATTAACGATTCTAACGAGCCTAAGTATGTAGAAATTAGGGTTTCTCAAACGGGATCCCGGGATCCCGTTTTCCCCGGGATCCCGGCGGTAAATTTTCATCCCGTTTTCCCGGGATTGCATCCCGGGATCCCGGGTATCCCGCTAATTTTTGTCAACATTTTTTTTACTTTTTTCAAAGATATTAAAACTTTTCTCACTCGAAAATCGAGTAGTTTTTAATTCTTTTCCCTCTGTAGTATTTGATTTCGTTCAAAATTAGGAAAATGTTTTTTGACACATATGGTGTCTTGTTTTTTTGTTTTTTTTTTACACATATAAACACAACAAATTAAAACCAATAAAACTTAAAATAGGTAGATTTTTCTATGAAATCTACCTAAAACAAAACTTGCGCTTTATTTCTCTTAATTTATGTTTAATGGTTCTCTTATGAAGGCGATTAATAGAGGAACGAGACATGTTTACAATCTGATTTGCAATGTCCTCTGGATTTATTTCATTGTTAGTATGAGTAATTGAGTTATAGCCATCCAGCTTCCGATGAAGACTCCAAGCTGCCCTACTAGAATGGGGAAAATCGATGTTTTCAACAGCGTTAATCCACTTTTGTTTCCTCGCGGTGTCCAGTGAGTATATTAAGTCATCAACCACGTCTGCCTCACCACTGCTAAGGTGCTCCTCAAATAATAAATATATCGCTCTCTCTACTCCAACCAGGCATGTATTCTTCACCAGAAGTCTCTTGGGATGCATTTCTTTGCTGTTGAAATGATGGCTCCTACGAACCTATCGTAATTTTTAGGAATGGGTTGAATCTAGTGAATCACTGCATCCAACTTCGAACCATATTTAGCCCAATCAGTTTTGTTAAAATTGCATCTAGGTTGAGGAGTAGAGTTTACGTGTGGGATTTGGATACCTACCTCAAAAATTACTGAACGACGTTGAGAGCGTGGAAAACCTTGTAGGACAGCCCTAGATATTGGAATAGGGTTACGTTGTTCGTTTTTTTGTGGAAAAACAGAGATCGGGATTGTAATAACTTGGCCATCTAGCAGATCAAATTAGGTTTTCATGTCTTTCGTATCATATACCAGGAACATGTTGTCGATTTGTCCCGTCAGTTAGTTATATGCCATTGGGATTGTTATTTGAGTAGGGCCACTGATTTTGATGGCTATTAAAGTCACGCATATTGCTGGGTGGTAAAATAATGGCAGAGTATCAGCTGGCCACGCTGTATTTAGGGGTTTTTACGTTAACAATCTTCGTGATCGATATATCAACAACAATAAGATGCATATCGTTGTCCGTCTGGTGTAAGTAAATCGGTGCAGTTCATGATTTCTGACTTAATATACGTGCCAGGCCCATATGTTTGATGGTAAATAGCACTTATTAGTTTATAACCAACAATTTTTCCTCTAGAGGTAAGTCTTCATCTGTTGCATGCGTTTCCTGCCAGAATTACAACATTGATATCGAAACAATAACTTTAATACTCTTTCTAGGTGTTCAGTTTTTGACTTGCTAATGCTTTTAATGTTCAATCGCAAAATACGGACTGAGAGTCCAATATTTTTTATCTTTTGGTGCTGAGAAGTACCGTTGTTATTGTGATTTTGATTTTGGATCATGCTCATTTGTTTGTATCACAAAACATGTAGCATATGACATTAAAAACATCACAACTGATTTAGTAATTTTTGAAGCAACTAAGCAGCGCACAAATAATTTATTTTATACAATGCACTAATAACTACCCCACCGACATTAATTGAATAGGAAAGAGCTTTTTCTGTGGCAGGTCGTTTCGTCACGAAAATTCGGACAAAATTGAGTGATGGCCCCATCGACAACCTAGTTTTGAAAAATTATTTAAAAAATAGTATTATGAATTTATTTTTGTTTTGTTTTTATGAATTCTTTTTTATTTAATTTTTGAAGTTTTTCTAATTAAAAATAATGGAAATTTAAAAATCAACAGCGCATTTTTTGTGCTGTTTTAATTTTACACATTTTTCTACCACCCAATTAGAAAAATCTAGCTTTTTAGCGTTTCCCGGGATTTCCCGGGATCCCGGGAATTTAACATTTTTTGTTCCGGCTTCCCGGGATTTGAATTTTTACGGGAAATGAGAAACCCTAGTAGAAATCGATCTTAGAAAAGCGATTTATCTTAATTTTTCTTCTTACATATACGAAAATTAACTAATTCATAATAATCTTTTTCAAAGAAAAGTATTAATTTTTATGGTTAAATTTATAATAATTTTTCATTCAAAAGCAACATTTTTCCAAAAGAAATCGATAAATTAAATTAGATTTATTGTTTGATGCGTATTTGCATCTGTAGTTTTCGACCACCTGAATGGTGTATTGTGTACCTTCCTCGTCTTTAGTTAGAATGCTGTTGTATTCCGTGTCATCAACTTAACACCGAGTTCGGTGGTATCATTAACAACTGCAAACTTTGTAAAACAACTTGGCTTTGACGAAATCCTCATTCCGTGGGTCATGTAGCAAAAAATCAATACAAATTCTAAATCAATTAAAAAAACTCTGAGTTATTTCTGTGACAAAATCACTAATGTTCTTATTAGCAAAAAGTTGCATATGTTTGACTGCGTCAAAATCTTTTTTGCGAGATCGGGGTGCGATGGGGATGTCTCATGCTGGGACCTCAAGGTTTTGAACCATTTTTCGTTTTTCACCAAACGAAATATCTGGGTCGAAAAAAGCCAAGCCAATATTTGCTTCCGTTAAATAGTGAAGATGATAACAAATTTTGCTCAACATTTCTTCTGAAACTCTTTGGTCAATTTTGATGAAATCCAAATCCTGATTTGCGGCTGCTGTTCCATCTATGCATTTGAACCAAATTTTTACATACAACATAATCAGACAAATGCAAACGTCACGAAAAAATGCAAACGGCGCGATTTGTCGGACCTGGGCGTTTGAATTTGTAATTCTCAATGGTTTCGCCAAGAAAATCAATGTAACTTCCAAAAATTCTTTATATTTGGTGCGTGGGTGTGATTTTTCCAACTCTTCATGACAAAAAATTACTAGAGCTTCTCACGAGTGTTTTGGAATTTTGTTTCCCAGTTTTTTGTCCGATATTCCATTTTTGAACATTGTTGGATCAATTTTACCATCGTCCCATGCCTTCTGAAATTTGTTGAACAGATAAACATCGGTTGCTGTGTCTTTCCAAACTAGAGATCATAAACAGCCCGTAGTTTAATCTCCTCTATGTGATGACGACATGGGAATCGGATCAAGTTGTGGCCAATCTTTTTTTCCACCTTTTTCTGGTCCAGCGTTACTTGATGTCGTGTCGTAACACATGGCTTCGACTTTATCAGTAAGATCCCATTTTTCAAGGCATTCATATATCGCATTCGCAATCGATAAGCCGCTCCCTTCTTTGCATTATGGAACCGTTAATAACTTCTCAATATTACCAAATGTTACTATGGTTGGCAAACGATCTACTTTACCATGTTCAGTTAATTCTGCTAGCAATGTATCCAAAAATAAAAATTTGTGTTACTCAAACAAAGTCTAAATGTAACATAAAAATCTAACATCAAAATTTATTTTTTCTGAATTTTCGCAGAAATTTTTTTTTTTTGGATTTAAGAAGAAGAAATTCGATAAAAACGCTTTGCTAAGATCGATTTCTACATACTTAGGCTCGTTGGAATCGTAAAGTAATTAGCTTTTAATAAAAAATCGAAATTATGAGATATATTATATTTTAAGATGATTATATCTGATAAACATAAAAAATCCTATTATTCTGCTAATTTTCTTATCTTCGACGCCACTGCGCGGTGGGTAATTATTTTCCGATTTCAGTAAAACTGCATACACTTCATTTTCGAGTCAAAAGGAACATAATTAGTCAGTGAGAGGGATGAAAATAACAACTTCATAAGTTAGGTCATGTCTAAATTACACACACATACATACACACTGCCAGCTAAAAATAGCCAAACAACTTCAGGAGGTATTGAAACGTAAATATATCATAAAAATTCCCATTTCGAAAATCGACCCAAAAACAATAACTGCCCATACTGAGCAGTTAAAAAGCTTTATAACCGAAAGTGACAAACCGATTGGATCCAAAATTGCCATACCACACAGACTACCAGCTCAAAGTAGCCTAAACTGATTCAGTAGGTTAACGTTTATAACCGTTAACGGTTAACGCGATAAAGTTCAATTTTGTGTTTCATTCTATTCTCATCCCATAACCTTTATTGTGAATTCAATTCACTACTTTTGGTTTCGATAAGAATTTTCGGATCCATACTACTTTATTGAGTTTGAAAATTAAATTATTTTTCATACACCCAAACTAGAACTAGAACTTGTCAAATATGATACAGTGTTTAGTAATTTATTGTATGGCATTACGTTTTTGTTAATTTATTATGATAATAGTTTACTAGAACTAGAAAGTAGTAGCGTAATATACTTATTACACCCAAGTGTGTAATGACATAAACAAAAATTTAAAAAAAAAATAATTCAATGTTTAAAACCCACCATGGATCAGTTTTTTGTTGATAACCTCGGGTACTTCAGTCCCTGGTTATGGCATACGGGTTAACGTGAGATATCATATACCACTGGCGATAAAATTGAGAAGTCACTTGTCAAGGTGATATCTAAAAGGTGCTGGAGGAAGGAACTCATAAGAACGAAGGATGAAGAATAAGAACATAAAAACCAAAAAAAAATGTGGTCCAGAACGCAAAATATTGTGAGACTTAGGTCTTAAAAGGTTTTTGTGTGTTGGATTTTTTATACAAAATGCAACATGAACAATTTTTAAAATTATCAGTCGTAATTTCCCCAGGAGCTACGGCAAAGGACTATTATTTCGAATTATTACGGGTCTAGGGAAATTCGTTTAGAAATTTATTTGCCATTTATTTGCGCTTTCTCCAAATTTATTTAATTTATTGTACTATATATATGACTTTTATAATATTTTAAAAAGTTCATCTAATAATAAAATATTTGATATTTAGCATTATATATATATATATATATATATATATATATATATATATATATATATATATATATATATATATATATATATATATATATATATATATATATATATATATATATATATATATATATATATATATATATATCGCTGTATGTGGACCAACATTTGTCCAACAACTTCCCAACAACGAATGGTTTGATTTAAATGAAAATGCTCACAATTGATGTATATTGGTTTAACTAGGAGCCTAGTCCTTTTATGCCAAAATCGATTCATTTGTATATAATTATATTCAAAAAACTGGAAAACATCATTTTGAAAGAATGGAATGAAAAATGCTATGAAGCTCATCGTCATACTATTTTTTTCCTCATCCCTCAATGCAATTTAAACAATTGATAAAAATACAAACGCATGAAATTTTAATGAAATGTGGAATGTATATGATCCGAGGTGGTTGGATCTCCTAAACAGCGATTCATTTGGAACTTCAATAACACTTTGTTATGACATTCAATTTTGGTGTTGTAATGTTTGTCATCCTACGCTACATTTTCCCGGGTACGAGCTGCCAATGTTAAACAATGAACCGATCTCGGGTCAGTATTGGCGAACCAAGCCTTGGCTAGTTAGCTTTGGGCCAGGTCTGGGACAGTTGTAAATGCCTAGACTGATTGTAAACATGTACAGGCCATATTATGTTTATCTTAATTTTCATATATGTTACTCTTTTCATAACCTCTTTCCACACATTTAAAGGTCTGAAAAAAAAATTGGTTTGGTAGACCCGGCCCAAGTCTTATTTGCCAAAGAGTTGGCCCTAGCCTGGTTTGCCAGACTTAGCCCCAGGACATTAGTCCAAGTTTGGCCCAAACCTGGGCCGTTTGAAAATGTTAAGCCTGGCCCAACCCCCAAAAGCTATAGCGCGGGCTTGGCCCCTTAACTTTTTCCTTCCCGGGTTTTGGTCCTCTTAAGACAGACAATGGAGAGTACAGAACCCGGTATAACTTTGAGATCAAAGACCTTCTTGAGGGTCCTGATATAATTGGTTGCATTCTAATAGGATTGCTTGGTTTGGGCATGTTTTACGAGGCGATTCACAGTCTGGAATTATTAAAAAAATGTACGTTTGTTCCCCAGTGATTGGACGACTGCGAGGTAGACCCCGACTACAATGGGAGACGAGACGGACGTAGTAAACGACCTTAAAAAAATCGGCTGCCATGGTAATTATGTCGCTGTTGCGAATGACCGTGGTGAATATTCAAAGCTGATTCGCCTGGCAACGCTCCTACATAGAGCATGAACGCCAAGAAAATTAAATGTTTGTCATAATTTTGCCTACCCATTTTTCGATTTGTCGCTGGTAAATAATATGTTTAGGGTTTATCCACACAGTAACCTAGAGTTTTGAAGCTTTTTGTATTGTTTACGGTTCATTGTAACTGGTTTAATGCGAAATTACTTTTCTACGGTTATAACGAAATCATAACGAAATATAACACAAAACTCTATTCAATTCAACACATAAGTGAAGGCAACCTGTACAAAATAACGAAATCAAATTTATAAGCAACAATCATCAACAGAATCTTATATATTAATACGCTAAAAAAAACTTTGTACAGCCTAAGGCTTTTTTATTCGAATTTTGATTCATTTCAAATTTTCACTGTTAACTGATATTAGTGTAACTTAGATTTTAAAGATTTTTGGGATTTTTCGGATCATAAATAAAAAAGTTATAGACGAATTAAAATGTATTTTTGAATTTAACGGACACCCCTCCCCCCCTATACAATATCAAATGGAATTGCCCAAGTATATATTTTTTTTCACAAAAACGAAAAGCTCTTTATATTTATATATATACATACATAATAAGTTTACATACAAGTAAAAATATTCTACTGGGTAGTACTGTTTACAATTTGCATATTTATATTCTTATTTCTCAAAACAAATAAAAGAAATAATAAATGTTACATATAAATTTAAAAGCCTAATAAATTTGAATAAAATACTTCCTTATAGGTCCAAATATAAATATTGTGTATATTTATATTTGGACCTATAAGGAAATATTTTATTCAAACATTAATACAAATTAAAACAAAATAATACAAATTAATACACAAATACACAAATTTTAATCATATTGAATTACTTAAAAAAACACCTTATATTCGTATGTAAAAAAAACACGAAACAACAAACGAAACTAAAAACTTTATTTACTTTTTTTATATTTATTTTTTCTCATTTAGTTTATGCATTGCTTTGGTAGTGGATAAACGTATTATTTTTCTTTGTTTTATAGGTTTTATATGATCGAAATATTATTTTTGTTTTTGTATACAACAAACGCGGTTTTATACGATCGAAATATTATTTTTGTTTTTGTATACAACAAACGTAAATGAACTTTTTGACATGATATTTTACATCATAACTTTTTTTTGACAGCAAAAAACTATCAATTTCACTTTTCTTTTTATGGGGCTGATCAGTTTGATCAAAAATTTAAAATTTATTTTACAAATCATTAATTCCAAAGAAATGTTTAATTTAAAGGTTTGAAATTTCGCAATTATTGGCAGATTTTTGTAATACTAGGAGGGCCCGGCGTGCTTCGCTACGCTTATAAATAAAGTTTTTGCGTAGAAATTTTGTTGACGTAGAAGCAATGATTTCAAAAAGTGGTAATGAGAAATGCTAGCATATAATTTTTAATTTTTCTTTTTATATATATGAATGAAAAATAATCAGAACTCTAGCTGATCAGTTCGGATATAGGACAAATTAGCGATCAAATAAGTTAGAGATCAAATAAGCTTACTTGAAAACTTATGGGTCGCTAAGTTTTCATATATCCGAACTGATCAGCTAGAGTTCTGATTATTTTTCATTCATATATTTAAAAAGAAAAATTAAAAATTATATGCTAACATTTCTCATTACCACTTTTTGAAATCATTGCTTCTACGTCAACAAAATGTCTACGCAAAAACTTTATTTATAAGCGTAGCGAAGCACGCCGGGCCCTCCTAGTAGCTATAAAAAAACAATAATGAGTCAGAAACACATAGAATTGTTGTTGTTTTTCTAGAGAGAGACAAACATTTTTTTTTGGTTTCTGTTTTATAACCTTTTTTTTACAGTTAGGTGACAATTAAACACTATTTGTTATTTTGTTGTTGAAACATTCCGGCTTAAAGATATTTAGAATAATGATCAGTTTCGATTTTTCTAAATTGTACGGAATTTAGTATTTAAGCAGGCATTTTTAGGCAGAATTAATTAATTGTAATCGAAACGCTGTACCGTGCAAATAAAATCGTCTAAACAGAAGTTATTTTTAAAATTAGTTTTTGTAAATAAAGTTTAAAATAAATTTTGTGTATTATTTTGGAAGCTGTGTTTTGGAAATTTCTACAATAAACAGTTGGAGTTTTTAAAGCTGTTGAATATTCTGGCTAAAAAATAATCTTTGCAGAATTGTTTTTCTGTTGTTATGAAACAATAAAGTTGTGAAATACTTAATAAAACCTGGTGTTTTTGCTTACTAATCAGTGATTGAGAGTAACGCCAATTCGAAGGACGGTTAAAACGTAACAGTATGTAATTTTAATTATATATGATATTTTAAATAAGATGGTAAACATGCGGGCAAAAAATAATTAGCTGTTGGGGGGCGTTGCACAAATGAAAAGAGAAGATTTTAATCAAAACTGCTGATTTTGTTCCTTTTTTATGTTTGTTTGGACACTGCAATCTTCATTCATGAATCAGTTTAAATGCCACTTTACACATTTTAGATGCGCTCGCAATTATTCTAGTTTGGCTTTCGGGACCTTGTAACCGTACGTCTTCGAAATCAAACAATCATAATAGTCATTCTAAACCGGTTGATGTTGTGATGTCCATGAACTGTGCTCAGCCTGGACGACAATCAAGCAACGCGCAAGAGATTCGCGATGAATTTAAATCTTATTTCACCGGTGAGGGAGAGGTCGAATGGCAGTAGCCGGATATGGGACAATAATGGCTATGTACCAAATTGGATACGCGCGTTTTGAATCCAATCAATAAATTGCATAAAGAACTTCAGCAATGAGTACATCTCGGTCATCTGACTGTTCTTGTCCTTGTCGCTACTAGGGATGGAAAGATTTATAGAAAAATCGATTCTCGATTCCTACTTCGATTTTATACATTTCGATTCTCAGAATCGATTCTTCGGCTGCAAGAGTCGATTCTTTCGATTTTAATCGATTCCTATGTTAAGAAAACTAGCTTTAACTGAAAAAAATTTAAATTTATATTTCATTGATATACATTTATTCAAAATAAATTTTAGACAATCAACTTATGAAAACCACAACTTATGAAAACCACAACCTTCTGCAACTGATCTTAAGAAAAGTAGCATATATTCAAATGATCAGGCGTTAATCGACTTGGAATCTGATTTGCAATCAGACCATAGTATGAAAATAAACGCTCACATGGTGGATGGTTGACGTGGCTATATTGTTGATAAATTTGGGTATTCATTTTTGAGTGTTTTCCATGTGATAATTGGATCCGGATTACTTTTTCTGTCGACTGTTGGCCGATTAATGAATTGTCTCAATTCAATCGGCAACCCACCTACTTCATTACTGTCATTATTTTGATGGTTTTGTTGCATAGCGTCGTCTAATAAATCCCAAATACCATTACCATTTGAAGAGCGTTGATGATATGTAGCGTATTCACTTTCATGATCTACCGCAACACTTTTTGTTAGTTGAATTTCTTTTTTCAAGCAATCACATATGTAGATAAAATTTGAACAAATTAATAGAAAAACCATGACGAAGAAATGTTTTTTTAAACTCAAAGATTCCTTGTGATGAACACATATCGAGAAAAGTCACAGCGCGCGCAGAGTTGCAAATATTTTGAAATCTTAGTTTTTACGTCGGGAGTCGAGTAATAGCATATAACTTTAAATATAACTTCTAATGTCAAAAAATCGAATACTAAGAATCGATTCTTGATCGACTTTGAAAATTAAAACTCGATTCTTTATAATCGATTATTTTAACAGAAAAGTCGATTCTCGAGTAGAATCGGAATCGACTTTTCCATCCCTAGTCGCTACTTTGTGTATTTTTCATATTCCCTACTTTCGTCTGTAAAATATTTAATAGAATGTAAATATGTGTTCTTTCGCCATCAGCCCATGCACCACTTCGTGCGTATTTACTTTTGCTCAAGAATTGAACGACTTTTCAGGGGCATTCGTACACGTCAATCCGTTCAATTAGCTGCCGCGTATCGTCTTACGACCATGGATCAACCTATTTGCAACCTTTTGGTCTGCGTTGGCTTTTGATTACCTTGTTTTCACAGTCCACTTCAAATAACCCATGGCTCTTCGTTTTACACGGCATGATTGAAAAAAAACAAGGCAGAAAAATTGGCATAATTTAAAATACAAACAACATCGCAGAAGCGCGAGCAATATTTATTATTTTTTTTGATTCTTTTAATTTTAGCTGCGAAACACAACAACTAAAGCACTGAATTGGAGGCGCTTTAATTTGACACACAACAACATATCCTGAAAATTGGCTACAATGACTGCAATTATTGTGAACTTTTTTGCAATATTTTCCATTGCCAAAGTCATTGACAATATTTCATTGCAGCGCGTGTTTACATTGAGAAGTGCGGCTCAGGCAATAGTCTATATGATATTCGCAAATAAGTAAACAGGTATTCTAACTCAAGCTTCAAAGATGCCCTCATCAGATTGTCCTAATATGACTTGCCCTTTCTGGACTGATTAGGCTCTGACCAAGCTATGACTGTATTTAGGCTTTCCCGGACTAATTTCTGCTCGGATGAGTTTGACGTTCATATTAAAACTAAAGGAGCATAATCGATAGAGCCTCAGTTCTAAAATTACACTAGATAACACTCTCCCATCATCTAAAGAATCGAAGCCATACTAGAAGTATTATCCACCTACCACAGCTTGTTGAATTTTTAGCTACAATTCAACCTACAGATCAACAAACGAATCGTCGTATCGATAAGACGTGTTTAATTTATTATTGAGTCTGTTTTTTTTTTTTTTTGATTTATATTTAAAAGAAATTTGTTTATTTCGATTTTTGTTTTTATTAACTATCTTAAAATAAATAAAAGTAATAGTTTGATGAGTTTATTGTAATTTCTAAATAAATTGAAGTGATAATAGTTGTTTTTTACGATAACTGTGTTAAAATACTTTGTGTTTACTGCAATTAATAGACAATAAACTGGTAATATCCGTAATTGATATAAAAAATCGACAAATAATAAATTACATTTATTAACATCTGTTATTTTTTGTTTATTGTTGAAACAATTGTACTTAAATTGTATTTAAAATGCATTACTTTGAAACAGCTGAATCCAGTACAAATTATAGCTCTATGGTACAATGCCCAACCTGTAATAAAACTGTCACAGAAAAGCAGTCAGTCTTTCAGTGTACAGGTTGCAAAAAAATGTTTCATCTATCATGTAAAAAAATCGTTGGCAGTAACATTCAGAGATTAGCAGCTGAATCAACCTGGTATTGTTCTACTGAATGCAAAATTACCGAAATAACAAGTGTCTTAAACCAAAAAATTGATGGTTTGACCAAAAATTTTTGTGAATTCAAAACAATGATAAATGAAATAATATCTTCGCAACAATTTCTTGCGAACAAACTTGATGAATTCTCTGGCAAACTTGATAATCTCCAAAAAGAGAATGACAAAACTCAACAAGACATTGAAACAACATTTAAAAATCAAAAATTTCTTGAAACTACTATCAACCGTTTGGAGGCAGATGTTGATGAAGCAAAGCAACAAGATTTAGTGAATAATATTATAGTTGCAGGTATACCCGAAAATAAAACGCCTGAAATAACTATTTTACAAAACATAATCAAAACACTCGAACTAGAAACAACTTTCATTGAAAATATTGCCACTAGTGTGTATTTAAGAAATAAAATTGAATCCAGTCATCGTGATCATCAAATTCTTATACGTTTTAAATCAATAGCAGCGAAGACAATTTTTATGAAAAAAAAACAAGAAAAACAAGTCATATATGCTAATCAAATAGGTTTCCACTTACAAAGAGATCAGCAAATATTTATCCGGGATCACTTGACTCCATATAAACGAACATTATACTTTAATATGAGGGAAGTTAAAACAAAATTAAATTTTCAATTTCTATGGATTAAAAACACAACAATACATTTTCGGAAAGAGCCAAATTCTAAAGTATATCTCATTAAATCTAGAAACGATATGGAAAAACTATTACAAATGTTTTCATCATCTTAAACTCTCGCAAGCTTTATTCTGCAATAGCACTTTAATAAGGAATAAAAGTAATAAAAATAAAGATAGTAATAAGTTTTTTCAGTTATTTAATCTGCCTGTTAGTTTGGTTAATTATTTTATAGTTGTAAGTATGTTCACAAACATTTTTATATTCATTTCATTTTTTTTTACATTTTCATTTCATACAAAACATTTTATTTGTAACTTGAATTTTAATCTTGTGTCTAAAAGTAAAAAAACAATACATACAAAAAACTATTTCAATAACATTAACTATGCACAATGATAAAGATGATTTGTTGGATTTTGACAATATCAAACACAATTTATTTTTAAATGATAAACCATCGCTGGGAAATGGTGATTGCAATTTTCTCTATCTTAATTGCCAAAGTATAAAAAACAAACTTCATGACATTGAGTTTTTAGTATATAATTTACAATGTAATATTGATCTTTTAATTCTTACAGAGGTTTGGTTAAAGGCAGAAGAAAATAAATTCTACAATTTAACTGGGTTCAAATCTTATATTTGCAATAGAAGTGATGGCTACGGTGGGGTTGCAATTTTCGTAAAGTCCAATATTGCTTCCTGTGAAATTCTTAATATAAACAAAGATTACTGTCAGTGTATTGGTATAAAACTGATAGAAAAAAACATGAATATAATATCTGTTTATAGGTCACAAAAAAATGAAACAAATATGTTTTTGAATCACTTAGAATCGATTTTGGATAGCAACAGTAAAAATATTATAGTTGGTGATATAAATATAAACTTATTAGACTTGAATTCATCCCTAGTCTCAAAATACATAAATCTGATTAAATCTTCGGGATACCTTATTCTCAATAAAATTACACCAGATTTCGCTACAAGGAAAAAAAATGCAATCGGAACCATAATAGATCATGTTATTTCAAATATTTTTAGCTTTAAATACGACCTGTCAATATCAGATACGCATTTATCTGATCATAAAATTATACTTTTACGTATTATTGATTTGGAAATACCAAAAATTAAGCAAGAAGAAAGTTACTTAAAACTTAACTATAAACAGCTCTTATTGGATACTAATTGGCCTAAAATACTCAATGCGGTAACCTTTGATGATTTTGTTAAGGAATTCTCCAACGTAGTAGTCAAATCTACCAGGTCAGTGACTCAAAATAAAAATTCCAAAAAACAATGGAATGAATGGATGACCGATGAGTTGGTGAATCAAATGAAAGAAAGAGACCGTTTTATGAAATTAAAAAATAAATACCCCAACTTAGAATATTTCAAGCATCAGCATAAATTCTTAAGTTCCCTTGTAGCTTCTGGAGTAAAAACTGCTAAAAAATTGTATAATGCGGAATTAATCCAAAAAAATATTAATAATTCAAAACTACTTTGGAAACACTTAAACAAAATTATCTTTAATAAATCAGTTAATACACCCATTCCCATCTACTTATCGGACCCTTTGGACTCAACGTTTGTAAAAGATAGTGCAACAGTAGCTAACATTTTTAATAATTTTTTTGTAAATATCGCCAATGATATAACCATCCATTTACCTGCACCTGACTTTGACCATTTTAATTATTTTCAATATCAAATTGTATCCCCACTAAATATTCAACACACTAACAAAAATGAGGTTTTTAAGATAATAAATGGTTTAAACACTTCAGCTGCAGCAGGGATTGATAAAATCTCTACGAAAGCTCTAAAACATTGTGCACATAGAGTAGCCTCTGTAATTGCCGCACATATAAATAATAGCATAGATAACAGTACCTTTCCAAAATCTTTGAAAACTGCAAGGGTAAAACCTCTTTACAAAAACGGAATTGAAAGTGATGTCTCAAACTATCGGCCTATTTCAATCTTAACTAGTTGTTCTAAAGTTTTTGAAACCATATTATTGAACCGGCTGGAAAACTTCTTAGTTGAAAATAACATTATATACAATCTTCAATTTGGTTTTCGTAAAGGATCAAACACAACTGCTGCTTGTTTATCGCTTACTCACTTTCTAAGCAAAAATCTAGATCAAAAAAAGACATGTGGATGTATTTTTTTAGACTTTAGAAGAGCATTTGACACAGTAGATCACAAAATTGAGATGTACAAACTAAAAAAATTACATTTTACAAATGAGCAACTAAAGTTATTCGAAAACTACTTATGTGACAGAAAACAAGTGGTGTGCTTAGATAATAAAACAAGCAAAGAAAACATAATTAAAAGTGGTGTCCCTCAAGGATCAATTCTGGGTCCGTGTCTTTTTCTAATACAGATAAATGACTTACAATTTATGAATTTCGATGGAAAATTGCAGCTTTTTGCGGATGATGGTGTTTTAATGTATGAAGCAGATTCAGTAGAAACTCTTCATTCCCAAATGAATAATGACATGGTGTTGCTTGAATCATGGTGCAGTATAAACCATATGGTCCTAAATAACGAGAAGACGAAGTATATGATTTTTGAGAGTAGGTGCTTTGATCTAGTGAATCCTAACGCGCTTCAAGTTACATATGCCTCTTCTGCAATTGAAAGAGTACATAAATTTAAATATCTAGGTCTCACTATCGACAGCAGACTTAAATGGGTTGATCATATTGACTCGTTGAAAAAATCCATTATTCCATATATTTTTGCTATTGGCAGAACAAAGCGGCTACTTCCAAAGAATTCACTTTTATTATTGTATAACGCATACATTCATTCTCGTTTAATGTATCTAAATCCGGTATGGAGTGGATGTGCTCAATATATGCTCAACGAACTAAATATTCTCCATAAACGTACTTTAAAATATATTTTAAATGTACCCATTCGATTTCCAACAGAGGAACTATATTCAAATTTTATTTCATTTAGCTCTTTGTGTGAAAGAGAGCTTTATGTGTTAGCATATAAAATATTAAATAATCTTATATTACATAACTTTATTATAGAAAAACAGGGTCAGAAACATAATTATAATACAAGGAGAAAATCTCACTTTGCTACCGAATACTTTGCAACCACATTTAGTACAACAAATGTTATATACCGGGCAATTCCTAAGTTTAACAGTCTTCTTACAGAAATAAAATATTCGATAAATCTAGCAAAATTCAAACATAACATAACGGCACACATGAAAATAACTTAGCACACAATAGAAGTTGAATAATATTGTAAATGTTTGTTGAACAGTAATTTTAGTTTTTTTAATTATGTAGATATTTTCTATTTTTCTATTTTATTTTTAATTTATCAATTTTTAAGATTGAAAGTTAAAAATTGAAAACATTTTTAAGATTCAATCTTAAACCTGTACGTTGCGATATAACCTTTGGTTCGAGCAATGTAAAAAACCAAAATAATTAAAATAATATAAATTATACTACTCTACAGTGTAATGTAACAAAATTTATTGATGTTGAATAATAAAAAAAAAAAAAAAAAAAAAAAACCTTGTTTGTCGCAGTTACTTAAAAACTTGGCCGCCAAGAAATTTTTCTTGGCTTAATTTATGCCGAATTATCTTTTGCTTTAATAGCACTTCACTACATCCAAAATTGAAGTATATCAAATAAAACTCTCACCATTTGTTGTACCATTTCTATGGCTAACATATAACTTGCGGAACTACAGCAAAATATGAAATATTTATTACGTTAATTTTATAAAACATATTTGGTTTCTATTCTTAAAATATAGAGTAACATAAATCTTTAACTCCAGTTTATAACCACACAACAAGATAAAGTAATCAAAGCATACAAAATCCTTTAAAAATTAAAATAAAATTACGAGAATTTTTACACACACACACTCATGCATGATTGTAAAGATAACAAAATAGATAAAAAGGATAAGATGAACAACAATAAATTTAAGCTTTGAAACTTAATAAATCTTTGGTTAAGAAAATAAATAAAGAAAAATACAATTAAAAACAAGAACCATCCAGATGCTAAATTATTACTTACATTTAGAACTTGTATACGTTCTTCAAGTATATATAAATTGCAATTAGATTTGCTTAGATTTATTAGAACTGAAGTGAAAGGCATACATATATAAAACTCTAAAGTTTCGTCTGTTGCTTAAAATTATTTAAAACAACAAATCTGTTGTTGTTGCTCAAAAATCATCGAACATACAATCTTAATGAATTAACAAAGCAAAACGTATTCACTAATTTAATGAACATTTTATTTTCTACGTAAAATTAGCATAATTAAATTAAACATTTTATTTTATCTTGTTTGAGGAAAGGTTGATAAGTTAAGGAGTGTATGTCAATAATTATGTCGAAAACCCCGATTTCGGCTTCTATTAATATTAGCATTTTGAGTACAATGCTGAGTGGAAACTTTATCTCGTAGTGCATACTTTTGTTATTGAAAGTGAAGAGGAGTTTTTTGTGTTGGCGGCAGTTGACTTACTCGGTTTTTAATAAATAAAAAAAAATCATTTATAATAATTGCTTAGTTGGAAACAAACAAAAATTAAATTTACACATCAAATTAGTATTTGAATGATAGTTTTTTTTTGCAAGGCCTCCTATGCCATTTACAATAACAAAAGTGAAAGAGTGAGTAATCAATATAAACAATTTAAAAATAAATATTGAATTAGAAAAATATTTTATAGAACCTCTCCTCACATTTGGTGTAATGAATAATGATGTAAGGTTTGTTTCTGATTTGATGTGTGAATTTAATTTAGTGAAAAAGTTTTATTCTAAAATTGTCTCAATTTTTAGTTTATCTCCAACGAAAGTGTTAATAAAATTAATTAATTTTATTAGTGTTGTATTAGTTTTAATTAATTAATTCATATTACCTAGCTGTTCATTATTATGTGTTATCGAGCTGTTTAGTATTCTGCTAATTAATTTTCAAATCACCCTTGTCTACATACACAAAAATGTATTTTATAAATTTATTTTTCTTTTATTTCTTCTTACAGTTTGCCACCGAAGACTTCGCGTGTTTGCAAGGACCAGAATGTTCAATGGTAGGATTTAATAAAAATAAATAAATAAAATTATAAAAACATAGTTTATTTTTAATTTTGATTTTCTTTACAAAGATTGTTTACCACTTGATTAAAAAATAATAATGAAATCATGAATAATTTTTTTTTTTTGTGTAAGGTTTTCATTTAAGACAGTTCAAATATTTGTGATTATTTTTACCTTTGTAATGAAAAAAAAAATTTGTAGAAAGAAAAACATAAACAAAAAAAATTTTTTTTTGTGTTTATAGATAAAAAGTTTGTTTAAGCTTTTAAAGAAAATATTATGTAATGTGAAGATTGTTTTTCGAACGTGATTTTCTTTTGAATTCTTTTTATATAAAACAAATAGAAATCTATTTGAAATAAGTTAAAATAAATGAAAAAAAAAATTACAATACAAAAAATATTGTTGACGATGAGTTATTGAAATTGTATTACCAGACAGTGGAAGTGTAAATAAATGATATGGCAGAAATATATTCGACGATTATCATTAAGATCTGGGTTCACCTGTTTCGGGATTACATTTGAGCAATTTGATCATTTTGATCAAATTTGATCAAAGTTCCTTGTGTCGCTTTTTAACCGCTAAACTTGTAGATTTTTTAGAAACTCTTAGTTGATCACCCTATTAAAGTTAGCCGAAAGGCTCCAGCCGAAAGTCGATAAGGTAGATTTTTAATAAAAAATCATCCGAAAGAGACAATACTTACTAAAAAATAGCCAATATTTTAAAGGTCAAAAGTAATTTATGGCAAAAGTATGGGTAAAGCTACATGAGGGAAATCTCTGAAAATTCGATTTTTTAAATTTTTTTAATAGTACTGTAAAAATCCTTCCTTTAAAGTGTTATGTCTGGAGATGAATCGAATTGATGACAAGAGTCTACAGCAATCTCTTGGAAAATTATTAAGTCATGTTTTATGTGTGAAATCTCGGAAAATTCGATTTTCTAAATTTTATTATCAGCACTGTAAAAATCCTGTCTTTAAAGCGTTATGTCTGCAGAATGATCGAATTGTGACAATGGTCAATAGTAAAATCTGGAATAAATATTGAGTCAAGTTTCATGGGGGAAATCTCGGAAAACTTAATTTTCTAAATTTTATTATTAGCACTGTTAAAATCCTGTCTTTAAAGTGTTGTGTCTGGAGATGGATCGAATTAATGACAATGGTCTATAGAAATCTCTGGAAAAAATATTGAGTCAAGTTTCATGTGGGAAATCTGGGAAAATTTGATTTTCCGAGATTTCCCACATGAAACTTAATCCAATATTTTTCCTTGAGATTGCTTAAGACGATTGTCACCAATTTGATCCTTTTGCAGACCTACCACTTAAAAGTTAGGATTTTTACAGTACTCATAGAAAATAAAGAACATCGAATTTTCGGAGATTTCCCACATGAAACTCGACCCAATATTTTTTCCAGAGATCGCTATGGACCATTGTCATCAATTTGATCCATCTCTAGACATAACACTTCAAAGGCAGGATTTTTACAATGCTGCTAAATACATTTAGGAAATTGAATTTGCCGAGATTTCCCACATGAAACCTGACATAATCGATTTCCGAGAGATTGCTATAGACCATAGTCATCAATCAATTTTTCGGCTGATATTTGGGAGTTTTATTTTTACAAAGTAATATAATCTGCATTATCGACGTTCGGCTGGAAATTTTCGTAGAACTTTCGACAATTTCAGCTGAGATCGTAAAAATTAAATTTGCTATACTGATTTTTGTTATTTTCGGCTGGAAACTTTCGGCTAATCTTAACAGCATTAGCTGATCTCTCCTTATAGTTCTAACAGCTCCATTTCTAATCGTGAAGCTCTTAGAGGGACCATACATCAACAAGTTATCAATGTTATCTTCGTCAATCCTTTACTGTTGTAATCCCGGGTAGGAACTGCCAATGTTAAACAATGGGCCAACCTCGGGCCAGTATTGGCGAGCCAAGCCTTGGCGAGTTAACTCCGGCTTTAGTCTGGGCCAGTTGTAAATGCCAAAACTGAGTCTAGATTCAGTTTATTATATTACACGTTATTCGTCAGCTGGTTATGCATTGTTATAGTGAATCTAAGTTTCTTGAAATTTATATTTTTGAAATATGTCATGAAATATTTAATTAATATTTCATGAAATATTTCAAAAAAGTTTTGTTATGCCAGATTTTGTCTGATTTGCACGACTTGGCTCAAGTCTGGTTTGCCAGACTAGGCCCAAGTCTGATTTGCCAGACTTGGCCCAAGTCTGGTTTGCCTGTCTTGGCCCCAGGACATCATTCCAAGCTTGGGCCAAGCTTGGGCCGTTTGAAAATGCTAAGTCTGGCCCAAACCCCAAAAGCTATGGGGCGGACTTGGCCCAGGCTTGGCCCATTAGGTAATTCTTACCCGGGATCTAGTCAGCATCGGTATGAATACCCTACAACGTTACCATGTATCATTCATCATTCATTACTTCTATGATCACATACTACTTCCAAGGACTACTCGATCGTTTAATTACAATAGCTCCTCTTATATTCATTACCATTTTATCAGCTGTATTTCATTTAGCTAATTGTAGCTTCCTTTGCATTAGGAAAATAATTTTTTCTCTTCTATTGCAAATATTATGTATTATCGTATTAATTCTGCAGCTTCCTCCAGGTGCATTTCTGCAGAATACCAACTTCTGCTCTAATGTAAGATTGTTTGAACTAATTGTTTTCTTTCTGTCTTTAAACTTTTTGTGTTGACCGAGCTCTTGTGGTCATATTTTTTTAAAAATAAAAGTGTTGTTACACAATATGTGTCACAACAACGTAACTTTTTTTTAGACCTAGGTCAGACAAACTTGTGAATCGAAGCCACTCAAAGCTATTGACTCCGTCAAATCATTTATAGATTCATAAATTTGTACAAAAATTTAATAAACCTACTTGTAGTTTGGCAAAAGTATTTTGCGTTTTGTTTTTATGGCATAGTTTGATCTTGACAGTTTAGCTGTTTAGACTAACGAGCTTGTAGATATACATTAGAGCTTGTAGATATACATATTAGTCTTGGTTTAAGAATTGGTTTCCTAGTGGTATCTCAAGCGGCGAATAAACCCCATTTGTAGACCTTATGTGGCACTATAATGCATTGCGAGTTATTTGCTTCATTCTCAAAGTGATTTTATGTAAAGGAAAAAATCCTATATTTACCAACCATGAATTAAATCGGTCGTGAGAAAATTAACATCCCACACATGTAGAATAAATTTATTTTCTAGCATAATAGAAGAAAATAGATTAAAAAAAGATAATTAGAATAATAAAGAAGTACATACTGAATTTTATAATTGTTATTATAGGCCGCTGAATGCTTTTGTTACCATTGCCCTATTTTCATTATATTTGTTTGTATTGTATTTATCGTATGAAGAATGGTTTACTTTCCAACTAAATACGAATAAAACATGACAACAACTGCTTAGTTTGCAATCGCCTTTTGTGGGTTTCGATTGCGACTGTCGTTTGTAAACGCATCTATCTTCATCTTCACAGAATGCACAGAATAATATCAAGGCGGCGGATTTGTGTAAGCTAGAAGACTAAGCCGCTTCTCTGGTGACGAATACTCCTGCTGGCTTTTCCTATTTCACAGAATTAAACTCGATTCTACATAGCTGTATTATGGTCGCCGTAATACTTTTCTTCTAGTACGTTTATTACATAAACCTTGCTTTTCGAGCATTTTTGAAACCGCGCGTAAGGTTTACCTGCTTCCGCTATAAGTGGCACTTTTAATGCATCTAAATGAAATTTCATCCTGAAATTTCACCACTGTCACCAATGTAACGAATTTACCCCGAATTATCTAAACGTCCATCAACACCTTTGATCGTATGCTGTTGTGGGACCTTGGTCTTAAAAGGTTTTTGTGTGTTGTTGTGACACATATTGTAAACTACACAACACATTTTATTAAAAAAAAAAAAATTTGCATACATAATTTTTTAATATATTGCTGATTCATCACTGGCATGTGTTCTTTAAACCAGGGCTGCGGAGTCGAGGTCGGAGTTGAGGAGTCGGAGTCGGCAAGAATTTTCTAGTAACTGGAGTTGGAGTCGGGAAAATAATCAGAAAAATTTTCGAGACCGAGCTTTTTGAAAATTATAACTGTTTTTTTTTGCTTATATTTTCTTCTGCAAAGTTTTTTTTAAAAATAATAGAATAATATAAATTATTTTGGAATAGTTTTTTTAAATAAAAATAATTTAATATTTTAATTCTTTGATGAAGTATCACAAATTTTTGTTTGTTTATGTTCCATATAGGATCGTTGCCGGATTAGCCAGCTTCGAATCGGCAGTAGTAACAGCAGTTTAAAAACTATTATTTTTAGGTCGTTCATTACGACAATGTCCGATAGCAGTTATGTTCTTCCTTGCAGTCGCCTATTCTTTGGGGAACTAATGTTAATTATTTTATTAATTCCAAACTCTAAACCGGCTCTACGTTTGTGACCCAAATATCATCATTTGTTTAATCAATGTATTGTATATCTTGAGTTTGGTGTTAATTGATTGTTGAAAAATGCGGTAATTTAAGAAGAAGTTTATTCGAGTAGATTGTTCAATTATCTGCAGCGATTCAAGCTGCAATGTCTGTAAGCGTGTTGTCTTTTTTGTCAAGTTTTGATTCTAAATACTCCTTCGATTCTTTTTTCTCCGAAAATTAAAACTTTTTTGCAGTTTCTCTTTAACAAAGCCAATTGCAAAGCACTTTTAAAGTACTTCGTACTTTGTTTTCTATTCTTGCACATGTAGTGAGGCTCCTATACTGTTATTTTGAATAATGAAACCAGTTCCCATTGATAGTGAGGCCGCTGACTTTAAGTCTCCCATTCGAGAAAGCCGTAGGCCTGCTTGAGAGGTAGAGGAGTATGTTGACCTTTCGACATTTTTCCAAAATCATCCTTCGATAAAAGTACATCGGTAGTACTTGAACCTTACCAGAAACCACACTGATTAACTCGAAACAGTTGTACAGCAAAAGGATTGATTTTGTATAGGAAATAGGCTTGCAACCGTCCTGTTTTGAACGGTACAGACCATTTTGGCATTAGACCATTATTATGAACAGGACTTGGAAGAATTTTTGTGTGAAAAATCTTGTCTGACAACATTAGTATTATAATTTGAACCATTTTGTGAAATGAAATACACAAAGTAAAAATGAAACTTTGATTTCAGTAAGCACACTAAAGTTTCATAGGACTGTCAAGTAAGTTTTCGATTATGTGTCAAAAAATAAAAATCTATAAATTTATTACCAAATTACGATGTAACTCATAAAGCATGCCCATTTTTATGACATCATGCATTGTGTTAAACTATTCCCATTCCTGGCTGCCAAAGTTAAAGAATTATGAAAAATAAAGGCAGTTCTCTCACTCTTTTACTAAATTTTTAATAATTTATGATCTAGCGACTTGTAATTTTTTTCCGTTGATTACGTTTGGAGCTATGGAATGGATTGTGACAGAATAAATGCAGTATTGGCAATACGTATATTAAAACCAAACAACACTAAAATTAAATAAAAAGTGGTCACCTTGTTTAAAAACTTCAACCTTTTATGTGTCGCACTTGTCGTCAAAGAGTGACAATTTTCATAGAGGATGCTAGTTTTAATGGCTTATTAAAACACACAAACCACATTTATCTTTGAAAATTCCTCAAAACTTAAGGATTTAAATATTAAAAGCTTTGTTACTTTAAAAAATCAATCTTGCAATTAACACCCGTCCATATTGCGTCAAAACAGACTTTTTAGTTTTCCTATACGATTTTCTGCTCTATAAAAACTTATCAAGTTAATTTAGCTTTCCTTGACATAAATCATTTATATGGCCAATCCGATATTTCAGTTCAAAAAGACTTACCTATAGTTGCCAAAAAATTGATTATGAAAGTGGGGCACCCACTAAAATTCTCTTCGTTTTCTCGTTTTACTATTCAAAATACGATACTCTCAAAAAGGTTTAAATAATTCAGAGTTTAAAACGCTCCTTATATCACTCCTTTACTTTGTTCTTTCAGAGCAAGTAACTTAAAAATAATATAACACCCCCCTCCCCATACAGGTGTGGATATAATAAAATATCGTTCTTACTCCTAAATTGAAATAAATATTTTCTATAAAATACTCAAACCTTCAAAATTGATGCTTTCCAACGTGAAAAATAGATAATTATTGTAAATTAATTTTAGATTTTTGAGATCAATTAAACTCAAGTAAGTAAAGAAGTAATTGGAATTTTTTCAATTCAAAGGTATGGTTTGAAGTTTCTCAGAAAAAAACTCCACTTCACATTTTTCGTGTTTCGGTTGGGATTCGAACCTACCTCGTCAGTGCCCGGCTCGAATCCTTGGGCAGACACGCTATCGATTACGCCGTTGAGGCGATGACAATTTCAAAGTTGAAACTTCTTCATCACTTATTTATTTTTTACTTAAGTTGAATTTTTTTACTGTCATTAGACTCCATATTATGGAAAATGTTTTTACATTATATGGGATTTTTTGCATTAAATTTCTAGACAATACTTTGTGTGAATTCGTAGAATGGTGAACATTTCTATTCTAATTAACATCCTAAATCACGATTGTATAGTCATTATTGATTGTTTCCAATCAATGTGAAATCAATGGGTGACACTTGGTGAATTTGTAGTCCTATATGTATTAACATTAGACTACATTACGGAAATTTAAATTAATTTTGGATTTTTGAGAACAATTAAACTCAAGTATCTAAAGAAGTAATTGTAATTTTTTTTAATTCAAAGGTATGGTTTGAAGTTTCTCGTTATTGTAAATGTTTTGTTCAATTTTGCAAGTATTATTATAAAAATATATAAAAAGGATGACAAATAGTTACTAATATCTTTTTTTGCAAATGAGATGAAAGAAGAGAAAAATGAAATAAGTAAAATAAAAACTCTAAAGGAGAGAAATCGAAAAAACTAAAAATTTTGCTCTTCGAGAAAGAACGATATTGAAATTATAAACATTTTAATTTATGAATACTATTTTAAGGAGTGAAATGAGTACTCGAATAAAATAAAATTGTAAACTCTGACAATTACAGCTAGATGGTTAATCTACTATAAAAACGTATGAAAAAATCTTATATGCTGTGCAGGAGAGAATAGAGATTTCTCTGTAGTTTGCAGACAGCTGGCGTGTATCATTTTATAAATAGGTATCAGCATACCTGAATTCCTTAATTTCCTATGGTATGGTTTTAGTCCTACAGATCATTTTTAAACAAGTTAAAACAATCTTGAGTTTCACCACCTTGTACAATCATTTCGGATGTTATATCGTCGATACAGGTGTTTTATTACGTTTTGTGGAATTCATAGTTTCGAAATGAAATAAAAATATTTTGTATTATACGTAGAAGTCGGAGTCGGAGACGGAGACGGAGTCAGAGTCGGAGTCAGAGTCGGAGTCGGAGTCGGAGTCGAAATCGGAGTCGGAGTCGGAGTCGGAGTCGGAGTCGGAGTCGGAGTCGGAGTCGGAGTCGGAGTTGGAGTCGGAGTCGGAGTCGGAGTCGGAGTCGGAGTCGGAGTCGGAGTCGGAGTCGGAGTCGGAGTCGGAGTCGGAGTCGGAGTCGGAGTCGGAGTCGGAGTCGGAGTCGGAGTCGGAGCCGGAGTCGGAGTCGGAGTCGGAGTCGGAGTCGGAGTCGGAGTCGGAGTCTGCGTCGGAGTCGGAGTCGGAGTCAAAGTCGAATTTAAAATTTATAAAACTTAGAGTCGCTTAATTATGGCACCGACTCCGCAGCTCTGCTTTAAACGGCAATCTAGCCTTTTCAATATTCCTAGGTATTTCTTTGGAAATTTGTTCGAAATGTTTTGTTCGAATTTAACGCAACGAAATTCTCCGAAATGTAAAGACATCATTCAGTTTGACCAATCACATTTTAATCATACTAATAATAGGGAGATTATTAAATTGTTTACCTATATCACGATAAATTACCACAAATATTTGTTTTTGCAAAGCCTTGACTAATCCAATTTTTTTTTTCCTGCAAAATAATTTTCATAGTGAAGATTGTATCTGCCATTTATAATATTTTTTTGATTGTTTGTTTATTATAAAGAATAAAATATAAATAAAAATATAATGAAATCGAAAATGACAAAAATTTTCTAAACGAATTCCCATCGACCGGTAATAAATTCTCATAATTTTTTGAAAAATTCCTCAAGCAAGTGGTATTGATAAAAGCCATTGGCCTACGGCTTCGTGCTTTTATCAACATACTTGCTTTCGAAATTTTTGGCCAACAATTATTTCGAATTATCACCGCCCTTGGAAAATTACAATTGATAATTTCTTGCTCATCGAAATTAAGTGTAATGGTTTTACACTTTGTTTGAAGCACGACTTTTATGTAGTGTTCTACTAATTGAAGACCGGCTGAAAAGAATAATCTCCTTACAATATCTATAGTTAAACGACACTTACGCTCCACCTCTTCTAGATATTTTCTTATCACTACCCACGCGATGTCATCTTCAAAACATTCAATCTTTTTCTGGTATCTTAAGCTTTGTAAACATAATCATCCATCAAGCTCGCTAACATTTGAACTAAAACCTATTCTTGTGGTACTTTTTCCGTGCACTGTTCGGCATCTTTCTTAAATATAAATATAATCACCGTCTTCTGCTCTTTAAAACAATTATCTTACAGTGTTACATGCCTGTCGTAGTTTCGCAAATATTTTCATTCAACCAGTAAGCTGGTAGTCAGTTTATAGTGCATGCGTTAAACCACTCGCTATGACAAGAAAAATTCGACCATGAGCATCATTCTTCAAATGCTGCATCAAAATATACAATCATTGTACAGTTGTGAATGTGTTTCCCTATGTATAAAATTATGAATGAATCCTAATTTCCTATTTTATTTTCTGTTATTCTGATATTATCACCTGGTTAGCTCCAATTCAAAAACCAACTCCACAAACAAACCCAAACCAAACCAAAACTAATTGTTTTTTTACTTTGCAAAAAACTACGTTTTCTAAAAACACAACAGCATCAAATCCAGTATGGCATTACAACAATAAACTATGAAATGAAGTTCGAACAGTTTTAAAAGTTAACCATTAACGGATTACATGGGTCATCATCAGTGATTTACATATATTTATTGTCATTAAAATTCCAACCCAACAATTTGAAAACACTTTGGTAATTTACGAATGATTACACTGTGCGACAGTCAAAATCCGCTGGGGTTCTGACTACCGGGAAAAGATTTATCGGTAAAAAAAAAGTTATACGTGTCCCGGCGTTTCGCTGGGTCACGTCTAGGAATCGAGATATATTGATTTGAAATTAGTAAGTATCATATAGGAGAAATTGTCACGTTTGGGGTTCTTTTTTTGACATAACTCAAGAACGACTAGTCCGATTTTGCTGAAACAAATTTAGAAATTAAGAATTACAATTCCTTTAATCTACTGATATACTATACTGAAAAAGTAACGAAAAAATAAAGAAATTAAAATTAAATAAATAAAAAATAAAATAAATAAATAAATGAAATAAAAATAATAAAGTAAAATAAAAAAATAATAAAAATAATAAAATAAAAATATTAAAAAATAAAATAAAAAAAATTTAATATATAAATAAAATAAATAATAAATAAATAACGTATAAATAATAAAAAATAATAAATAAATAATAATAAATAAATAATAAATAAATAATAAAGAAACAATAAAAAATAATAATAAATAATAATAACAAATAATGAATAATTAATAATAATAATAAATAATAATAATGATAGTAATAAATAGAAATAAATAATAATAATAAACAATAATAATAATAAATGATAATAATAATAAACAATAATATTAATAATAATAATAATAAATAATAATAATAATATAATAAAATATAATGAAAATATAAAATATAAAATAAAATTATACTAAAAATAATAAAATAAAATAATAAAATAAAATAAATAAATAAAAATAAAGGAAATAAAAAATAGAAAATAGTAAATAAAAAAGTAAAAAAAAAATAAAATGCCACACAAAGACACATAGACACATGTCCAAATGCATTTAAAACAATAAATTTTGGAGTTTATTCCAGTAAAAATTAAAAAAAAAATGTCTATGAAAAATCAATATTCTTGTCAAAATGAGATACCTTTACTTAATTGTAAATAAAATCGAAATTCGTTCATCGATTTTCATGATCTATGTCTCGTTTTGTGCACAGATTATGTGACTGTACGTCAAAGTAATAAGACTTGACACTTTTTCCTGTTTTGAATTTTTCATGATTTTTTAAAATACAATTTTTTTCTTTTTTATTCAAAAAGTTATTTTTTTACTTCATAAATTTATTTATAACTGTAAAACTGTTGATTGTGTAAAGAAATAGTGTATTAGTAGATTAAAGGAATTGTAATTCTTGATTTTTCTAAATTTGTTTCATGTCACCAAAACGTGGACTATTTCCCCTATATGATACATACGAACTTCAAATCGATATATCTCGATTCCTAAACGTGACCCAGCGAAACGCCGGGACACGTATAACTTTTTTTTTACCGATATAACTTTTCCCGGTAATCAGAACCCCAGCGAATCACTGACCCCTACCAATTGTCGCGCAGTGTTATTGGCATACTTCCATTTCTTATAGCTTCATCTTTGATTTTTAATTTTGAAATGAAGTGTATAAATTTATGATTTTATAATTTCCATAAACAAAACAATATAATGAATTCTCCTTTGAATACAATTCAACGTAATCGTAAATAATAATTATATCTTGATGTCATTTAATAATCCCTTACTCTATACCAAATGTCAATTAAATGTCACCCCGTTCGGATTACAACAGAAAAATCATATATAATTATATTTTATGTATATCGAAAATCAATTTCATTCATTCATTTCAAAATAGATGTGTAGAAAAAATAACACAAAATATAGTTTTGTAATCAAAACAAAAAAAAATATATTAATAATAGAATAATATATATACTCGCATGTTTCGGTAACCACCCATGCCATGTGCATGTTATTACAAAGTAAATAACGAAAATTGATGATACACTTTTTTTTTTGTTCGTTTAACCCTCTGTGGGAAATTATGAGGTCACAAAGGTTTTGAAATAAATTGATATAGTTATTGTCACTTTATGTTTTCAAATGGTAAAAGTCATTAATTCCATTTATTTTTATTTCATGTAAATTACGATTATTTTAGGTAAGCGACAGAATATCATAGAGATAGGGGATACCATTATTATAGATTACATAAAAGTTATACTTACTGTCAATTTTCATAACTATTAACGGTAGTCTTACTAAACTGTGAAAAAAAAATTATTGTTTTGTTTAGGAACTGTTATAAGTTGAATCGTGACGGTTTGGGTTAAATCAATTAGTTTCATATAATTTCGGAAAATTGGATATGGCATAAAGAGTTTTAATGTTAATTGACGACATCAAAATAACAAAAAATCAACCGTCAAAATCAACCCCTAACGCTTGAAAGTAAAATTAATTCCATCGAAAAATTCAATCGGAAAAAATTACAAATTCACAAAAAAAAAAATTAATTTCCAAATTCCAATGCACAAACCACACCCATAATTTCCTAATAAAGAAATAAAAAGAAAATGAAAATTTAATAATTCAAAAGAAAATAATTTTCCTTAATCAACTTTGTTTGCGGATAAGATATTTTTGTAAAAAAAAAATATAATTTCCCTTTGGAAAATAAAAGAAAACGTGCTTAATTTTGTGGGACGTGAATTTTCTTAAATCTGAATCCAAGAGTTTTTCTTTACTCTTGTTTTTTTCCGTAACTCATTTCCGTAAGCCTAATCAATTTTATAAAACTAGACCACAGACTTTAATTTATTGTAGCTTGGATAAATTTATGTATTTAGGACAGTTCTTGAGTTATTTTGTTGATTTAAGATATACGATCGATATATGCTAACAACACAAACTATTTCAAGTTTATGTCCCACAAACCATACCTAGGTTTAAGTTTGTAAAGAAAAATAGATTTCAATCAAGATAAAAAATGTGACACATACGAGAAAAAAAATTATTTTTTAATGTTGGTTTGGATGGCATAACGCTATGTCAGAAAATGAACAAATTGTCTTAAAACAAATGTTTTCAATCTTAGATCAAATTACAAGACAACAAAAATATATATATAATTTAATTCTTTTTTCTTTTCTTTTCTTTTTTTTTGTTTTAAGATCTTTAAATAAGTTTAACAAATTTTTAAAAGTTATACATTATTTGTTGATTGATTTGGATAATTTAGTTTAAAGTGTTTTTAAGATTAGTTTAAAAGACATCCGTATAATGTAGGGTAAGATATTTTTTCAAGTGTGAAATTTATTATTTGGTCTGTCGAGTGATTTTTAATTATTTTGGATTGGTTAGTCAGCGTCGATTTCAAACAAACTTTAATGATATATGGCGTCTAATGTTTAGTATATTAACTAGTGATAGACAATTATTTGGATAATTTTGTTCATTTGGAACTAAGTTGATAATTTGTTGATTCTTCAGTTATTAACATTCTAAATTTAGAATCGGTTTAAACAGATTCAATATTATTCGTTTATGTATTTAGAAAAATTAGGGCGGAGTTTCAAAATGATAAGTTAAACGTATTTTAATTTAAAAATTAAGCGGCTTTAAGACATTTAAGACAAATCAATAGCAGTATTTAAATTTCACAGAAATACAATTGAGAAAAAAACTTGGAATGGAAATCTCGGTTAGTATCTATTTGGCTTACTAATCTGTCATATAGTAAACAAGAGCATACTTGTCAGAGTTTCATTACTCGGCTTGGACTAAAATTATCCACCTAACAACAGGTATAAAATGCCATGAAAAAATAACTCAAGCTTCAAAGGGCACTATGCAACACTAGAGAGGAGCCAAACCCCCAATACCAGTGGTTTTTGGTAATGTGCAACAGACGCCCAGTCGTCGAAGGATATAAGCGCTCCCATTTAATAGGCGTTTTTATTTTGACTGGAAGTCCAAACTCTCAATGCTAAGCAATTTGGAAATAAATAACGCCCACGGTAGCTGGGACGGAAACTAGTACAATAACTTCATAAATCGGTGAATCACCGTGGAAAAAATATTCGGCATTTGAGAAGTTCACATCAGAGCGTTAATAACCCGCATTAGAGAGATAATACAAGGAGATCCTAATCATCGAAAAATTAAGCAGAATTTTATTTAAGGAATTCCTTTTGCAGAATGAAATTACATTTAAATTGGACTGCGCAAGGTATATAGTTCAAGTTAGACTGCGTTAGTGTAAAAAGTTTAAGCGGAATGCGACTGTTATATGTGATTAAATTAATTTTAAACGTATCGTGTGAATGCTGTGTCGTAAAAATTAAACCGTGCAAAAAAAAGGAAATAGTTTAGTTGTTTATAAACACGTCACAAGCTACAACTGTACACAAATCGCCCGTGTATTGGTGCACAATAATCAATCATCGTTATTTAAATGGTTTGATGCCAATTTTTGATGCTTTCTAACTAATATTGTGTATGTTGAGTAGCAAATTGTAAATGACATCATACGCAAAGTTAACAGAAAGCCCTACTCCGAATAAGTTCGGTACAAGGTGTTTCAAAGATGCTCGAAAAGAAGATTTAATAAAAGCTATACATAATCCAACTTAACTCAAACGCTTGCTATGAAATAGGAATAATCTGCAAGAAAGTTAGTCATTATTATCAAAACCAATACCTCAGTAAAGTCGACAAACAAAATGAAACGGGCTTACAGACCATCAGCACTGAAATTGTAAAAAGAGTATTAAGAGACTCACGTGTTTCAAACGGAAGCACAAGCAATGCAAAGAGCTGTTGTTGAGTTTGTATTTTACCGAGCGTTGCCGCTATAAGTACTCCCCCGCCAGACCAAAATTTGTAAGTTTTGGTCGATTATATATAAAAAGGTTCACGTTTATTCTGTTGTGTGTTGCTTTTGTCTGCCAGCAAGATGCTGTAAGCTAGTTTTAACCTGTCGATGCCGAAAACCGTTTTTTTTCGTGAATGTTCACGACGAAAAATTTACGAAATTTACGTACAACAGCAAGCGGGCCATCGTAAGGTGTACTAAGGGGTTCTTTTACTTTGTCCTTTCGGACAAAAACGTGTCTGCAGTTGTTAAGATCACTGGGGATGAAAATGTCGATCTGATTGGGTTTGTTGGCTGACTCTCTAAAAAACTTCACCAGAGACTTTGAGTTTGACCATATACTAGTTCAACATCTATTAGTACTGCTGTAGTACAGCTCCGACTGCGGCGTTCGAAGCGTCTGATGCTATGTTGAACTATGTGTTGTCCAACGGACGTGCTAAAGGGTAGCGGTCGCAAGAGATTATTTAAACTTGATGAAATATTTGTTACAGTCTTCTGGTAACGAAAAACTGGACTTTCTCTTGCCTTTTTTAATCAATGATGCAAAAGGTCCTTTCGGCTAATCATGGTATGAAGCGGTGATAATCGTTAACCATACCTACGAATTGCTGTATTTGGTGAATTGATGTTGAAGCAGGAAAGCTGTGGATGGACTCTATCTTTTGAATGGGAGTATGCTGTTTTCCGAAAAAGAGTGGCTCAAAAAACAAGTGACTTTTGGCCAAAGATCATTTTGAAGATTTTATATGTATGTCACATTCGGTGAAGCGAGTGTTGCCGCTATAACATAACCTAAATGAGCCTGATGCTAACTCATTCAAACCCGGGTGCTCACACCCAACATATGCCGGCATCCTTGAAAAGTTAAATGGAAAGGCATAGTTTGATATACTTGGTGAAAACGTAACCCGCAATCAGAGTTATAATACAAGGAGACTTGTTATTAGAACTACAAATGGCTTAAGACAGAACACAAGTTTGAGTCTTCTAAGAACTAGTTGTCATTGTGGAACCGAAAATGAAATAAAAACCGTGACTCGAAAGACAACTATCAATGTCAAGCAGAAAGATGGAGCGACTACTAAGGATGTCCGATCGACGGCTTTGACAGCGCGATTCAACTTAACCTTACGAAATTGTGATTAAACAGAAGTAGCTCTTCCATCCTGTTTAACAGGTATAGTAATAAAGGAAGTTAAAATAGGAATTGGATTAACGTTTTGCCATACCCGGGGATGGATGATCTGTATTTGAAAATACTATAGAGCAATTCCACGTCACCGCAACAGCATTTGCTCTAGCATCCGGGATGACGCCCTCCGATTTCGATGTAATTTCATATACAGATAGCCAATAACAAAATAAAATACCATTTCTTTCGAAAAATGAAATTTCGCTCTGGGGATGACACAGGGTGGCGGCAAAGTTTTACGGGTTGGCGAAACATTAGTATCTTTGGCTGACGATTGCTAACGATTGACTAAACCGATTTAAGTCATTTATAGCTCATTTGAAAGGTAATTGATAGATCTTATATAAATTTTTTTTTTTAATTTTTTAGTAATATTTTAAAACTGTGTTAAACTTAAATAATATTTTCAAAAATGGCGCTGTTGAGGGTACTTTCACTTGGTAAAAGTGAGGGTACGCTCAACAGCGCTATCTTTGAAAATATTATTTAAGTTTAACACAGTTTTAAAAAATTACTAAAAAATTTAATAAAATTTTTTTATAAGATCTATCAATTACCTTTCTATTGAGCTATAAATGACTTAAATTAGTTTAGCATTCGTCAGCCAAAGATAATAATGTTTTGCCAACCCGTAAAACTTTGCCGCCACCCTGTGTCATCCCCAGAGCGAAATTTCATTTTTCGAAATAAATGGTATTTTTATTTTGTCATTGGCTATCTGTGTATGAAATTTCATCGAAATCGGAGGGAGTCGGGAACATCGGTGTTGCGGTGACGTGGAATTGCTCTATAAACGTTTTGAACATGATCACTGGCCTAATTTGAATTTCCACTCAGACTAGTTCGTTCCACACTATCGTTCGTTTCCATGCTATCACAGATGGGAAAGAAATGCTGATATTATTATCTTAAGTGAGTTTGTAAAAATCACAAGTTTTGACACAAGGCCTGTCCGTTACACCGCTAATATGAGAGTCTGGGTAACAACTGCTGTTTTAAAATCTGATTTGTCAGTCCTAATATGAGCAAGCCGTGCGAGAATTTAAAGTTTTGTTCTTCTAGACAACGCATCAGGACATCATAATATGCAGCACGAAAATTTTATTTTTTTATCACCAAGTGTAACTTCGTCGCCACAATCACTGCTTCAAGGCATTATTTCAACTGTCAATATCTATTATGTAAAGCAGATATGTCGATATATTTAAAACAAATTAGCAATCATTATCCAATTAGAAGTCATAGATATACCCTTGATTCAACACTACCTAGCATTCACCAGCATCAACACGTCGGATATTAGCTTTAAAAGCATCAATACCATCACAATTTTGAATTATTATACTCGTGTTTCTAAACTTCGTACTCGTTGCATACTAATTTTATTCTGTACTCGTAATGCAATTATTTACTTATTTAGCTCTTTTTTACATAGAAGGCTATACCTGTAATTTATCTAAGAACAATAAATTCGTATATTATAATAAAAATATTTTAGGTAAATTTCCCCGTCCTTTTTTGTGCGATTTTCGAAGAACGTATCTCTCGTGTATATACAGAATTAAGTGTATTCTTAAAATATATTTACGCGATCAACAAATTATTTATTTTCATTTATTAAACAATATACGAAAAAGCTGTCAATCTTACGCTTGTTTAATTTGATTTTAAACACAGCATCTCATTTCTAATTTCGCAGGTTTTGACAATACTGAATGTATGTATATACTTATGTCAATGTGTGCAGGTGTTTTTGTTTCGTCTTTCTGGTGCTCAGTTTTCATCCGAAACTATACAGTCATGTGAATTCGAGTAATAATATTCCCTCCTTGTCCAGTACAAATGAACAGAATTGCATGCAAATCGAAAAAAAGGAAAAACGGAGACTCTAATGACCCCAAAGTCCGACAAAGTCAAGCAAATCATCATACCAACGACAATATAACCAAACGACTATATTAAAAAAGTAGATAAAGGTTTCGCTCATTCCATGAATGGTATGATCCTACTCCTCATTTCGTTGAAATTCACTTTACCTATCATCCTCGCCCACTTAATCATATGATGCTTATATAAGCAATGCAATAAGTGAAGTAACAAAAAAATGCTGTCAGCAATCGTTGAATTTGTTATCATTTGTTATCAAAACATTTTTTTTATACTCATTCAATATAATTTGTATTTCGAAATATCACAACAAACCAAATTATTAATTGTAATAATGTTCAAACAACGAATAAAACGATATAATTCCTACCGCTATAGGGAACGGATCACAAAACACAAATTTTTGCTAACTTTAAAAATAATCACAATTTATCTTATATTTTCTTTAATACACAAAAGTTACAAAAAATTTGGGTTTTTTTTTCTTTTTTTTTTCTTTATAAAGGATTTACCAATTCTTCAAAAATTGTAATCTAATAGAAATAAAAAAAAATTATCCACAAAACCCAATTTTTTTTAAATCTATCACCAACTAACTGGCTTCAAACAAACAACTAACTAAAAAATGGCCAAGTAACAATATCAATAAATTTTGTGAGTCAAAAAATCCAAACAGAGATTGCAAATAACAATCTGAACCGGGTGAAGAGAAAAAAGTAAACATAAAAAAAAACGATCAGTTGTATGTCCAAGATAAATTGTTTGAACGCGAATCAGTTTTTTGAATATTCTTGAAGATTCAAGAATAAAATAAATCGCTTTAAATAAGATAGAATGTTTCAACAAATTAATTTTGATGGGGGTAGACAGCTTCGTAACACTTTTCTATTTAAAAAAATATTCTTTCTTCAGATATGCAGTATCATTACTTCCGAATATATCCTGGTTTTCACTTAGAATTTATGCAAGTTATTTGTTGCTATTTTCGACAATGCTTGTAGACGTCATCGTAGGTGACAGCAAAAATTAATTTATTCCAAAGGTGCAGTTCTCGAGATAACTAGAACTTCTTATCCTGCGGACGGTGCAGACACTATCTGACCATGATCGTCAAACACACTAGCCCATATACTTGTGATTTCTTAATGAGCGTGAGTTTTTGCTTTTCGTAGTTTTATGCGCTTAGGATAACCTTAACGAAGAATTGTAGAAATTTAGTTGGGCAAAGCAATTCCTAAATGCGTGTAAAATATATTTTGCTGGTATAACTCAAACCACTGTGTTTGCTGAAATCCTTTCTCTGCTGCATATTTCCAGTTAAAGGTTATTTCTGCAACCCTTTCCACACAACAACCCCAACTCATACTATTTCATATGAATAAATCCATACTTCAAATTGCCTCCATTACAGAACAATTCCGATAAAAATATGTTTCCTTTTTGTTCATATAAAATCATTCATTCAAATAATTGGTATGCAAACCTTCTCAGCAATATCATAAAATAGGGATGGATGCTATCCTTCACAATAAAACAAAACAGAACAAAATAGTCAAATTTAATTAGATTTTTTTTCGTTTGTTATAATTTATTCCCTACGATTAAGGATGGATTTCATGCAAAGAAAATGTTACCGCCTGTTGTGTTGATTATTAGAAGCTGTAAAATTCTTGTTTTATGTAATTTAAAAAAAAATAAAAACAAGGAAAAACTGAAGACAAGGGAGGGATTTTGTTGCTCTTAATGTGTTGTTAATATTGATGCAAATAAAATTTTTTTTTTTGCTGCTTTTATTTTCGTTTACCCCATTTGTCATCTAATATAATTTGTAATAAAATTTGTTAAAACTTTAAAATAATTTTATGTGTTTAAGATGTTTAAGAAATAGTAACATGTGCGGGAACAAAATAAAGAAAATTAACATATACAGAAACCAAAGTACAACAACAATTGTTTGTGTAACAAGATTATGTAAACGTATATATGGGATTAAAATTAAAGTTGATTTTATTTTATTTAAAAAACCGAATCTTGGTCAATTATATTTTAAATTTAATCAAGTATAAAGGCTCTTAATTTTGAAATTTAGTTTTTGGCATTGGGTTGTTGTTTTAAGTCTTCAACAAAGTTATCCGACAGAATTACCATTATATAATAATGAGAATAATTTTAATTCAAATTTATTTATTTGCATAAAAACTATTATTTTTACGCCACAAATGTTATACTTTTTGTGATACTGATGAGTATGTAGGTTTGACGAACGAAGGAATAGAGGCTATTTAAGCATTAAACTGGATATTTTGCTGCAATAAATTAATTTTTTGTCAAACAAAAATGAAAACTGTTTAGTGTCGGCAGTGAAGAGCACTCTTTTGTGCCAGCGGCAGAGAATAGTATTTTTTACAGTTCGGCAAAGTTCTAGCAATGATAGTAATTGATATATTGTTACATTTTAGTATACCTCTGACAATCAGGTGAATTATTGTGAACTATTGTGAAAGCAGATAAACTTCCCTATAATTGAAATATATAAATTTTTAGACCATATATTTTTATGCTTCACAATGACATAAAGTTGTTATAATGTCTAGGATACGCAATATATAAACACATTCATAAAACCGGGGCGTTATGAGAGGGCATTATGAATTCATAACGCCCGCTATTAAGACCCTAAAAAACTAAATAAAATTATTTTTACTGTGGTTTTGTCTACACAATGTAAATAATTCTTATTGAATTTAAGCTAGTAAAAGATTTTGACATTTGCTTAAAAATGTTTAGTAACATTTTAGTTATTAATTGTTCATATAGTTTTCCAAAACTATCAAATTATTTTAAACGTCATGCAATGTTTTTGTCATACGCTACAAAATTTAGGAGAATTTGTTTACATAGCGACGTTCAAACAACAAATATTTATTTTAAACTTCAAAATAGTTATTTTCTTGGCATACTACGATACATTTGTATTTGTTTGCATATCAATATAGATTAACAAATTAAATTCTTTCTTAGTTTTTAGCTTATTAAGTGAAGCATAAAATCTTGTACGCACCACTGGCGTTACTGGGTATTACGCCCATCAAGAGACATCCATCCCTCGGGCCAGAGGCCCTCGGGCTAGATTACGTCGCTTTCCGGGCGCAATAACCTACATAACGCCCTAGGTACATAAATAGCTATTTAGACTGTCAATTTTCGACACTGTGTCGTTACACCTACTGAGATAAATACAAATAATAAAGTTAAACTTGTATTTTTTAAAATTTAACTCAGAGAGACAGATCAAAATGAATCTTGAGAACACTGAATTAGCTTGGCTAACACGAATACATGGGATCAGGAATCGAACAGGAACTGACAAATAGATTAAAAGTGAAAACCAACGCACGCCAAATCTATAACAAGATTGTCACGGAACACTGAACTTCACATTTAATATTATCCATCAGTATTGTGAAATGCCTAATATAAACCAAAAAAGACGATAATAGAGTAAACCCCAAATAAATGAAAAAAGAGATGATGAAAACTGCAAAAGCAATACAGATCGATCACGCTTTAATATCTTTTGCTTGATGAACCCCGATGCTTTCACCATCCAGGTTTTTACATGCGTACAACACATTTCCAATCTTGGATTCAATTATTGCCGGCATGAACTTAGGTGCCAATTCAGCGGAGAATTTATTCGTTGCGTCACTTAACCGGTGTTGCCCCACGAAGGCACACTGTTGAGGTGAAAAGGTCTATACAAGAGTTCGCCAATTATGTTGGTGTTACGATTTTCCACACGCAGCCTTAAGGTTGGGACCATAATTTTTGACAATGTGTCGTTACAAGTATTCAGAAGAACTACTGAATTGTTGTTACAGTTGTTGATGGAGGAAAATCATGTATTGCTTTTGCACGAGCTCTTGAGATAAATTAATTTCGAAAAGGTATTTGGAAGATTTTATATTAATCACCATAATTATGTTATCCACCAATCTTTCAAAAAGTGTTTTTAGGTGTGCTTTGTGTTCTTCCTCCTTATTGTTGGAGACAATAAATTCATCAATATATACAAAAATGAAGTCTTATTATGAAGAAAAGTTCTTATTATTGAATCCTTCAATAGTTTGCTACAGAAATTAAATGATAAGCCCTGACTAGGTCGATCTTCAAAAAAATGTTGCACACTTGTGGAGGATCGATATATTTTGTATTTGATGCAGCAGGATCCAGAATAGTTACCGCGTTGAGTCGACGATAATTTCCACAAAGGCGCCGATTAATACTGTCTTTTTTATTTACAATGTGAAGACCTGATGCCACTAGAGAAGATGATGGTTGGCAAACACTTTGGTCAGCCATATGTGGTGTTTGTGATTGAGCAGTTTTGTGTTTTTGTGGTTCTAATTTACGTCGTCGAAAGAAAGGTAGTTTACTTTCGGTGACTATATGATAGACCACAGTATATTTGAGTGGAATATTATGATTGGGTGGTTCGGTCAGAGATAGGAATTAACGAAGGCGGAAACGGTATCCATTTTTAAGATGTAATGCAATGGGGTTGGCGTATCAACAAAATTTCACGAAAATGGTTGGTCGAAATATTTTTGAAGTCATAGGTGACTTGTAGAAGTTTGGTACCGAAAGTGTGAATAACGCTACAATTGTGATAATCTAACGTGACTAAAATTAGTGGGTGTAACAGAATGATCCGCTCCTTTAACGAATATAAAAAAGAATTAACTGATTCGGTCTTTGATAAACAGGCGACAACGGTCACGTGTTGCGTGGCTTAAATCGCCTAGGGTTGGTGACTTACCTAACATTCTCGACTTCTGCTGTAATACAGCGGAATATTTCTACCACTTGCCACTTGTTGACCCATTAGCTAAATGCCTTGGGTGCGACACTATATAACTAATAATACTGAAAATTAAGTGGACTGTATAGTAATAAAAAAGAAAAATTAGTTAATCAAACTATTTTTAATTTCAACAATTATAATTCCAATTTCAATATGAATAAATTAATTAAAAGATAGTAAACCCTTTCATTGGAGAAGTTGAATGATCGTTAAGTAAATCCTGATGATCCAAAGTTGAGCATTATGAGAAATTAATTATAACTTGCTGGACTTCAATGATGGATCTGACGGTAATGATGATAATTAGTATTGGCCAAACTTTAATGATGATTATGATGATTAAGACGGCATATAATTGAAATCTTTGCTGGATAATATGACGATATTTAAATTGAGAGCTTCACTATATTTGTATGACGATTTGAGTGTATATAGTTGAAGAATCTGTACTGGATACTATGACGAATTTAACGATATAAATTATATGACGATGTGACGATGTATAGTTGAAGAATCTTTACTGGATGATATGACAATTGACGGTATAAATGTAAGAACTTCACTATCTAAATATGACGAATTGACGATGCATAGTTGAAGAATCTTTACTGGATAATTTGACGAATTGACGATATTAATGTAAGACCTTCACCATATAAATATGACGAATTGACGATGCATAGTTGAAGAACTTTTACTGGATAATATGACAAATTGACAATATATAATTTGAGATCTTCACTATGACGATATATAAATTGGAAAACAACACTATATTAACACTTATATATCCAGTTAACCATTAACATTTTATGACACTTATATTCACTATATTCACCTGTTTTCCAGCGTTGTCTTTTTGATGTTTGATGTTGTAATCTCGATGGTTGATGAAGGTAAGAGAATCTACAAACTTCACTATATGAATATGACGAGTTTAACGATACAAATTATATGACGATTTGACGATGTATAGTTGAAGAATCTTTACTGGATAATATGACGAGTTTAACGATACAAATGTTAGAACTTCACTATTTAAATATGACGAATTGACGATATATAGTTGAAGAATCTTTACTGGATAATTTGATGAATTGACGATATAAATGTAAGGACTTCACTATATAAATATGACGAATTGACGATGTATAGTTGAAGAATCTTTACTGGTGGTTCGACGAATTGACGATATTAATGTAAGAACTTCACTATATAAATATGACGAATTGACGATGTATAGTTGAAGAATCTTTACTGGATAATATGACGAATTGACGATATAAATGTAAGAACTTCACTATATAAATATGACGAATTGACGATGTATAGTTGAAGAATCTTTACTGGTGGTTCGACGAATTGACGATATTAATGTAAGAACTTCACTATATAAGTATGACGAATTGACGATGTATAGTTGAAGAATCTTTGCTGGATAATATGACGATTTGACAATATATACATTTGAGATCTTCACTATATTAATATGACGATATATAAATTTGAGAACTACACTATATTAACACTTATATATATCCAGTTAACCATTAACATTTTATGACACTTATATTCACAAAAATCACCTGTTTTCCAGCGTTGTCTTCTTGGTGTTTGATGTTGTCATCTCGATTGTTGATGAAGGTAAGAGAATTATCTTCTCAAATTCTTCCAATTTATACCATTTTCCAATGCAACGAAAACTCATTATTATCTGACACATCGATTATTTCCCAAAAGTCTTTTTTAATGAGCGTCATCTATATTCTATCCTTTTAAGTACACGTGAAATAACAACGTAGCGTTTATATGGGTAGGAAATTGTTGTGCGTTTTTTTTTTGTGTTTGTAATAATAAAAGTTTTTTTGTTTTGTTTTGTGATTTGGCTTAAACACCACTCTTTCTACAAATGATTTGTCTATTAAGTTACTAAACTGAATTTATTTAATCTAAAAGTTCTTCAACAGAATTCAACAATTTCTTGACGACATACTAAAACTGCGAAAAATACAAAAATTTGGAATATCAATTTCACAGAGCTCTGACTAATTAAAATCATGTTTCATACTTAACGGCCTGTGCAACATTTTATATAATACGAAATCAACTAGACGAATTACATTTCTCCACATCCAACGGCCCAAGCCAAAACAAATATTCAAAGATAAAACAATTGTTGTATATACATTTGTCCACCGACTGCAACGCCTAATGGGACTTATTTTTACTTTTAGCTAAGACAATTTTGTATCAATACAAATTTGCTGTTTGAAATTGGAAACCAAAAATTTCTTTCGGTCTGGATTCAAAACGATAATTTGTGTACTTTTGTGGTTTTGGCTCCATCTGAAACTAAGCATAGAATCAAGAAAATAGTCAAAACCAGATAATATAAATGTATATTAACTCTTCACAGCGATTCAACTATTACAACTAGTTTTCATATCCAACGCATCGTCCCCAATGTGACAAAGGACTTTAGATAATGCTCATTTTGAAAAAAGATTCAATTAAGTAAAAATCCATCTTGTTCTAAAAAAAATTAACACGATGAAGTTGACCAAAAAATTTAACACACGTCAATAATTTCTGTTTCGATATTTCAAGATCATCTTTGGTGGTTAAACTTAGAGATTACAGGAAGCGATCATAATAGTTGACGTAGGCGGTATACATTGCTTGGTGGTAGGTAGCAGTCAAAATTTGAAATTTTTTTTTTTTTTTTAATAAAATGTGTTGTGTAGTAGGAATTACAATATGTGTCACAATAACACATAAAAACCTTTTAAGACCAAGGTCCCACAACAACATACGCTCAAAGTTGTTGATGGACGTAAATCTTTGTTTTTTTGTTTTTTTATATTTTTTGTTAAAGAATGGATAACTAAACAAAAAATCCTATCACTGATAAAATATGACATAGGCCAATATTTTATGACAGAATAGAGACAATAAAAGTAAATTAAAAAGTAAATAGCAGATTTTTACAAAAATTTGCTGAAACAAAACAAAAATGTAGTTGCCAATAATCCAGCCGGTTGCATATTCCTTGATCCTGTGACGCACTGTCTTTCTTAAAGATTAAAGCCCACACATAGTTATCCAAAGGCTCGTTTCTTCAAGGAAGCAATAGCGTCTCATCATCAAGGATTATTTCACAGCTAAGATTGAGGGTGCTACCGTTGACTGAATACAGTTCATCCGCCACCACCCCTAAAATGTCACCTTGGCTAGTGATATCTCACTGCTATTGGTATGTGATATCTCACGTTAACTCGTATGTCAATAGCAGGGACTGGAGTACGCGGGGTTGTCACACCCGTAGATCAAAAATAAAAACAAAATAAAAAAACAATAAAAACTGATCCCTCCATGCGGAAAATTGGATGAGTTGCACGAAAGGTGCCCCTCACCGCTTATTTTTATTATATTTTCTTTTATATCAAATTTTTTTACCCAGAGGCATGTTATTTTGGCGTAATTGGGAAGTTGGTGTTTTGATTTCGCATCGGATAGCATAAAGGATTGATTGTTTTTCGTTGTATAAAAAGCAGATACTCGTTTTTTTAAAGAGTGTTTGCGCAAAAAAACTCTGAAGTTCAGGTGGGGCTAGTTTTTACGCTCGATATTGTATGTTTTTTTTATTTTCAGCTTATTTTTTTCTTCCTAAATTTAATGTTGTGTAGAGAAATTGAACTTTATAACGAAAATATAATATTAAACCCGAATCTTTTGAATCTACGTTAAACGAATGACACTTGGAAATCTCTTATCTATCACAAAAATTATAATACTTAATTTTCAAAAAAAAGGAATTTTAATTTCACAAAAAAAATTTTTTAATTGAAAGACAAACACAAACACAAAATTATGTAAATCAAAATCAAAATAAGAAAAGCTTACATTATTATATTGTTGAATGTTGATTCATGGTATTATTCTTCCACAAAAACATATAAATCCATAAAAGTTTTAGCACCATTGCTCCTTCGGTTTCTTGTCCATTAAATTGATCACTATTAGGTTTTACATCTTCACGAAATGAGGCAGCTAATGCCAAACGAAATCTATCCCTCAATGCTATGACAGAGTTTATATCCAGTATTAAATCATTCCATAGCACATATGCTTAAAAATCATCGCTTGAAACTCAAAACAAAATTTCGCGAATCTGTCACATTCAAATATTGACGATGAGCTAAATTGTATTCGCATTTTGAACACAATTTCGGACATCCAATTTTTCATTTCATTTTTCTCAGCCACCATCGATTAAATTTGTTCCAATAACCGGAATGGTAATACAACGGTTTCGCTATCTTCTAAACCGTTTTCTAATCCAAACAACAAAAAATATGTTATTCCAAAATGAATTAAAAATTTTGAAATTTGTTTGGATTATTGTTTGACTCAGAAAATTGTTGCTAGTTAAACTTATTAACACTCAAAATTTAAGAAATGGCAACGAAACTTAACACTGTTAGGATAAAAAACGCCAATTTGAAAAAAAATTAATTTAATAAATTTATTATAAGAACAATCAAGAATAAAAAAGAATATACATTTATTTTGTGCCAAAATAACACGGCACACTTTGATTTAAATTTACACAATAAATTTTATTTTTATGATTAAAATTTACATAATCCCCCGATCAAAATAATTTGATCGCTTATATACACAGATTCTCTGTTTCCTGTTTCCATCTCCATTTTCTTAATAAGCAATTTTCTCCAATACAGACAACAATTCTACTTTTTATAAATTAAACAATAATTTATGTAAAACATGTATTATTGATTGACATTGAGTGACGTACCCAAACCATCAACAAAAAAAATTTTTGATTGCACAGTAGTACAAAAAATGTCCCTACGCTTATTACAATTGAAGAGAAACAAATTAATAAATAATTAGCGAATTTCTTTAAATATGAATACTATTATTTTAGAATAAAAATTAAAAATAGTCCGTCGTTACAGTTGGTCAAATCAACTGTAACGACGGACTATTTTTAATTTGATAAATCAGAGAATCAAAAAAATTAGTGACCGGAGAAGATGTTTGAGCGTGCTGAGTCATTACTGAAAATATGGAGCCCCGCTTTGGGCGCCAATATATTATAAGAATTTTGGCGCTCAACGTGCGGTTCCATTTTGTCTGTTGGTCATAATTTCTCACAATTGATCGAGCACGCTAAAATAGTTTCCCCCATTCATTATCAACAGACTTTCTATTAACATGAATATTTCTTTTTGCTTTTTTTTTATTTGAGCAGGAAAGTGGAAACATCGATTGTATAGAGATAGTTAAAAAAACTAGTTTTTTTACAAAATATAACTCTGATTGATAATTTGGGTCTAAGTAACCTTACCATATTAACTTATATAACCAACATCTTTCCCGTCAGCATAATATGTTAAAACAGTTCATAGTTTTATACAATCAAATCTTACGAAATTAAGATTATTAACATATTTATTCATTTTATTCTTAATATTTTACATTTCTCTCGGCGGTTAAACCCAAAATCAAACCATTCATTAGCAATTCCATAAAATAAATTTATTTATGTTTCCTTTCTCATTTAATCTAAACAAAAGTCAGGGTAAATATTCTCCAACAAAATTGTGGCATTTCTAAGTTATTATTGATATTGATTTTGGGATTATTAATTTATCTTGGTTTTTATATAAATCAATGATTTTTTATGATTTTCTTCTTCTTTAGTTTGATATAAAAACAATTCTTGCGAAAAATTGATATACAATTTAGGAAAAACCAAATTCGATAGTAAACATAATCAAAGAAAACTACAAGTACACCGGTACAGGAAGTAAATTAGTGAACAAATAGGAAAATGATAATTTAAAAATTGGGAAACGGAAATTCATTATAAGTAAATTTTTATAATTTCATAAAACAAAACTCTGTTTTTATTTCCGTTGAGATTTAATTTTCTCTATATTCCCTTAAACCAAATGCAAGCTCAATTACCAAATTCAATTTTGTTTTTTAAATCAAAACTGTTAACTGGAAAATAATTTCTTGTCATCATTAATTTTGTCACATTTGTCAAAAAATTAAAATAACTTTTTAGAAGATAAAAATATATAAGAAAAAAGAAAAAAAAAAGCTAAAATATACAAATCACTCAACACACTTCAGTTAACACAGAGATTCAGAAAGTTTTGTTATTTGTTTTGTTTTTCTTTTTCTTCAAGATTACTTAGGGATTTGTACTTTATTGTATTAGTTGTATATGGTTATGCCCTTTTCATATTTATGGTATTTCATCAAGCCTGATATTAAAACAAAAGACAAAAAAAAATTATATTTATGTGTAACTACGTTTTGGTGAAAATGAAAATAAAAGTAAAGAAAGTTAAAATAACAGCCGATATTTTTTCTACTATTTTCTTTAAATATTGTATTCTCAAGTGTCGTCATAAATTAACGTCATGTGACAGCTTAGGAAAAGAAAGAAAAAAAAAGCGATATAAATTTTCCTTTATTATGGAAAAAAATGAATACGCAGCACACCATTGGAAAGAAAATCATAAACAAAATAACTTTAACCCGGAAATTTTGTGTTATATATGTTCAAATGAATGTGTGTGTGGTTTGGTTGTAATTTTCCCTTTCTGCATATATTAAATCTGTATTTCTATTCAAATTTAAAATATGGAATATATTCATATAAATGTGAAATATTAACGGGTTTTATTGTACCACGAGATTGTTTACTTGTGAAACCATAAATTTATGTTTTTCTTTTCTTTATAAATCAACAAATGTTCATATTGGAATTTTCACATTTAGAAAGTAAAAAGAGGAATCCTAAATTATGTGTGAAGGTAAGACTTTGTACGTTTTGTGTTTTAAATAAAATATAGTATTAAACTAAAACGGTTTTGAACAGCAATGCCCAATATTCGTAATAACACGAGATCAACCAACGTCGCCTTGTATATTATTGATGACGATTGGTGTACATCATAGACTATGAACAACTCTTATTTTACATCTGTGCTAGATTGAAACTAACTAAACCATCACTGTTCTATTTTTTTCCTCTATTCCCACCTACTACAGCATCTTTTAATTTTTTATATTTATCTCTTATTTTTTATGATTTTCCATAATTAGCTGAGCATAGCTGCTTTCTGTTCGTCAACTCTAACTAGTTAATAAAACTATTTAGAAAGGCTGAAAGCTTACAAAAATGCTTCTGAAAATTTTTAACAATAAAGTTGCATCAAACGTTTTCAAACCGTTTAAAGCTTCAATTTAGTCCAAAAGCATTAAAAATATTAAAAACTACCCCAAAAGCTTGTGTTCCAAGTTGCATCAAAATCAAATTACAGAACTTAAATAAAGAATCTACTTCAAATAAAGAATCTACTCGCTTTGTTCAATTTTGCTCAAAAATTTTTTGAGATCAGCCCAGCAGTTGCATTTTTGTCTCACATGACCGAAATAACGAACATTTTGTTCTATGTTTAGACTCTTAATTGGCAATATGAAGAGAAATGTCAAAAAGTAAGACTAAAATCTTCTTATGAAACAAAGTACTTAAATTATAATTATATAAAAATAATTGTTTTAATTATTGTAAAAACAATTTGAAACAATTAAACTTTTATATAAAAGTATACGGGATATTTTGATAGGGAAATCCCTTATTTATAACCAAAAATTTGTATAAAAACAAAAGTTTAATGTTGAATACAAAAAATATTAATTTAACATCAATTTGCAGATATAATTTTATTAATTAAATCACAGATAAATAATATAATTTTATAACTTGATTTAATTTTACAAGATTTTCTTTGTTTGATTATAATTTACCAAATCATCTTGATCAATCATTTGGTCGAGTCTATATAGGAAGAGTATCCATTTCTTGTTCATCTTTAACTATACTCTTCAAAATTTATAATTTTCCCATATATCTCAGTATAAAATTCCTGTCAACCCATTTCCATACATAATCTCAATAAACAGCTTCTCTACAACTACATAAATTTGAACAACCCTATTACATTTACATGTAATACTATGACTACGCTTTACAAAAAAATGCTCATCATTTATGTAGACAGAAATTTGTATTTTTTATTGATATTGTGTTGTGACGCAACAAAGCAATTAGCTGATAAAATGTAAAACATTGGTTGATTGATCTGTAGCACACATAAATGCTTTTATGTTTTAATTTAAATGCCGGAACTGAATGAAATTAGCAAATCATAAGCGAATTTCTTTAAATATGAATATTCTTATTTTAGAGTAAAGTTCGAAATAGTCCGTCGTTACAAATGTTTTTGTTTTGCGGAATTAATTGTTGAATTTTCTGAAGCTGCTGTAAAAATATTCCAGTTTCAAAATTCAGAATGTTACTGCTGTACTGAATTGCGGTTCTTGTAAATCAATCTGCAAGGTGTTGTTTATTTAATAAAATCTGTTTTTTACACTTCCATTTTAGTGATAGAATCGGGAAAGGAAGGAGCGATCGAATGAAGCGAATAAACCCGTTTGATGAATTGAGAAGTAAGCCAATTCACAGAGTACGATACGTATAATCATGTATCCACATTGTGTTGCCAAACTTAAAATATGCTGTTGTGTTTTATTAAAATTTTTCTAATTTCAAGACTTCTAGTTCCACACTAGTACTATCCTAATCTTAGTACTATCACTAGCAGTATTCTAATTGTCCAAGACTGCACATTTTTCCTTTTTTTCGGCTTTCGTATGGGTAGTGTTCGCAGTAGAATTTGGTACCAGTCAGCATAGATTAATGCATTTTGAACGTTTTTTCTGCTATAGCATTTACGTCGATATGACTTTAATGGAACATAAATCCCTAATTATCGCCTTTAATCATGCCCGGTTGTTACTATCACTTTTGCATATTGTACTTGCATTTTGGTGCATATTTCACATTTCAAATTATCCACACAACTTTAAGCATTATATTGCATCACTCGCATGCAAGGCATAAATAATACAGTTAATGTCAATGAAATTGCCATACAGAGATTCCCTCGGAATAATCAATTTCCCTTGGAATAATCAGGTCATTTGTAGACACAATAAATATAAGCATTATAATGCATTCCAGCCACTTAATGTAAATTTGTCGGCTGGGATTTATTGCTGGTAGACCATTTAACTCAAAAACTTGATTCAATATCCAGAATCTACATCATAAAGAATTTAAAGTTAGAATCAATCTTGTCATTTGTAGACTTTGACCAATTGTTACGTATACTCGTATCAGACTATTACTGGCAATACCCTCAGTCCAGTCGCACTCATCTATACGCGATAAAGGGAAACAAAGAAGTATTGATGGTATTGAGTGCATCATTTGTGTCATCGTTATCTCACAACGGAGAACGGTGCGACTATTGTTCTGGGACATTCTCTTCCTCACTCCGTATTTCACCAGTGACAAAATGAGTCCACGAATCAGATTCCAATTCATTAAAGCCAAGAGAGTGTGTAGAAATTGTCTCTGTAATCAACATCTGATTAGGGAATACAACCAGCCAGCGTGTAGAAATTGCTCACTCAAACACCATGTATTGCTACATTTTTGCACTGATGAGACTCGTACGGTTTTAAGAAACCCATTGCCAGCAACGAATCGCACAGTGGTTCAATCCCATCATGTCCAGGTAAATGTGTGTGATGAGTGTAAAAACGATATGTCTTATACTGCTGCGTGTGCAGCGACAAACCCATAATTAAGTTCGGTATATGTACTAAAAACCATTGTAATGGTGGGTGCCGCGCTTTTAACAGCTTCAGTGACTCACGAAAGACAATTTCAGTGTCGTGTCTTGTCGTGTCGATACTGCAAATACGTGTGCTTGTTAAAGGTGCAAAAACATATAACATACAAAACTATATCAGTCATTGGAGCAGCGAAAACATTAATAAAACATACCTTAAAATATCATCACGATTGTCAAATTTTAGCGTTGAGTTAAAGTTTTATATTATACCAAAAATCATAAGTAATGTGCCTTCTACACAAATTAGTTTCTCTCCATCATCCATCCCAATTGAAGTTAAGTTGCCGAATCCATATTAGCCCGTCTCTAACTACATTGATTTATTGCTGGGCGTTGAAATATATCATCAACTATTCAGAGGTCCAACGATACCGTTACACAAGCAGCATCCAACTTTTTACGACTCTGAATTGGGATATGTCGTCTGCGGCAAAGGAAAGTATAAAATGCGTATCAATGAATTCGGTCATTCAAACGTGTCTTTGTTTATGATTCAATCGATTGATGATCAATTGAAGCGATTTCGGGAGCTGGAGAGTCTTTTCCAAAAACAAGGCGATTCTACATGTGAACAACATTATAAGGCAAACGTGTCGCGACTGTGCAATGGACGGTATGTTGTGGTGTAATTTTCGGATGTGAAAGACAAACGGATCTCTAACGGATATGATGACATGATCACCCTTTTGATAATCTCAAAACTTTCAAACTAACTACGCACAGTGACGTATAGAACAGCTTGCGCTCCGTTTTTAGCAATTCGTACATTGAAACAGTTAATAGACGAAAATTCTAACTTTGCCCAAGCTGCTGATGTACGTTGTAACGACTTTTATGTCGATGCGGTATTACCTGGTGGCTCGTCCGTAGAAGTCGCTCTAAGATTAAAGGAAGATCTAACTAAATTGCTAAGTCTGGGTGATTTTGATCTTCGAAAATTCTATTCCAACATACCGCAACTGGCATCGGATGTTCAATCAAACTCCGTTATGGTACACCGAAGCTGATCATTCTAGAACTTATTTGGACAAATTGTCAATGTAATCGACATTGTACTAAACGACATATTTTATCAAAAATTTGTCAACTGATTGACCCCTGGAAGTAGTGCGCCAATCCTTGTGACTGCAAAACTATTTATGCAATCTGTTTATCTGTTGCAGTTCATCGGGTGAGACGATATTCTTCCGGATGATATCAATCAGACGTCAACCATATTTAAGGCTGAGCTTCTTTTGTTAGAGCAGGTGGCTATCCCAAGATTCGTCTTTTTGTGATGCGTTCGAGAAGGCATACTGCTGCATAGTGTATATTTGCACTGTAGATGCGTCTGGCCAATATAATATAAAGCTATTGTGTGCTAAATCAAGAGTATGTCCACTCAAAATAAAAACGATTTCCAGATTTGAATTATGCGCTGCGCTACTCCTTGCCAAAGTGGTAAGTAAGGTGAATGCGGTCATTCAAATAAGTCCTTAGTTGTTCTTATTTTCTTGTCGGTATTTATAAGTTGTCTTAGTTCTGGCATTGCTTGATTTGAAAATATCTGCTTGCGGTTTTTCCCATTGTTCTAATTATCCTCGCAGATAAATATCATATTCTCAATGTCTGTATTCATTTTAGGCCTGTAAAGAAGCGTTTTGGCGTGTGATTTTGTATTAGAAACACCAAAGTGTACCTCATGGAGTATTTGAAGCATATTTTTTTCGCTGAGCTCCTTTCTTGCTTATCCCGTCATTTTTTTCTCTTATTTTGTTCTGCTTAGATCTTTAACTAGCCGATTTCCATTCTACACTATATGTTTGCATGGTGGTTCCATCATTCAATTCAAGAAATTCTTCGAATATCAGTACAAAATGGGTTTTTTTGATTTTTTTTAATTAGGTAGTTTCGCGATATGTTCATCTTTTCTTTTAACTCAATGGCTTGTGGTAAGTTGTGATTATGTCTGTTTCTGCTCTAAAGTTCAAATCTTTCACCCGACATGATGTTTTTATTTCAGAGATTTATTTCGCGTAGCATTTACAACCTTATGCCAGATGTAATATCATTCGCTTCTAACTAAAAGACAGGTGCTGATCGGAGAATCATCTAGAATGAGACAGAGAGTTTTGATGAGAGTTGATGAGAATTTTGATTTTGAATGTTTTAATTACCACCCACCCCCTGCCATTTTTCTGACATCTTGTAAGGATAAAAACTTAAAACCCCTCCTCAAATCCAGCCCTCTTAGAAATTTCAGGAGGGTGGATAGCCTGAAATTTCTAAGTGGCCAGGATTTGAGGAGAGGATTAAGTTTATGCAGGTCATGCCCGTTAATATGGCAAAAATCCCCAATTCCCCCAAAAGCTCTCAATATTCATAGTCTGCTTGATTGAAGCCATATGCAAAACCAATGAACATGGCCATATTGTACAAAAAAATGGATTACTGTTTTTCATTAAATTTAAAAAAAAAATTATATGGAGTTTTATATCTCAAGATGACGTTAAATATTTTTAAAATTTTTTAGACAGAGTTTTATTTTCAAAATGGTGCTAAAAGTTCACGATTTTTTTCTGTGCTAAAAAACAAGTAGGCTTGCAAGTTCGGGTCTCCTCTTCCAGTAAAAATAATCTAAATTCGTCTATCGGCTCCACCCCAATATTTTTAAGGTGTTTTTTTATTTTACAGTGCCCTGTAAGAACCCATATCAGTATTCAAATAGTCAGTATTCATATTCAGTTCGGGTTGGTGCCATGGGCTCAAAGTAATTTGTCTTTAATCCAAACACTCATGCACCCACTTTTTTTCTCGGTCTTTGAACCGTCCGCGTAGTATTTCATTGTATCGTTACTCAGATGGTTAGAAGAGGATTCACTGCTTGACTCCGCTTTTATAAACAACTGCGATGTATATTTCCTATCGAACTATGGTTTCCCTGGCTACGCTCTTAACCTGCAAGAAAAGTGGAACAAGTCCTAATAGAATCTCCATTGACGTGGTAGGACAGGCTCTCATTGCCTTCATGACGCAGATACAGACCAGCCTCTGCATCTTTTCCAGTTTTTTCTTCCCAGCGTTAAACTGGGCTTTTTTGTTCCATATGACTACTTCATAAGTAATGGCTAGTTTTGTTATCGTGGTATACATTCACCTTAGGATAGTTGGACCACACCCGCATGTTGAAGTGCACCCCTTATGTTTATGGTTTTTTCATACATCAGAGCTCTTATGGCTTTGCTTACCACTGCTTCCATGTGGTTTCTCCACAGGAGTATGCTCTCGAGAATTACTCCCAGATTTTTAGTCTCCTGTGCAGATTCAATTACGGAGTCCTTCATGATGATGAGTTTTGTGCTAATTTTTCTTTTCCTGGTGAATGGAACTAACATAGTTTTGCTCGGATTGAGTTTTCTTAAAACTTACCTCTGGCAATAATCACAATTTTATCCGCGTATACCAAAGACATTTAATGCTCTGTTTACTTGATACAACCAGAATTTCATCCACCACTACCATGTGGGGTTTCATAAGAGATGATAGGACACCGACTTTCAGACAGACCCTAGTGGTACCAAACCTGATTTTACGATCACCTGCCTTAGTTTCTGCTACTCTAATTCAGCACATGTCACACATCCACTCAGTTGTTGTGCTGTTCAACTTTTTCTCACTTAGAGACTTCTTGACTGCTCCCTGTGAGGTGTTATATTTTTCCTAAGTCGTACACAGTCGTGATTTTGACAAAATTTTATTAAACATAATTTAAATGGGAAGAAACCGATTATCTTTTGGCATCACCATCAGCATCAAGACTGGCCGAAAAAGCTATCAAAAATATCGATATCGATAAAACCGATATATTGATAAATACCGATATATCGATAAATATCGCCAAATTGATGAGTATCGATAAGCATGGATAAATCGATATATCGGTTGTTAATATCGATATATCGATACTTACGGGTATATTTCGATACATATCGATAGTTATCGATATTTGCTATATATTTGTCTATATTTGCTATATATTCGATATTTTCTATAACTATTTAATATCGCCCAGCCCTAATGTACTTTGATTAATTTTGAATTATAATTTTTAAATTATCAGGTCATAGGGTCTGGCTTATGTAGTTTACATGGAAAAAATTAAATCCCCATGTTTATGGGCGAAAAAAATGATATTATAAGGAGAAAAGTGCAACCTTTTTGCTATATTTTTCAAGCAGTTCGCCATATTTTTTAAGATTAAATACGAAAAAACCCCATTTTTACGCACTTTTTTTGTAAGTTAAATTTTGAAAACGAAATTTTACCATGAAGCGATTGCTTTTAAATTTTATAGAGGAATTTATGTTATAGTCCTTGGACCAGCGTCGATTTCGTGTGATGATTACCACATTTTTTATACTTCGTGAGGCGCCTGTCCTTGACGAGTCCGAAAACCTTTGTTCTGCCATTTTTCTCGATTCGGCCGCTTTTTCATTCGTCAAGCTCCGGAAAATGCCGATTGCCCGGGATCTTGTAAATTTTTTTTTTTAACTGTGAGGGTTGGAAATTTGTTTTAGAACACGAGGGTAACCTTGTCCGACCAAAATTTGTTTGTTATTGTCTAGTCCGACAATCCAAGCATCCAAAATGTCTGTGGTCGAACTCAACAATAGCAGACACATTTTGGTCGGACAAGCTTACCATCGTGTTTTAAAACAAATTGCCAACCCCCACAGTTAAAAAAAAATGTGGTAGCAAATTTACAAAATCCCGAGCAATCGGCATTTTTCGGAGCTTGCCGAACGAAAAAGCGGCCGATTTGATGAAAATGAAAGAACAAAAATGTTTGGACTCGTCACGGACAGGCGCCTCACGAAGTATAAAATGTGTGGTAATCATCACATGAAATCGGCGCCGGCCCAAGGACTATTAGCAAATATTTGTTTTTTGCACAATTTTTTTTTAGTAAATAAATTTGGTCCGCTTTTACCAAGTAAAAATAATTTTCAGACCTATATTTTATTTGGTGTACTGCATCTGTCACCGGCAGTATTGCGTCTGTGCTGCAACTGTCAATCACCGACTTCGTCAAATGTTAAGCGTTTGAGTTCATGATGGGGTGAGACGTGCCAATAAACCCGAACTCTATGGTAAACTTCTTCAAAACTTTGAGAATGAGGTGTCACAACTGTACAAACAGAAAATCTTTTTAAATTGATTACTTTACTTCCTATATTAAAAATGGCTCCGGAAGATTTTTTAAAGAAGCTTACTAATTTAATGTGCGAATTTAATTTAGAGCAAAAGTTTTGTCCAAAAATATTAACAATTTTTTTTTTCGTTTCAAACGAAAGTGTTTTAATTAAATTTTTATAGTTATTTTTTGATCCTTTTTTGCTCCAAATCAGTGATGGATGTATTAGCAAAATTAATTTTACTGCTTAACTTAAAGTAATGCCATTGTTTTATTTTCATCCGCTTGTTGACAAAAAATTATTTCTAATTAATTTTATTTTTTTTTTAATTTTCTTTAGATTTTTGTTAAGATAGTAAATAGATTGTTTTCTTCTTCTTATTAAATCATGTTTTTTACTCAAGATTTGTTATAATTTGGTGTTGTTGTTTCTTGTCGTTATTTGATTTTCGTTAGCTTTTTCTTTATATTATATTATTTAATTTTAAGATCAATATCTATTTAGAGAAATATCAACAAAAAAAAAAATAATTGTAAATAATTCTTATTCTTCAATTATTTTTTTTTCAAGGTATAATTAATCATTGACCACTTTAGATAAAAAAAATTAAAAAAAAAATCTGTAATGTTTAAAGTCGAGACATATTCTTAATAAAATACTATTTTTTTTTAATTTTCTGAAAAGGTTATTTAGAAATATTCTCAAATAGATTTAGATTGAATCAGCTGTTAACCCCTCGTCAATTATGCTTAAAAAAATTGTTTAGTTGTATAAGGTTCGTTTTGTGTTTTTTTTTTAAACTACGCATGTTCGAAAAAGAAAGGCAATTTATCTTTTCATTAGCACGATGACAGAATATACAACTTACTAATAAATCATTTAAATTTTAAATTATTATAAAAATATCGCGATGTAATTTTATATCATATTATTTAAAATAAGATTTATGTTAAATAAATGATCTTATTGAGGAAGGTGTATCATGAAATGTTTGGAGCATTATTCAAATTTTGAAAGTTCATTTGTTTGGAAGGTCTGTATTTGAATTTTTTCCCGGTGGTTATTTTGCTGTCTATTTGCTTATCTGGCTGTCTGGTGAGCAGATCAAAAGTTATTTTTGAATTAAACGTTCAAGCATTCCTTAGTATGAAAGTGAACAATAATAGAACTCTGAAAAGTTTGTTAACGCGCCGATCGCTTTTCCTACGGTTAAATCATGAACAATTAATGATTTAAGGGTAGTTGAGTTAATGCACTAACTATTCATGCTATGGATTCGAGTAAGATAAGTCGAAAAAGGAAATTTTTGTAATCATGCCTGCTAACTATTACTAACACTAAAAAAATTTAGATTTAAATTCAATCTTTAAGAGATTCTTTGAAATTGGTTTTAATCACGAAGTTCAAATTAATTGTTTTTGTAAAATTTGCAAAACTTAAAAAAATTTTAATATAACTTAATGATGTTTTTGCATAATATGTGAAAACGAAACATATAGATTATTGTGTTGGAAATAGATATATTGTCATAAGACATCGAAATTAACAAAGTAATTGTTTTTTGGTATTACTAAACATGCGAGCAAGGAGAGAACAATTCGTGGGAACCTTGAGATGGTTTCAAACCGGGATGAAAACTAAGTCCCGGCGCAGATTGTGTAACTAGACTGCCCTGGCCTACTGCAAGGCACTTATGAAGAAAAAAACTATAAAGTCAACTGAACTGTTGCACAGAAGGTGCACTAGGAGAAGATGCCCAGGACTTTGTGAACATGACAATTCTAAATAAATCACTCAACACTGAGTAATGTACTTGGAATCCACGAGCAGATTAAAACAATCATGGATAGTGTAACCAATATAATGAGATCGTTGGTAAAGGAACACGCTTAACACCTCGATCCACCTTGCCTCTCGGTAATAATTTGTATGAAGGAAGAAAGGTGGAAGGGAGTCGATCGTAAGTTAAGGTGAGTTTGTGTCTTGCACTACTAGTGGCTTTAAATAAATAAAGAGGCGATGAAAGATAGCAAGACCTATAATCGCCACCGTTAATGGATACAAAACTTACACTTTTACCTTACCATATAAGCCTACTGGTTTTTGGGGATAAATGCTACAGTTAATTTATGTATGCTATCTAATTACAAAAACCTCTTTTGTTATATCAGTTAAAAATATTTCCGATCTTGTAATGAACACTGGACCTGTTAGTGATGTCACTAAAAGGAAGCAATCGGCGGACAGTTTTCCAATCTAGGTTTTATTCCAGCGAGCTTCATTATCCAGCGTTATTTCACAATAACAATAATAATGTCGCGCCTCTGGTCCGGGCGATTGTTGCATAAGAATAATCACACAAATAGTAATACAGATTGTAAATAAAAATATTGCGCCTCTAGTCCGAGCGATTGTTGCATAAAACACAACTTGATTACACAAAGGATTAGAATTTTTAATTATTTCAATATGAATTAGAAATACAAATGGTTGAAAAGCTTTTGTCAGAGCATTAAAATAATCATATTGTTACTGATTTTAAATATATTTCGAATTAATTAATGTTCTAATTCTAGGACAAAAAAAATACAACTGCTCAACTCGACGGTCGAATCAATTCCTTTTTTTGTTATTACCAGGATATTTACCAATAAAAACAGTTATTTATTTAGGTTACGATTGAATTAATTGCAAACCCATCACTATAACTAAACCTACGATGGAATATCGTATTTTTTTACAATTTTATCATTTTCCTTACAAGACGATTTATGAAAATGAAACTCATAAAAACATTTTACTTAATTAAACTAAAGCTCTACTCAAAAAAATACAATACTGACAAATACAATGAAATTTGCAGATTACCAAATGTCCCAGTACATATCTTAATTTATCAACAGCATATCTAAAATGAGACAGTAATCAATGAAAACAAAATCATTACTAACAGGGTTGAGAAAGATATGAAATCAAAAAACGATGAGTTGTATTGATCGCGTTGATTCATGCAAAAGAAAGTTTTCCGAGCAGAAATTTTTTTCTTTGTTTTTCTTTCTTTCGGGGACAACAGTTTCGTAACTCTCTGGCCAAAATAGTCATCAATAACTACTCTGATGTGGCTCACACTATTAATTCGAGTGTGTACACTATTAAAATAAGTTTTACATTTTTATATTTACCGTGTACCCGAAGGTAATTGATTATCACATCTACAGTAATCGATTAGATTAAATGTCGGTGCGTAGATCTAATAGAAAATCAAATTAATGATCTACATTATCATTTTTGCAAGTGATAATTTTTGACGATGAGCTAATAGGTTTTCAATCAGCTTACAGATATAATTTTTATGAGATTTTTGGAAATAGGTAGAACGATGTTGGTCTTTTCAAATGTCAAAAAATTTCATTCTAAAAGCATAATTTTACGAATATGATAGGTGTAGTCTTACCTCGTTACAGATTGTGGGGACGACCCACACACATAAAAGGTCTCAAAACTGGCCTAAGTACAAACATTTCTGTATGCAATGTAAAACCGACAGTGTTACACTGCCTGTAATGAAAGTATGTATATGTGTTAAAAATGTACATCTGTTCAAGAACTTTTGACTTACCATTTAACACAAAACATTGATCCAAGAATTAAAAATAGGTAAAGATATTCGCGTTTTCAAAATGGCAGCTTTCAAAACTATTGCGTTTTTCATGTTTGCGATTAGTTCAAGCGGAAAGAGCGTTATTTGAAAGGAATTTCAACTAAATCGGGTATGTGGTTCTCGAAATATTGCCATATTTTTGGGTTACACGATTTTTATTTTGTGAAATCAATGTTTTTATTTTTGGGTGGTTTTGTGATTTTTCACTCATATTTAAACAATAAAATTAGAAATACTAAAAATTGGTTTGCTTTAAGCCTCAGCTAGTGGCATACCACGATAAAAGTAAAGCCCCGAAGTCCAAAAATAAAATAAATGATTTACTCATATTTTATTACAAATAAATCTTGATCAGTCTGAGCACAAAATTCAAAAACCCATCGGTTCTTCTCCTAAACATATAGTAAGTTCTACCTCCACATAGACAATATATAAAATATAAATTTACATTAATAAAATCCGAAGTCATAGTTCATGATGGAGAAGCATCATAAGAACACGAATACACAAAAAAATACAAAAATAAATAAGACCTCCTTCGAAGTTAGAACTACATAAATTGCTTAAAGTGAATTATAATGTTATAAGTATAAAAAAAACTTCTTTGACTTCTTCTCATCGCATACATATTTTGTAATAAAAAAAAATTAATGCAGGTTTCTTACTTAACCATCTTTATTTCAATTTATTATAACTATTATTCTTAATAAATCAATTTTCTTTTCGTATTTCACGTAATTTTTTTGTGTTTTTTTTTTGTTTTTAAAATTAATAAATGTATTGTTTTGTAATGAGAAATAATATCAAAATGATTATTGTTTCTTTATTGTATCTTATCAGATGAATGAACTCATAAAGTAATGTTTTTTAATCCCGAAAATTCTGAAATAATTGTTTATAGCTATGACTAGATTTTTTTTTTAAATATATTTTCTTGTGTGAATAGTTTTAGTAAAAAATTTTATTATTGGACTGAAATAAATGTAAATAATATTTTCATTACGTACTAGTGCGTAATGAAATGATAAACATTCCGAAGTTTGCACGACAAATGATAGTTATGATTTTTTGAAAGATTTATTAATTGCATGCGCTATTATGAAATAACAATCAAACATTATACCATGGTAACAGTCTAAAAAAAGACGTCAACAGAAAAGTTCATAACAAATTCATTCAAAAACTTCAATGAATCCCGCCCGCTATAAATCAAAAAATTATCTCAATTCGATTATTTCTATAGCTAATATCTAATTATTTTCCAGTTTGATCGTAAAAAAAAAATAGTAAAAGTCTCATACAGAGGTACATAACTGGTTTAAACTTTACCTAATTATGTACCCCTAACCCCATAACTGGGTGTAAACATTTCTGACGCCTTTACAGATAACATGGTTTCTTTTCCATATGAATGAGGTTGGTTACAGCAAATCAAAATAAATAATCATGTTTCCACGACAATTTATTTATTTCGTTTGTCTCATTTAATTTTATATGATATGTAATGATATTTAAACATTAGTATTAGTTTAGCTGACGTCTGATGAAGATGTTTCGTTAATTTATTTTAGAATTATTTTTGTAAAATTCTGACGGTTAATACAACCCTTACAATATTTATAAACATAGTTATACAAACAACTAATATTAATTATTTTTTCTTCTTTTTAGGTAAGGATTTTTTTAAAATTGCTACGAAATTATGGAAATTTTGTTTTACAAAAAGTAAAATAAGAAATATTTGGAAAATATTTTGTCTTACAAAAAGTAAAATAAGTAAAATTAGAAGGAGAACAAAGGATAATGAATATTGAAGAAAATGGAAAAAATTAAGATAAGTTGTACTCTTCAACCAAATTCATTTTTTATTTTTTAGTACTCATATGTCTAGTTTTAGTTACTTTCTAGACCCACGTCTGAATAAGTTTAATGTCACATTTCGACTGTTTTACTAGAATAGTCTGTTATTTTCTTATATATATTTATTTTTCTAAATTTCAGTTTATTTTTTACTGATCGCATCGTAGCATTTTAGTTTTGTTTTATTTTTAAGAGTTCACTGATCTAATGATTTTATGTTTTTTGTTTCCGTGCGTTCGCCACAATACTCCCCCTTTAGAGCCATCAAATATGGAACGATATTAAAGAAAGATGAAAATAAGGAAAGAGAGAGCTTGTTTGCTAAAGTATTAAGAATTAATGCGAAATATAAAAGTGTTAAACTATCCGAAGTGGATTGTAATGTTGTCTGTACAAGACACTTTCATTTGTGCAAGTTGTGCTAAATGGCAGCGGTGACTGAGTCAAGTTATTATTTTTAAAAGTGGGTTTAAAGCGAGTTTTAGTAGTGTTCGAGTCGAGTTTGTGTAGAGTTTAAATCGAGTTATGTTCAGATGTGACATAAAGTGAGGTTTTATCTGTCGGTGTTCGCTCTAACTTAATGTAGTAATATGAAGAATATGGTCAATATTAGGGTCAATTGAATTATAAAGAAACTAAAACGGATTTTATTTATTCTATTCAAACTAGCAGGAAGTGCTCCTACTGATTGTTGTCACGTCTTGTAAGCCTTAACGCCCAAAAAGAAGGGTGTTAAAAAGTGTTAAAAAATGTCTTAGAAGATAAGCATACCAAAACGATTGAATTTTATTATAAAAACAAACGAGAATTCTGTCTGGTAAATAAAATTTTATATCAAAATCAAAAGTTTTATATGAAATAAATAATAAGAAAACAAAATCAACAATTATGTAAATAAATCAAAAATAAATCTTACATTACTAATGTAAATTATTAGTCCACCAATATCCCAAATTTTGATTGTTGTATTCCCTTTTGTAATTTTTTTTATATTGAAAAAAGGCAGTATCATATCTTCACTGTTCAAATGCAATAATACTAACAAACATTGTTCTTCCTGAATATTGAAGACCAACTAATGACAATTCCATTTCCTTTTTTCACAACAAAATATTAATCCAATCCAACATTCGATTTATGCAATATCATAAATGCAATAGATGCAACAACATTAACAAATGCTGCTTCTCCTGAATAGTGAAGAAGAACCAATGTCAATTCCATGTCTTCTTTCCAAAACAAGGTCTTACATCCAATTTGTAATCATACTTTACACTTTTGGTCGTTTACCATCTATTAAATTTTTTTCTAATACATGGTATGGAATAACCATCACGCTCATAATTAAAAATACAAAAAGCGTTATTTGTAATATATCAAAAAATGTTGAAATTTTTATTTTTATTTGCTTAATTTTTTTTTAATTTTTGCCAGTTACAATCTTACTACACAAAAACTTAATACAAGTGCCACACTTTACAAACTTAATTTTGGCATTTAATTAGTTAATTTATATTTAAACTTGTGGTACAATAATACTACTGATCATCATCCTAACTCTTTGATTAAAATTTACATAATCTTCACGATCGAACAAATGATCGAATATATATAGTAATATTCTCCATCTCTTGTTCCTTTTAATTATTCTATAGCGCACACAAATTTATAATTTCCTCATATCTCTCAATAAAAAATGCAAGTCGACCCATTCCCATACATCATCTCAAAAAACAGCTTCTCTACAACTACATGCATTTGAACAACCGTATTACATCTACATGTAATAAATACTATGGCTAAACTTTACAAAAAAAAATGTTCATCATTTATGTAGACAGAAATTTGTATTTTTAATTGATATTGTGTGGTGACGCAACAAAGCAATCAACAAAAAAAGAAGGCAGTTTTAAGGACTGCCGATAGAGAAAAAAACTTAAAACTGTGAAATAGCTGTGTTTTTATGTATCTTTCAATTATTGTAGCATAGCAAATTAAAATTTCAGAATGTTTAAATTAAAATCATTAAAATTACTCTGGGTTTCACATCTATCAGCATTCCAAGCAACAATTATATACATTTTTATATTTCAAATAATCAAAACATATCATATAAAACTACACATTTTATTTTTAAAAAAAACGTGTCAACAAAGAATATTCCAAAACTAAGACTAAGGCATGGTATCGTTGATTGAAAAAAAAACTTCATTCACCAGCACCATCTTAGGGGTCACTTTCGCTAATGTGATTTCACTGCTATTGCCAGTGGTATACGATATCTCAAGATAACTCATATGCCAATAGCAGGGACTAAAGTACGCGTGGTTGTCACACCCATAGATCAACAATTTTAAAATTTTTCAAATCTTTCTGCGGAAAGCTAAGTAAATTCATTGGTATTAATGCGCATTGTTGCCGTTCGCAAATCACTATCGACTAATTAATCATACATAAGCTATACTTTGTATAGAATTTGTGTGATTTCCGTCTCGTAATTTTGAGCTTAAAATCGATATAATCGATGTTATCAAGTATCAAGTTACAAGTATTAAGTCTTCTCTTAATTTAAGAAACATGTTTTACATACCATTCCAAACCAACAACATATTTGGTGTAGATGATAAAATTTGTGACATCATGATGTGTTAAATTCTAATACATATAACTTTGATATACAAATGTAATTGTTTCAGGTTATGCTTTCTTTCTTACGTTATTTTTAATTTCATAAAAAAAATTATGTTCAACAAAAGAAACATCAACGCAAACTACCGTTTAAAACGATATTTAAATAAAAACCAAATTAAATAATTACAACATTTAGGCAAAATCTCTTAAGATAATTATAAGGGCCCTGAGGTGCAGTTTTTGAAAATAGAAAATTTGCCACTTACTTTTGGGCTAGTGTACACAACAACTTCCCAAATTTTCATGATGATTAATGTATTAATGCATAAAGGACAAACAGACGTACTTTCAATTCTATATATATTCAATATTTATTTAGCATGATGACTCGAATGGAAATTGCAAAAGACAGTAGCAATATAACTTTACAAAACTATAGATCATTTTTTTAAAATTCGTAAAAAGAAATTTTTTTTATGAATTCATGAATAAAAAAAATAATTTTAATGGTATTTAATAAAAATTAAAAAAAAAAACAATAAAAAATGTACAAGGAATTGAACTCACGACCTATAGAATATCAGTGGAGCGCGATATCCACATCGCAATTTGAAACGTTAAGAAATAGTAGATGTGTTTCATATTTAAAAATATTTTCCTGATTTAAAAATGATAACGCGAATATACAAATTTCTGCCCATAAAAAATTGCTCAACGCGCCTAAAGAAGTTTTCACTTCAAAAATGTTTTATGTTTGTTGCAATTCAAAGGCCGGAACCAAAATAAAATATCAAATCATTAGCGAATATTTTTAATTATGCGTATTCTTATTTTAGAGTAAAATTCGAAACAGTCCGTCATTACAATACAAAGTATATGTAGAAGTGTTGAGTCTGTTGATTATTTTATTAAGTTTATTTGCGTTCGTTCCCCACAAATTTTTTGATTTGCGTTCCAAAAACAGCTTTGTCAATGTTAATGTTTTTCAATTTAAAGCTTAGTTTGCAGTTCTATTATTTAGCTTGACGGTTTGACAGTCAACTTAGACATATATACGACCAGGACATAGATTAGGAATTCGAATCAAAATATATAACAATATCTAACGAGCTAGTAGCCTTTTCCTTGTATCCAACGTTGTTCTCATTCTCTCTTGTATCCAGACAAACGATATTTTAAAATCCTCTTTGCTGGTCAAGAGCTAAGCAACCTGCCAATATTTTAGCCAAAAGCTATATAATCTTTCTCAGTGCGCAGGATGCAAGAAATAGTTTTTATATCTCTGCATCCACAGCCCTTATCAACACCCATCTACATAATGGCAGAGCACCAGCATACGAAAACTAGTAGTCAAATTTTAAATTTTTGAGATCAATTAAACTCAAGTAAGTAAAGAAGTAATTGGAATATTTTCAATTCAAAGGTATGGTTTGAAGTTTCTCAGAAAAAAACTCCACTTCAGATTTTTCGTGTTTCGGTTGGGATTCGAACCTACCTCGTCAGTGCCCGGCTCGAATCCTTGGGCAAACACGCTATCGATTACGCCGTTGAGGCGATGACAATTTCAAAGTTGAAACTTCTTCATCACTTATTTATTTTTACTTAAATTGAATTTTTCCACTGTCATTATACTCATTAGACTAGTAGTCAAAGTTCGTAAACCTCATTCAACAACGACTGTGATCGAGATCACAGAATAATTTGAAGAATATCAGGTCAAAAAGATAACCTCTAATAAAATACTTCTTTTATAGTAAAAAATTAATGCCAGTAGGGAATTACTAACGCATTTAACTATTCATTAGAATGATAAAGTAACTTTACCGATTCATATATCCTCGACCAAATCCATTAACACCCGGTTGTTTTTCTCTAAAATTTAAAGGTAGTGAAAATTTTTGCTTAGATGGCTTACAACGGTTGGGGTCGGTTCTCATTCGCAATTTATCTAGCTGTAAAATGCACCAAACATTTGGTCCAAGTTCGACTCAAATTGGTGAATGCAAAACTATCTGAGTTTTTCCAGGACAATAGTATCACAATGAGCCAAACCTATCCATAATTTTCTTTTACATTGTTTTTTTTTCTCATTTATTTATTTATTTGGCTTGGACATGCTATTTTACATTATTTAATGATTCCAAGTAAAAACTACAACTAACGTAAAATCAGCACCCCACCCCAATTAAAATACTTCAACAAAATAACTAACTCATCATTATTCATCTAAATCAAACCAAAAAATTGGATCAAATTAGTATATGATCACAGTGTAAAAAAAACATATTCACAAGTTTATTGCCCTTCTTCAAATTGTTACAATAAAAACAATTCTAGTCAAGGTTAATGAACAATTTAGTTTTAACAACAAACATAAATGGTAAAAAAAAATTGCAGACAAGAAAACATTAATTATAAATAATTTGTTCAAAACAAAAAAAAATGTATTCATAAACAGCGTTTTACACCGCTAAGACTCATCGACAAATTACAAAAATAATTGAAACAATTTAAAAAAAAAATTTTGTTTACTTGATTACTTCTTACGTCTTCTATACTATGCTGTGATATCTTGCTTCGATCTACGGAAACACATATTCAGCTTAAACTCTAGATATGATTTCAACTTCATTGAAAATTAATCAAAATAAAACAATTTTAGTGTATATGTACAAATACATATAATTTCATAAAGTTTGTCGAATCAATTAACTTTGAAATCTCCATTTATAAAAACAAATAACGTCATAAACTCCTCACAGTATTAAAAACAGAGTAAATATACTAATATTGAGCACGAACCATTTGTAGTTTACGTTTCTTTTAAATGAAAAATGAGTTTTTTTGTTTTAATGTTTCAATCAATCATTCAATCACAAAACAAAAAAAAACAAAAAACATTAACGATTAAGTATTTCATAATATATCTAAGGATGCATGCGGGTTTTTTAATGTACAAATGTATGCATAGCAATAAATATTTTTTAAAAGACTTCCAATAGTGATAGATGAAGTTCAACCAATTAGAAATTGATTCTCGAAAAGTGTAGATCATTTTTCTTACTATCTAACACTATATCTCATCTTTATATCAACATATAATATATTGCTATCCACATGCTACTCTATATATAAAATATTCTTATTTGAACAGAAAAAAAAGTCAATGTCTGTTAACTTTAAATTTCCTGAAGCAGTTTCTGTTGTTTGGGAATGCAAAGAAGTCTAATTCAATATTCTCTTTACACTGACACAAGTTATTTTTTGAAAAATTATATTTTAATATGGTAAATTTATTTGTGGTATAATATTTCGTCAAACATGTAACAAACATTTAAGTTGTAGATTCCATATGAATTATTAATATATATATATACTTGTATCTTTGTGTCTTTCAATGTGCAATCATATGCTTACCCGCTGAAACCCAACCCTCTGTCCTTTATCCTGTCTTATGGCACTGCGGTTAGGTATTACTTCACAGGCAGGATTTTAAGCCCCTTTTGACACCTTCGTTTATTTACATCTGTACAAACGCCACCTGTTACCCTATATTCTTTTGAGCTGTCATCTGTACAGTATTTTAATATTCGATTACAGAAGAAGTTGGCTAAAATTCTTGTAAAATAGAACATAAAATTTTTAAATAAAATTTGCGTTCTTCCATTATAAGAATCCATCGAGGTGAGTTAAATGCGTTTTTAAGGTATAATATAACAACGGTGCAGTACTGCTTAAGGCCCTCCTTCCAATGTTTTCCTGCCATTTCTTTCCTTTCTTTCCGTGTCAATTACAAATGTTGCCTCAACGGTTTTCTGTTGAACGATTTTTACGGAATCCGTATTGATGTTTCCTAAGTCTCCATGTGCTTCTATGACTTGCTTCAGTCTTTTGCATATTATTCGCTTCAAAATTTGTCCAGCCATATCTAGCATAGAGTGAAAATTTCTCAAGTGGATCGGAAAAAACATGAACTGCGAATTTTTTAGCGAAAATTGGTAAGTCGGTTAATTTAATATATCTAAAATTAATACCAAGTTTAAAATTTCAAAAAAAAATTTTATGCATAAGTTATACGCCTTCAAAGTTTTTGATGGCTTCGTGTTTATATTTCGATATCTCTTGATGGAACAAATGAAACTTAGTTTTAGTACAATGAAAATTCTAAGATTGGTTTATATTTTATAGAAAAAATTATATAATTAAAAAAATTAAATTTTGGGTGATAAAAATCGCCATTACCAATAAACAAATAGGAAATTCAAGAACTTCTCAACGCTGCAGATGATTTTAAACTATTGTGTATTCAACAACATATAATCAAGATGATAATTATGAAAAAAAAAAAAATATTCCTTAATGGTTATGTTATGATAATAGTTTTTAAGTATGCAAGCACCCCATTTTTACAAAGATAATATACATACATTCTCCTAGTATTTATTTTCTCTTCTTAGTAAAATTTTACAATTATTCTTTTTTCATCAGATGAAAAAACTTTACAGGATAATTTGTTTTTTTCATTTGGGGATTCTTTTTGCCACGACCGCAAGTTTTTAATGAATGTCATTTTTTCTTGTGGACAAAAGTCAAATTCTTTAGACTTGGAAAATGACACTCAAACAAAGGTTTTGGTGTCTGCTTATCGGTTGTTGTATTTTGTAAACTGGAACGATTAACATGTCTCTTAACAACTCCACCAATCACATGCACTTTTCGCGTGAGCTGTTGTGAAAAAAAAATCGTTCCGCTATTATCATGATATAACAAATTTATGAAACTATACTTATTTTTGTAATGGGAACCAGCACTATCGGAAAAATATTTTTTCGGCAAACGGTTTAACTTTACTGCCGCTAGGGAGCTAGCTAAAGTCTTACTTTTTAGCCTGACAGCAAAAGTAACGTCTAGCGACAGCAAAAGTAACGCCATTTTTATTTTATATCACGGAGGCTGTTAAGTAGCATTTGTTATTTGTTAGTTTGTTATTTTTTCAAACATATTGTATAACCATGACAACAAAAAATAAGTTGATTCTCATATTATGAAATTGTGAAAAGGCTGCTTTGATAAAAAAATTTTATTCATACAAATTTAAACATTTTTTTCTCTTTTTTGGAAGTAATTATGACGATACAAATTCATGTTTATAAAAAGTTTGATGTATTAATTTCATATTTATAAAAAATTTAAACGTTTGCCGAAAAAATAGTGTATTCAATTCGGAGCTAAAGTGACTTTTTGTGTTTCGTCTATAGTTGTCAGCCTCCCTGCGGTCGGCAGTCAAACTATAGACTCAACACAAAAAGTACCACTTAAGCTCCTAATTAAATAATGTACTATTATTTTAATTATTCTTAGCTTATTATTAAATTTTTTAAATTCTAAATTAACAGAATTTAGGATGCGACATGCATAATTTTTAGCGAAATCCAAACAGACGGTCGTATTAACTATCTTGCAGAGAGTCTTTTGCTTCAATGAATAAAAATTCGAGCCTAGATTTTTGCGATAAAATCATGTTTTAGAACATTGACGAAATCTTTTCCTAATTCTTGCAGAAACAGTTCAACCGTTTCTTCTTTAAGCTGAAGTGCACATCTTATATTTTATCTTTTTACAATAGTGAATAGTGCTACTGTTGCGTATGGGTTTTCATAACGCGTATAAAGATGAAACTCCTCAACCGATGATAAAAGAAATTGATAGTACAAAAAAATTTAAAAACCCAAAGCAATTTTTGTTTTTTGTTGAAGTTTGTTTGTTGCCATGGTCAACATATTTTCAAAATTTTTCAAATTAAGTGAAATAACAAAGCCTACCTAATTATTATTTCAATGGTTTTCATAAAATTAGAAAATGGTAATATTCGATGATTCGGCCAGGAGATAATAAAAGGAAAAAAATATTTGCTAGTAAAAAGTTAATAAATGTCATTAAATATATAAAACAAAGAAAACCATTTTTTCAGTTTTTTTAGAACGCACTAACGACGGTAGTTAGTGCGTTCATTCGTTCAGTTTATTTTTTAAACCAATCATATTCCTTAAAAGTGACGAGCTCTTTTCTTCATTTATGTCTTAGAAATATGATTGGAATTTAAAAAATACTAAACGAATGAATTTACGTACGGCTGCAACTACAAAAGCGGCCTCAAATATTTTCATCTTACGAAAAAAAATTGTAAAAATTTATTAAAAAAAAATAAATATTTGGAGAATGTAAAATATGATATTTTCTTTGTAAAAATGGGGCGCTTGCATACCTAAAAACTATTATCATAACATAACCATTAAAGAATATTTTTTTTTGTTTTCATAATTATCATCTTGATTATATGTTGTTGAATACACAATAGTTTAAAATCATCTGCAGCGTTGAGAAGTTCTTGAATTTCCTATTTGTTTATTGGTAATGGCGATTTTTATCACCCAAAATTTATTTTTTTTAATTATATAATTTTTTCTATAAAATATAAACCAATCTTAGAATTTTCATTGTACTAAAACTAAATTTCATTTGTTCCATCAGGAGATATCGAAATATAAACACGAAGCCATCAAAAACTTTGAAGGCGTATAACTTATGAATAAAATTTTTTTTTGAAATTTTAAACTTGGTATTAATTTTAGATATATTAAATTAACCGACTTACCAATTTTCGCTAAAAAATTCGCAGTTCATGTTTTTTCCGATCCACTTGAGAAATTTTCACTCATACAAATTCGGCGGTATCAAGATGGCTCAGTTAGCGATCCTTTTCCCTTAGGTAATAAAACAAGACTCTGGTGTTTCCATCTTACAAGAAAAAACTCTTCTTTCAAAGTGGCGTTGTAGACCTCGTTAAAGTTTTCGATTTGTATTAGGATTGCTGTTTTTAAAGCCACCTTTGGAATACCATCTGAACTATGTGCCTTTTTATTGCCCCACTTTACGTACTGCAGCGAGTACTTCTTTCTGCGTTACTTTTGGCACATATTTTTTAATGACTCCTTGAGAAAAGAACTTTCATTAGCGTTTGGTTGTTCTGGGATGAGTGTTGTTACAATTCTCAGTAACAAATATTGGCTTGTTAGTGCGGTTGAATAGATCCTCTTTAGTTTTTTTTTAAATAAAAAGTGTTGTGTTATAGGGTTTACAATATGTGTCACAACAATATATTTTAAGTCCCACAACTACTTGCGCTCTTAGGTGTTTATGAACGCTTATTTTAAACCTCTGCGGATTTAAACCACCTGAGACTATGGATTCCGGCAAACTATTCCATTTGTATGCAGTTCGGACAAAGAAATATTTCTGCAATCTGCCAGTATGACACCGCGGGATCTCGACCGTTTGACTGGTTGCGCTAGCCGATTCGGCAATCGAGGGTAAGAATAAGTTTGAGGCATGATCCTGCTGATTTCATCTCAGCACTGTTGATGACGATATTTGTAAGAAACAACGAAGTTAGCAACAGTGCAACGATGTTGTAGGGAATCGAGTTTTGAAGTCAAATCTCGATCACCCACAATTCGTATAGCCCGCTTTTGAGCTGAGTCCAAAAGGGCCAAAATGGAAACAAAAGTAGCACCCCAAACTTGACAACAGTACTCCATACAGGGACGAATATAGGACTTATAAACATGGAGCAATTGGTATGGAGTGAAATTTGTTTTGCATCTATTTAGGAAACCGAGTTTTCTAGATGCACTTTTTGCCATCGCCACTACATGATCGTATGTAAGTATGCCTTATAATATATTTTAGAATTTTTCACTACACAGTTTTTTTAATAAAATTGAATAATAACGTTTTTTCATGTTTTCTTTCCCCACTTAATTCCGAACCTATGAAATAAAAAAACTTCAAAAGTCTTTGAAAATATAGAAAAAGTGGTAACTTTTGAACGAAAAATATAGCGAAATGTAAAATACACATAATCGTATTTATAAAGGGGAGGGAAAGAGACTGGGGAAAACATCATATAAAACCCAGGCATGTAAGATATCATATGAAAGAGTGTAATTTTTTCAGAATTTAGCGATTTACAGTTTTGAATTATTGTCAAAAAATTTATCAAAAAGTGGGGTACCCCCCTTGGGTTTCGAGCTTAATTGACAGACAAATATAAAAAAATTCACAGAGAAAGGAATTTTGATAAACTCTGAACGAAAATTAAAGCTAAGTTTCACATATTTATTTTTCCGTATTTTGAGGGTGAGATTGGGAACGGGTGAAAAAAAGGTTTTTTTACCCAAACGAGTGGGGTGTCATATGAAAGAGCACTTAATTTAAGAAACATTAGAATTTTTTTTAGAATTCTGCAGTGCCTAGTGTTTGAGTTATTGTAAAAATAGTGCAACAAAAAGTTGGTCCTCCTTTCCTACGTTTTTTTGTTAATTAAGAGAAAAAATTTGAAAAAACTCATAGAGACAGGAAATTTGATAAACCCTTAACGCAAAATATAGCGAAGTTTGAAATAATTTTATTTCCATATGTTTAGGGGATGGGCGTGGTGAAGGGTGCAAAAAAGGTTTTTGACGCAAATGAGCTCCCACTCATATGAAATAGTGCTAAATTTCAGAAACATTGTGATTTTTTTTAGAATTTTTCAGTACACAGTTTATGAATTGTTGTCAAAAAAGTGCTTTAAAATGTTGGCCTACGTTTCGACATTGATTGACAGAAAAATTTTTACAAATGTATAGAGATAAGAAGTTTGCTTAGCCTTGAACGAAAATTATAGCGAAGTGTCACAAAATTATTTTTTTTGAGGGTGAGAGATAGGAGAAGGGCAAAAAAAATGTTTAAGGAACATTGTAATTTTTTTTTAGAATTTTGCGGTGCACATTTTTTGAATTATAGTAAAAAAAGTGGAAATGAAAAATGGTTTGCCCCCTACGTTTCGACGTTGATCGACAGAAAAAGTTAAAAAAAACTCACAGGCACAGAAATCTGATAACTCTGAACTTAAACTACTGCAGTAAAGTGTCACATAATTATTTTTCTCTATTTTGAGGGGTTGAGAGCTTTTTTGACCCAAATTAAAGGGATGTCATATGAAATATTTAAGAAATGCTGCAATTTTTGTTTGAATTATTATAAATTATTATTTGAATTAGTATTGTATATTTTCCAGTTTAAACTATTTACAAGTTGGTGTAACCGAATCTCTCTAAGTTACCCTTAACTAATTTTGGTAATATTTAACGAAATGTTGCATTTTGTGTATAATTGGGATCAATTTTCAAGTGACATTGATACTGACATTTAAGAGGAAAAAATCATTTTTATGTTCTTATGGTCTGGCAATATAAAAACTCTACGACACTCCCTTATGTAAATTATTTTTGCCAGTTTGTTCTTTTACATTCATGGAACCCTCGACGAGTGACTTTTATTCGCAATTGACCGACTTTTTTTTGTAAAGTACAAGAATTGTTATTTTTAGATTTTTTTGCATTGAATTTTCTTGACAGTACTATTGTGTGAATTCATAGAATGTGTAATATTTCTATTATAGTCAACATTCTAAGTCACGAGTGTATGGTCATTATTGATTGTTTCCAAATAATGCGAAAAACAATGATCGACACTTGGTCAATTATTGTCATATATGCGCGCTTGCATATTTGCCAACATTTTCGGGAATTTTATGTATTCAGGATTTTGTGAGAAATCAAACTCAAGTAACTAAGGAATGAATTTGAATTTTTCCAATTTAAAGGTATGGTTGGAAATATCTCAGAAAAAACCCTGTTTTTCTCTTTTACGTGTTTCGGTTGGGATTCGAACTCGCAACCTCATCAGTGCCAACAACGAGTTCAATTCCTTTGGCAGACACGTTTAACCACTATGCCACCAAGGCGATGATATTTCTAAGTTGAAACTTCATTATCAATTATCTTACTTAAAGTGAATTTACATATAAATAAATGCTAGTTACTGATCTGTTGATCGATTTTCGATCGATTCAGAGGAAATAAACTTTGAGGATATACGAATATCACGCTACAATTTTTAATATGTAGAAAAAAGGGGAAATGTAAACAAATTATCAGTACTAGTAAATGAAATTAGCGTTGATTACGGTGTTAGCCTGCATATTTGGAAAATCGTTACAGACCTCAGTGGAAATAAAAAGAAGATTTACATCATTTGTCTACCTTTCATCTATCAACAGGATTATAATTTGTAAGTGTTTTGTCCATTATAGTATATTTATTAAATTTCATTTTTTTTGATATTGAGAAAAACCGTAACATGTTGAGTTAAAGTTTTATAAGATAGTGATGAAGACGTGAGAGCGATATCGTTCTGTCCCCGCGTGGCGGTTCTCAACATTTTTTTAAAAAATGTTTTATTAAAAAAATTCTCACATAATTTCTTTGTTGCCATCGGGCACAATATATTTACAAAACCTTGGAATGCTGATGCTATCCCTCTAAAAGCTAGATGTGAGAAGCCTGTCGCGTGCAATACTTTTTATTCGCATTTTTGATCTAAATGTTTGTTTTATTGTAAGTAACCGATTGAACGATAACCAACGTTTTTAAATCGATCAGTGCAAGTGAACAATCCGTTCAGAATGGAGCATTTATTTGGTTGATGTTACCCATGTAAAATATACCCAAGAATTGTTCACAAAAACCCATCAGAAATTAAAAATTCCCCTAAAGTTGTCTATATTTCCTAACCAAAAATATAACAACATATTGACTTTACGTCAGATATTAAGTTTCGCATTGATTGGCAACAAAACAATCAATAATGACTTTACACTCGTGACTTAGGATGTTGATTAGAATGTTCACTTAGATGTTGACGAAATATTCTCTCATCCTATAAATTCACACATCGTAATATCAAGAAATTTAGTACAAAGAATATCAAAGAAATACAATTTTCAATATGTAATCATAGATGAAAAATTCAACTTAAGTAAATATGAAAAATGATGAAGTTTCAATTTAGAAATTATCTGAACATCAAAATTAAAATATGTTTCGTCATCACCGCTTTGGCTAAGTTGTGTAAGACACACGGGATTTGAACAATGTGTCTCTGATGAATGTAGTTCGAATCCTGACACGAAACACAAACAAATTTTTTCTAAAGGAATTTTAGAGAAAGCGAAAAGTTATTTCGAATTGCAAAATTCAAGTGATTTCCAATATGTACAAAAGCTTAATTGTTCTCAAAAACCAATCTGAAATTATAGTTTATTTTCTTTGTCATGCTATCCAATTTTTGGGTAATGTAGGATACATGTTTTGTGTTTTTTACTGCTTAAATTGAAATTATTGAATGACACAAACATTTTGTTGCCATTATATCATATATATAATACAGAAGAATTGAAAAAGCGTAGCCATATCTTAGAGAAAGTGCAGTGCGGAGAAAATGCGGAAAAGAAAGAAGAGTCAAGAGAATATAAAAAAATTAAACGATTTAAAAAAATAAACGAAGCAACAAACGAAATTTAAAATTTAAATTTTAATATTTCCAATTTAGTTTATGCTTTGCATGCGGAGTGGATAGATGTATTATTTTGGATTCAATTTATTTCAGGCTTAAAAAAATATTTGTTTTAAAATTTCAGCTGTGCTCAATTCATTTTTCACTTTCTTTTTTTCCGGAAAATTAAAAATGAAATTCATGCATAAGGAAAGATTTAAAAACAATTGTTTTAAAATTCCTTTCTTCTGCATCTTAACTCTTATTTTAGTCATAATTTTCTATGTTTTTAAATATTTTCTATTGATTAGAAATTAAAGAAACAATTCATGAAATTGATTTGTTCTTTTTTTGCAAAACAAGGTAGAGAAATATTTCATAATAGCTGTGCTCGATTTGACTAAAACAACTGAATTATCTGAATAGAATATATTAAGCATAATATGTAAAATGTATTTTAGATAGAACGTAAAAAACTTTTCGTTGTCATTGTCGATGTAGTGGGTTGTGAGAAATGTTCGGAGTTCAACCCGGACCCTATATTTATTTTTTATTGTTTTTGTCTATTTTTTATAGAACATCAAAATTAATCCTTTTTATTCATAAAAATTCCAATTAAGGCATTTAAATTTTTCGATAAAGTGGTGTTTTAAAATTATTGCTATAATGCCTTTTAGCCGTTTCGTTCAAATTTATATCATTTCGATATTAATAAGAAAATAAATTATTTATATGACAGATAGTGCTAAAACTCATATAATATTTGTTTTCTAGCATCATTTTTGCATAGTTTCATTTTCTGTAAATGGGGAAAGGGGGATACCCCTAGTATTAGGAAAATGAATTTTTACCATTAATTGCTGTTAAATTTTGTGTGCGTATAATGCCATTTTCGGCCAACTTCGATGCACTATAACTTTGGAACCAGATGAGTCTCAGTCACCCAATTCAATTCATCATACGTTTATGTCATACAGAGGTGTTATCTGTATTAATTTTATAATTTTTCACTTTGTCCCTTTTGAGATATTCTACTCCAAATATTGCCAAATTGAAGTTTTGGGCATTTTTGGAAGATTATATAAAAAAAAGTACACGGTTCTCAAGCTTGAATCTTTTATAGCAAGCAGTCCTATAATAAATCTATGCAAGAAAAAAAATTAAACCTGGTAAAAAAATTAGGAAAATCAAAAATGTTGAGCAACATGGCCTGGGTGATTTGTAATGGATTGACCCATAAAGGTTTTTTTTTCTGATTACATCATATATAACAATTAAAACAGATAAAGGTTTTTTTTGTAACACATGCGTACAAAATATTCAATTTTGTACTAGAATAGAATACAAGAAAACACTACTTTTCGCCACATATGACTACAAAATATTTTGTGCACGGGCTAGCACGCCGCCTGCATGTGAAATTTGTAGTTAAATCTATCTATCTATATATAATATTTTTATAGCACTAAAATATCAAAATAATAATATAAATAACGTTTATAACTTTGTTAAATAAATGATTAAATGAACAATTAAACAAATATTTATAAATTTTACACACTTGTTACAAAACATAGTGTGTATTACTAGTGCGAATGCGTTTTCCAAACACGAGTTATTTGCCACAAATGCAAACTAACTCTTGTTTGGAAAACGCATTCGCACTAGTAATACAATCTACTGTTTTATTACAAACACATTATTACATGCACAAACATAGTTTTTTTGTATGCAATTAAATCCCAAAAGTAAAATATTAAATCACATCAATTAACAAACGATAGCGTAATCACGACAAAATTTCTATACATCTGATCGAATTTATTGATTAACTTTCGATTAATCGCCATTACAAAGAAAAACTAGTGTGAGTATGGCAAGCAGTACCAGGCAGAGCAAAAAAACGACCAATACCAATGAGAATCCTATCGGCACTCCTAACAATATTACTCATACCAATGAGAACGCTACCAACACTCCTAATCATACTACTCATCAACGGGCCTCTAGGAGCATACTAGATGATCCATCTTACGACCCAACTACCAAAAATATCTTTTTATTGCTAAAGGAAGTAAACAAGTCTGTGAACTTAATGGCTCAGAAATACGACGAGCTTCTAGAGCGAACCACAAAAGTTGAAGAAGAAAACAAAGCCCTTCTAACCAAAGTCCAAACTATAGAAAACAATTTAAGTAAAATAGAAACGGGGTTCTACCAACAACAACAAAAGCAATTAAAAAAATATGTAGGGGCTGAAATCTCAAGCTCTGAGATATCAAGACTTCGGCCTGGGTTAGGGATTTTGATATAGTTTTCGGCAAAAAACATGGTGAGGACATGGTTTTTAGTTTTGGGCTGCGATGTATATCAAACATAATTTTTTGTTAAAGTACATGTATTTTTTATCTCTGTTTGGATATGTATTACAAAACTAACACGAAACATCAATACGTTGTCGGAAAATTATATCAGATCATAAATTAATCATCGGCCAATACAAAATTCAAGGACCAATTCTTCCAGAACAACTACAAAACAACATCAGAAGCAACGAAAATTTTAAAAAGTGTACATAAACAAATTTTCATTTATGTACACTTTTTTAAAATTTTCGTTGCTTCTGATATTGTTTTGTAGTTGTTCTGGAAGAATTAGTCCTTGAATTTTGTATTGGCCGATGATTTTTTCTTTTAGTTGGATTTCCTTGAGTTCTGCTGCAATAATGGTGAATTTTTATCTGCTTTTGTTTGCATTCTTCTAACGCTAATAACTTCGCTTTCGTTCAGTTTACCTTTTAGAATTTCTGCCGTTTTAATGATAATTTTCTTTAAATCTTCGTTTGCATGTTTGGTTATTACATGTATTGTAATATAATTACTGCAGCCTGAAAGACCTAAGTATTACATTCATGAGCTAAAAGTGAAACTCTTACCCCTACTCTACTGATTCTAAAAAAGCAAAAAAAAATGTATGCCTGTCTGTCGGCCGGCCGACGAAAAATGTTGTCAAGTGTGTCAAAAGAAAGAATTTTGTTCATTTTTTTACCCAATTTGTTGGAAATAAATAAAATTAATTATTTGTACGACATGAAATTTTATTATTATTATTGAGAATTATGGCATCATAAGTTTGTCAAAAAAATGTTGTCAAGTGTGTCAAAAGAAAGATTTTTATTTATTTATTAGCCCAATTTTTGGGAAAAATAAAATAATTATTTGTACGACATGCGATTTTATTATTTTTATTGAGAATTATGGCATTATAAGTGAGTCAAAAAAATAATGTCATGTGTGTCAAAAGAATGATTTCATTTATTTTTTTGATAATTTTTTGTGAAAAAAAATTTAGCTGTTTGTTTACGTAAATATAATTTAACATGGAAATCTTTGAATCGAAACTATAAGTTTTTGAAATATTTTTGGAATTTTGGAAAAGTTTCAGTTTTTGATTTTGTAAGAATTTTTCGAATATTTTTAGAATTTTTTTTATAGTTTATTATATATTTTATAGTTTTGGAAAAAGTTTCAATTTTTGATATTGTTATAATTTATGCAATATTTTTAGAGTTTTTGAAAAAAGTTTTGATCTTTGATTTTGTAATAATTTTTTAAATATTTTTAGAATTTTGTTTGAAAAAAGTTTGAATTTTTGATTTTGTTATAATTTTTACAATATTTGTGGAATTTTAACAACCTATAACAAAAACCTATATAAGAATTAACGGCAACAATTTTTCACTTGAGCTGAAATGGATAGCTTTATACCTTGGTACATAAATAACTATTATGTGTGTACACAGAAAATCATAAAATCGTATTTTCATCTACATTAAATCGTATTTTCATCTAATTGAGTTGAAAATGTACGATCCATAAAAAGTTTTCTAAAATTTGAACGCAAGCGACGGTTCCATTTTTTGCCATTATTTTAATGATACAATTTAAAAGACAAAAAAAGTCTGACAAGTGCGAATAAAATTCTAAACCTAAGAAATGAGAAAAATAAAATCAAAACACATCATTAAATTTGTATGGGTAAAAAATGGAAAGGTTCTAGTACGAGCTACCGAGGAAACACTAATAATTAGAATAACCCACGCAAACGACATCGAAAAGGTGAAAAAAATACTAAACTTAGAGTATATTTAATTTTTTTTTTAAATATGTAATCTCATATACACCAAAAAATATAACCCAAACCAAAATGTTTGATCCTAACAAACACGTGAACATAAACATTACACACAATATTAATAATAATCACCATACACACAACAAAACAGGACTCAATATAGCATATATAAATTTTAGAAGCATAAGAAACAAAATAGAAGATCTAGAACCACTCATCCAACCTTACAACAAACAAATGATAGTGGTAACAGAAACTTGGCTCTATGACAACGAAGAACATCTATATAACATACAGAACTATAAACACTTCTATAGCACAAGACCAACAATAGGGGGAGGAGTATCAATATTTGCCCACAAATTAGTAACAGCAAATACAATATACATACAGTAGAGAATTTGATTCTAACAACATACTTGGGATACACATAGAAAACAAAACTACAAACATATACATATTTGGCATCTATAAAGCTCCACATTCCAATTTCATCAATTTTTGTACACAATTCAAAACAATTTTACACAAATTTAAAAATACACTATTCTTCGGCGACTTCAACTTAAATATTATGAACAAAGACGATAGCCAAGCTACTCAATACATAGACACAATCTATACTAACGGTTTTCTTCTACTCAATAAAATAGATAACAATAGCCTGACAAGACAAAGCAACCAAATAGGAACAATTATCGACCATATTATTACGGACATGATCACAAATTTATTGATTTATTTACAGATTTATGATCATAAATTTACACACACAATAAAATACAGTCAAATTGATGAAATATCAATAACCGAAATACTATGCTCCAACCACTGTAACTCCTCCATGGAAAATATAGAAAAAACAATCACACAAAATAAAATCATTTCCACAACAAAAGACAACAGGAATAACGAAACCATGGATGAGCAAACAAACACTCTATCTTACAAAACAACGAAACTTATTCTATAGGCTAAAAAAAGATACCCAAGCAACAACTTTTTTCAAACGAGATTCACATTCTTCAGCAACCAAACGGCCTCCACAATTAAAAACCTTAGGCAAAATTACTACACCAACAAATTCAGCACAAATATAAACAATAGCAGAAGATTTAGGCTTACAACAAATGAATTACTTTTCAAAAAAAGTAACAAGCAGCCAACACCAAATATCATATTACAATACAACAACACAGTAATCCACAACTAAATCAAAGTAGCGGAAATACTGAACAATCCGTTTATTCAATCTGGGAATAGTAACTCCAATAAAAAAAATCAAACAAGCGGCTTACCTGTAACAACCAATAAAAACACACAAAACGTAACACTTCACTTATACAAAACAACCACAGAAGTTCAGAACATAATAAAACACCTAAATAATAACACAGCTAGTGGTCCCGATGGCATCCCAACAAAATTTCTTACTCTCTTCGTCGATACCTAAAGCCAAAAAATATCAAACTTAATCAACGAATGTTTCAAAACAGGCATCTATTCTGAATGTTTTAAATTGCAAGAGTAACGCCCATATACAAAGCAAAGCAGGAAACAAGCAAGACACCATAAACTACCGTCCGATCTCAGTACTACCAACATGCTCAAAGATATTTGAGAAAGCTATCTTAAAGAGACTAGACAATTTTTTACTAAACAACAACATAATTCACAAAGATCAATATGGTTTTATTTCCAAATCTAGCACTCTTGCAGCATGTGTCTCACTAGCTAATTTTATCGAAGTTAATCTGGATAAAGGGAACACAGTCGCGCGCTGGTTTCTGGACATAAGGAAAGCGTTTGATAGTCCTGAACACTCAATAATTTTACAGAACTAGAATCGATCGGTACATACTGCATTAAAACTGTTTGAATCATTTCACTCACATCGGCAACAGTACACACAAATTGGATCCTGTAAAAGTACATTACAGCAGATTACATGTGGTCTAGCTCAAGGTTCTATGCTATCATCCACGCACAACTTTTTTTTTATGTTTTAAGGATTTATTATTTACATATCTACAACATACTACCGACAAGCATTTTGTTTTGTTGACGAGAAAAACATATAGCAAAAGAAACGACAGGTCTGGCTTTTTCCAATTTTTATAATTTAATAATTTAAACTTAATTATTTACTGGTAAATTTATAAATTTTTCAAATGGGTTTTTTTCGTCAACAAAACAAAACTCCTGTCTGTAGTTTTAGTATGGTTAAAAGACTAAATCTTTAGAAAATTAATGAAAAAAATATTAAAATCGGTTAACCCATTCGAGCACAGTTTAATTTTAAACTTTTCATGTTTCTTAACCAATTTCGAGCCATCCTGTGGCAAAACTAGTGAAAAAATAAAATCCACATATTCTCCCTTTACTAGCCGGTATCCTGCCGCTCGGACCTTTATAACTTAAAATATGTGCAATTCTCTAACAAAGACAGACGATTGCGATGTTTCTTAAGATGTTCACAAAGAAGTTAAGATGTTCACAATTTCGCTATTTGAATGCGATTTAAACAATAAACTGCACCAAATAAAATAATTCATCTAAATAATTATCGAAGTATGGCAATTAAAACCAAAACAAATTACTAAATCGTTAACATAATTATACTTAAAATCAATACTTAAATATGATTTATTTTTAATATCCACAGAGTGACTCATAATAAGTCACATAAAATAATTTGATTACTCAACTTACGTTTATTGTAAGAAATACGCCTTCGTGCTGTTATTAATAAAAAGTTAAAAGAAATTGAAAAACGGTTATTATTCTTGTCGTTTAGGGGAACTAACTCAACTCCTATGTAATTTATGGAACACTATATAAAAACATAATACACATACTTAAAGTATCAACACATTTTGCGGTTTGGAAAATTATACATAGTTTTTCGTTTTTCTTTTTTGCCATAACCAGACAATAACAATTTAACGTACCAAAAATATATTATACAATAAAATTTTTTTGTAAAAAGACGAGTGAATAGAACAATAAATTTTGGGTATATGCTACAAGAGGATGGTGGTATTTTATGAAAAATATAATAAAATATACATATAGTATTTTTGGTGATAAATTGTGGTGATTTAGTTGAATATTTATATAGAGATATGTATGTATATTATACAAATATATAAAACATCAAGTTGTTCCACATATAAATTTCAGAGAATGTTTTGAGTGTAACAAATTTAATATGCGTATTAAACATAAACTTCAAATATTTATATGTTTGTAAATAATATCAATAAAAGCACAAAACACATTTTATGCAAATAAAGTTTTCAAACCACCAACCACCCCCAGCTTATATTTAATTATATTACATGCTAATATGTGTGTTCGTGTAAGAATTGTTTATACTTGATATTTTTTAACCTGAACGGATAAACCTTTGATTAATTTTGGACACCAAATATTTGACTGCATTGTTGTTGTTATCACTCTATGTACTTTTGATTAATTCGGTTGTTAGTTCATATTAATTTTATTAGGCGAAGTGGAAATGTTTAAAAATAATGTGTCAGATGGGAAAATTTTTTGTTGTTCCGATAATTAATAGGTTGATTTAAATGGTCACGTATTATGATGATTTGTTTGAATGTCATATGAGATTACAAAATAGGGAGAATATTTAATATATTTGAATTATATGTAAAGTTATGTGTTTTAATAAATTTTCAGGAGTTCATGATTTTTCTAAAAGGGGGTCCTGGCACAAACATCAACGTTTTTCTAATATTTAATTCATTTCAAAAGTGAAAACCAATTAATTTTAAACCGTCACTGTATGATATATAAGAAATGCAAGAAAAATCCATTTATCTATTGTGTTCACATTTTCAACTCCTCATTTTCCTTTATTCGTATCTATCTACACATTATAAACATTAAACACAAAACAAACAAAACATCAACTTTTCATGTATAAAACTTATAATATCCAACTGCCGAAAGAAAAATATATATAATCTTAAAATTATTTTTTATAATGTTAAAATAAAATAATAAATCTTTATTGAATATAGAAGAGCTTCCAATTATTTGTCAATTTATGTCTTTTCTGAACAAAAATGGCAATAAAAACGATTATTTGAATTTAAAGATTTTAATCTTAAGTTAAATAATAAAACTATCTTCTATTTTGGTTACACAAAAAAAAAGTCATTTTTTGTACGATTTCAATTCATTCGTATTATACTGGGCGACAAAGAGGATGAAAACGATAATTATTGGTCGTTATATTTTATGCCTTTATAAATAATGTTATAAATAGAAAAAATATTTAATGATTTACAATGTATATTTTTTTCTATAATATAAATCTTTGGAGATTTAATTTTTATTATAAAAATTGGAATGTGAATAAATTTGACTATTGGACCGGTATAAATTCTTAACTTGCTCATTGACAACTTGTAATAAATTAATCATTTCTAGATATCCTTTTAACTATCAGACGTGATTCATTAATTTAAAAAAATTCCTTCTCGACTTATTCTCAAAATGACATTTGAGAATAAAAATAGTTCTTGTCCATTAATCATAATGTATAAAACTTTAAGATTTTGTCTAAAAATGTATTCAAATTACAACCTTGATCAGATTTATTTAACATTGCGTTTTTGACTTACTTTAAAAATCCCTTCCAAAAAACTATGTGAGTGTCATAGGCTTAAAACTTCATATATATACAAGCTATAAAAATGTTAAAAAATGATAAACAGATTCGTGCATATAAAAGAAACAGTAAAATCAAAAAAAAGGACAAACTGGACGCTCTTTAAAACTAATTTCGTGGAACATATATAAATTATGCAATAATTCTATAACGTATAAAAACATAAGTTCAAGTCATTAATAACGAATATTTATTGCATTTTAGACCACTTCGGATTAATTTTTCTAAACAAAACATATCCCTCATTTTTATCTGTATTCAGCTCAACGCAGTTGACGGACGTTTTCCGCTTTCACATATCCATAATTTTTCAGCGCTTAAAAATGCAACTCAGACTTTCATGCTATTTAAAATGTCTTCTAGTGTTTCTAAGCACGCTTAGTAAATCATCTTCAAATCCGTTTTCAACGCTTGTGCGGATATGGGTTTTAATATTTAAACTTTAATGCGCCCTTTTGGTTCAACATGTTTAGACTTTTTAAAGTATTTTTTTATACCAACATCCACACGCAAGATTCATCGGTTGACAGGGTTGCTAAAATTTGTATTATCGTTTCATGGACATCTTTTAGGGTTAAGCTCAGAATACAACGAGTCGTTTTGCAAGGTCAACGCGAGAGCTGTTCACAGTCACATTATTAGGACATTAAATGCAAAGAACTAAATTCAACATCTCGACCGATTAATATTAAAATATAATAACGGATGTTGTGTAATGAATCCTGATCCTGATAGTGCAATCATTTGGGGGAACTTCGTGCCTTGTAAAGTTCAATTCCGACTAAAATCAATCTTGCGGATTCAAGAAGGTATTTCAAACAACATTAGAAAGGACCCTAAAGGACTCTAAAGACGCATATAAACCAAAACCATCACACAAACTACTTTCATATATATTCATTACATGTTATACCAAAAATTGAAATATTTTACTTACCCCATTAGTTTATGTTTTATCTCACTCTTCACCCTATTCGTCCCTATCCAATCATACTTAGTAACCTAGGCAATTGATGCACCGAAACAATAATTCAAAATTATGCAGCAGTTGTGCCAATATACAGGCGATAATTGACATAAGTAATGCAAAAAATCAAAAAAATGCAACAGTTGCGCCAACGTACAGGCGAAAATTGATCATAAGTAATTATTCAAAATAACACAACAGTTGCGCCAGTATGCAGGCGATAGTTGAAAATTTATAAACACAAAATAAATTATAATGATTTGGACTTTTAAAACGAATATAATAATATTGAATCTATGATAAACAAATTACTCTTGAAAATCTCTTATCACCGAATCACATATTGAATAATGTACTGCAACTATCAATTAACTAACAGAGCGCTCCCGAAAAAGATTCAAAATAACGAAATGAATTTAATTTTCTCAAAAAACACAAAACCTGAAAAATATTACTAACAAACTGTAAAATATTACGTGTTGTTTTTGTTTTGAAACCATGTAACAGAAAGATCGTGCAATCTATATCCAATCAAACCACAACCAATCCTTATACCAAACCACATCCTTCACATACAATAACCATGCAATCTATATCCAACATATATCCAATAACCATACTCAATCCAAACCCAATCCATACACAATCCATACCAAATCCATATAAAAAATACCCAACCATTTTAATCAAAACGAACCAAAACAAAAAACCCAAAACAGGAATTTTCCCAAAATTCACGCGCCAAAACTTATAACGCGAAAATAGTATATTTTCCTACAAGAGATGAAAACATTGTGTTTTTCGTGAGTAAACATTTGTTCTCGAGACGCGCTAGCGTCGATTGAGACATGTTTACGAACAAAAAACGTTTTTATCTCGCGTAGGAAATGCCATTTTTTCTATGATAGAATACATATAATCGATATTTACTCTAAATTATAAAATTAGAAACTGACATAATTACATTCAAAATTCATATTCTATTTTTCATGGTTGCGTTGTTTAAAATACTTTGTAAAATTATATGAAAAATCATAGCAACTACAATCTGTTATTCTTTTTACACTAGTGGAATAGACTTTTCATCTGCTATCATAGAAAAATATCTAAACTTATATGATAACCTAAAAAAACCCAAGTCTTTGTTTCACGCGCCATGTATAATGATTTGAATGACTTTTAAAACAAATATAATAATATTACACCGGAAAACTATTGAATCTATGTCAAACAAATTACACTTGAAAATCTCTTATCACCGAATCACTTATTGAATAATGTAATGAAACTATCAATTAACTAACACGGAATATAATTTAGCGGTATAAAAAAATAAATCACAAAAATTATAGAAATCAAAATGCAAAAGTAGGCTTACATTAATTTATTTCTTGAATGTTGTCTTCTTCGAAAAACCAGTCCATGAAACAAATGTTGATTGTCTATACAACGTCTATAATTGTCTATACTTTTTTATAATAAAAATCAGCATTTTTTCCTAATACTAAATTTACACAATATCTTTTGTTTAATTTTCAATTAATAACTAAACATGTGATTTAAATTTTTATACTATCTCTCGATCCAAAACAATTCGATCGCTTATATACACATATTATAGGTTTTCTGTTTCCCACTCCATTATTGTAACAAGCAATTTCCACTAATACAAACAATCATTTATGCAAAACATGTTTTGCTATGTATCATTAATTGAAACAAACAAATACAGTAGTACAAACAAAGGCTCCTACGCTTATTACAATTGAAGAAAATAAATTAACAAATTATTAGCGAATTCCTTTGAATATTAGTTTAGAGTAAATATTGAAAATACTCCGTCGTTACAAAATACCACAATTGTAAAATAGATTTTGTACAATATTTACTAACTGGTTCATCCTCAAATTGGTTTGGTTAAACCTTTATCTACGTCAAACAAATCCATATATGTTTTGACAATGGTTGATTTTGACGATTTAAATCACAACTGATAAAGCTTTTAGGAACTGGACATGTTGTAAGGGGTCACATAAAATAGGGACGATGACGTTTCATTCTCGGGCTAATAGAATGGTTGAAGTTACCATCTTAAATTAGAGATTTGTCCTTTCACTTGTTCTTGGAATTAGAATCTCACTAAAAGCGAGTCGTGTGTATGGCATCAAACTTAGTCTACGGACAATATCTAAAAATTCCTGCTCTTTACTTATACACGTTCCCACATCAACAATTTCTGACCCATCGAACATTATCGACAATTTAATACTGTCAAAGAGAAATCTAATTCCAGCTCACATCCGTTTCATCGGATTCGCACAATTCAGACATAAATTTTGTTGTGCATCTAAACCCAAAAAATAAACAATCCTCGTTCAGCTTTAAAACTGACGTCTGAGATAGAGATTTGTTTTTCAAAACAAATTTAAATAATAAACTATTCATTTTCAGTCTAGTGAATTATAATTTAACAAAGTAAATAAGTAAATTGATCATTTTTCGTATTTCTGTGCCTCTCGAAACTAGCTGTGTTAGTAGCCTAAATATTTTTTTCATTTAGTCGAGCTGAGTCTGGTGCGATTATTGCGATTTTTTTTAGTACGATTGTAATTTAGTATTTAATTTGAGTTTGACTTTCGTTATCATTTATTAAACCTTATCTCACTTCTGTCGGGCGTCCCGTGGCGGCCTATTTTTTTTATCGGCAGTTTAGTACAAATTAGCTACTAATTGGCAATCAGGGTAAGACTGTTTTTTAATGGATGCTTATTTACACTAGATGCACTAAATCATTCTAGTCAAATTTTTTTTACTTGCCTTGAGTACCAAGTAGTTGCTCAGTTATACTAAAATAGATTGGTAATTTAGTAGTTTTTAGCAGCTAATTGGATCCAAAATTAATTTAACATAAATGCCCAAATTTAGATTAAATTTACGTCAATAAGTTGTCAATCGATGATAGTTATTTATGTATCAAGGGCGTTATTACGCCCAGAAAGTGACGTAATCTAGCCCGAAGGACGAATATCGAGGGTAATATCCAGGCCTATAAGTGCATACAATATTTTATGGGAAACCGAAAAGGTTTTGTTCTACAAGTAAAACTGAATTATGTGAGTTAATAGAACCCATCGTGAGTAAGGTACAGTTGGTTTTTCTTTGATGCCCTAAACTCTATGTAAGCTCAGTATGCATTACTTCGTGCACCTCAGATGAAACGGTGTAACGATGTTGTTGACAGAAATCGTATTATAAACTTAAATGCCATGCTCAATCCATTGTGTGCTAGCTAAACCTAATTAATTTGACGAAAGTAATGACTTGTTCATGGCCGTTAATTGGGCTTGCTAGATTGTCGACAGTTTGTCAATTTTTATCATCAGTTGAGCTACAGCAAATCGCATGGCGGACATTCATATCCGTACATCTGTTTTAGAATCGTTCGAGTAGTGTGGTTCGCAATTCATCAAAAAGTTCACTAAACACAATATAACTGAAAATTCATACAAGTAGTTGTTGTATATATTCGAATCAAAAAATCATTAAATTTATTAAATTTTCATAACACAAATTATGTGTCTACTTTTGTTTTTCCAAATCGATCAACACATTTCCATTAACTGCACTTTAGATTAAAATTTTATTATTATTGCATGATTATTATTATTATTATTATATGTAAAATAATTCTCTCTAATTATTTATTTTTTGCGTTCAATAAAACTTTCTAAAATGGCAGGTTTCATTTAAATTTTTATGAAATATTACTATCGAAATATTAAATTGATTAATTTTAATTTATTTGAATTTAAAATTATGTGCGACAGAAATGTATTAATGTAATGAATACAAACACAAAAAGCAAACGACCACTTTGAAAAATTAATTATATTTCAGTAACTTAAAAATATTATTATATATTTTGTTTGCCTTATTTCATGTCGGTTTACCGATTTTTAAATTTATTTCTTCATAATATTAAGAAAATTATGGAAAATTATTATTATATTCTACACATAAGACAAATATTTTAATTTTTGTGATTTCTAATTTTTAGTCTTTTAAATTATATCATTGAAAAAATGGTGAAAACAGGACGCATCATTTACAAATGCAATCACACATATACATTTTCAATTTACGACTTAAATAAACGACCGCTATCTTCATGTATGAAAAGTTTTATTATCATAAAATTGTATTTAATAAATTAAAAAATATAATTTAATAAAATAGATATTTCTTTAAATGAATTGGCCAAAAAAATTGTAATTATAAGTTATAACGAAACTAAATGTTTGCAACATTAAAATATTTTAGACTTTTAACTTTAATGAATCTTGCAGTTTCAACTCACTTAAAATAAATTAGATGAAAATGCTACTCCATTTTTTTCTGTGAACAGAAACTTTAAATTGTTGAACAAATGGGCAGGATTTAATTAACTTTTGTTTTGAGAAATAAGTTTGTCGAGGTTAATAATGAATTTGTACAAACATAAACGATCACCTAGTTTACTCGTGACACGAACCGTCTAATCAATGATATAATTTAATTTAAAAAGTTTGTACAAAACAAAACAAAATAGAGAAAAGAGGAATTTATTTTGACAGATTTGCCATTACGACTTTTTCCCTCTCATTTCATACATTTTTGTAGTTACGTTCTCCCTATATTTATATATTAATTATACTTTAAGCTCACAATAAAGTACATCCATAGGTATAATTTAAAAACCGCACGTTCCAAATTGTATTCGAAACATGAACATCTCATTAAACAAATTATTTCAATTTTCAAGAATAGCTTTAACGTACATAAACAAGCGTATAAAAATTTGAATAGTTCATTTAATTAATTAAACATCAAAATATAAAAGAATTATTTTTTTAAGTTTCATCACAAAAAAATAAAAATTAGTAAACTCAAGACAAATATTCGTAACTTAAACGATCTAACAAAGAATACCAAAAATTTTAAATTGCAGAAAATAACAATAAAAAAATTTAAATTATTTAAACATAAACCGGAAATCAAGAGATAATAAAAAAAATTACAACCATAAAACCGTTTAGAAATATTTGTTTTAATGATCATCACCATCGTTCGATCTAATTCTTGTTGGTCTATTTCTAAACTATTTGAACGGTGATCCATGTTATTTTTTGTAATAAGATCATTGGAGTTTAGTAAACTTAATAAAAACCACATGCGGGATTAGAAAGTTGGAGGTGTCAAATTGTTCTATATCCATATATTCTATATATCTGCTTAAGCGTTGAAATTCTAAGACAATGAAATTTCAATTCAAAATATCTTATAATTGAATAACTGCGAAAGTCTTTAAAATTTTCGCCCCAAAAGTTAAACCAAATTATTATTATAAGAATATTTGAAAATTTTATTTGAATTTTTTCAAACTGATTATTTATTCGGAATTTTCATTTAACATTTAAATTTTGTTTATTTGTTTTTTATAAAATTTATTTATTCATTTAACGATAATTTACGCTTTTATAACTTTTATTATTATTAAAATTAATTTGATCCTACTTCGTTTTAAAATAAAAAAAAACATTTTTTTATTTTAATTTTAATTTGCATTCATCGACCGTATAATTAGGAATTTTCATTATTTTTCCTTGTAGAACAAAAGAAGAGAGTAAACCATCAAACTTGATTGCTAATAAATAATAATAATTTTTTTTATTAATAAATTGGCAATTAACTTATTTATTCGTTTTTTTGATAAATTCAATCAAAAAGTTTATTTACAATGTGATGAGATTTGCCGGGTGTTGGGTAGGTGGAAGGTTATGAATATATATCAGTTGGTATTTTAATTTTAATCAAATTATGCTTGTTGAATGGGAAATTGTATTTATGTTTTGTTAACTTTTAGGATGATCGAACATTGATTGAGTTTTATCCATTGGGTGGGTATTCGCCCTTATACGTTTGGTAGCTACTAATAATCAATATTAAGGAGCTAGTTAAAACAATAAAAATTAGTTAAAAATACCAACGCTTTTAATTTGATTTTATGTTGTAATCATCAGAAAAACCGATATAGGTCTCAACCACCTTTCAACGTTTTTTTCAAAGTAGAATCAATTTAATCAGGATTGAGAGGAAGGGGATTGAGTAGAATCAATTTTTCAATCAATTTTTTTTGTAAAAAACAACATTTCATGTACAACTAACTTTTATGTTCAAATGGATACTAATATAAGTCGTATTTTGTAAGAATCGGTCGAAAGTTCTGTAAAAAAAATTTATTTCCAGGTCGGCTGCAATCTCATTCACTCTGTAGGATTTTCGTGCACAACGACTGTCTACATCGTGACTGGAAATGTGTTTACTTATCTCTTGCACAACCAGCACGAGTGTTGCAATTTTTTCTGTGAAACCCTCAGTGTCGTTTTTTTGTTCTGTATCGGTATGACTCCTTGTCCTTTCTACCAAGAGGATGTTTGGTTTCTCTTTTAGTTTGCACGTTACTCACTCCGAAGATAGTACTTTATTTAACCAATCAGATTCAATGTGTCCCATAATTACATGTCGACTCAAGTTGTTTAAAGTTATTGGCCATACGACCAAAGCATTGACATTTGTAACAGTAAAGGATTTCCCGTACTACTTTGAATTTGATAACACAATGTGCATTATTGAAACCGTTTACCTTAACACATACTGCAGTTGCTACCTCTGCAACGGTTTAATTTGTTCTGATCATCTTTAATATGAGACTTAAAATTCTACGGTTTGTTGTCAGCAAAACCGTTCAACGAATTATTTGCAGTAATAACATCAAAAATGCAATTGTTCCCCGTGTACTTTATTGATTTTACTCTCTGAACCTCATCACACAGCTTGACGTGCATCTTGAGTTGAGCTTTAATTTCATAAAACTTTTTGCTAGCGAGGTGAATGTTTAAAAATTTAAATTTTTTCTTCTGTAGATTTTTCTTTTCTTCTTCTCTGCTTTTTACCTGCAGATTTGGTTCAACCCTTATCTATCTAGCTTGTATCAACTGGTGACCTCTTTTAAACCTGATCGTTTCAATTGCTTTTAAAAGTGTTTTAAACAACAGTAAAACTTAGTCAAAATATTTTTGTTATGACTAGCCCCATAGTGTGTGGCTAAGTCACGCCATTTTACATTTACATTATTTCACAAATTAAGCAATATTTTAGGTCGTACACATTTCATCAACAAAAGTAGCTAGTTTCCATTATAGGAGAGCGTACAGATATTATTTTCTTGTTTTCTTTTCGTTTAAACAAAAATATGACCACCGGAAACCAATATCCCTTTGTGATAGACATCCAGCTACCATGTGATCCGATCTTGCCCAATTATATGAGCTCTAGTTTCATGTTCCTATATGTTACAGCTATTTCAACACACAGATACTTTCTGCTGATATCGTCGATAATGCACGGTATATCCGAAAACACGACAGTTAAATGCGGTAAATCTTCTGATGCGAGCAGCAGGTTTTGTAGTTTGTTCCCAGATTCGTGCTATGGACAAAAGATAATTTTCAGTTTTATTGCTTCGGGTCACCAATATTCGATATCAATCTTGCAAGAACTGTACCAACTTGTTTGAACATATTTCTTCTTAATGCAATGTCAAAGTATTTTAAGTGCACACTTTGTTGGTCGATCTGTGATCCCCGGCTACTTTTGTAACCATTCTTTTATTTTAGTTATTCTTTCGTTACAGCCTGTCGCTGTCCAACCAGAACCGAACGCTAGCTATTGGCCGGTTACAATTAAAGAACAATGCCATAGACTATCCTACTCCGCTGCAAAAAATTATTTCAAATAAATTTCCTATTGTGTCCAGCATGCACAGTGGCTAAAACAATAATGGCGTCTACGGTAGTTGTCAAATTGTAGTCACCAAATTGCTTCCATTTGAAATGAACACTGATCCTGATAGTGGAATCACTATCAGAAAAATTAAAGGAACTGCCTGCCTTGTGAGGTCTAATTCTGACTGGCTTCAATCTTGTGGATTCAAGAAAGTATTTCCCCACTCCATTAAAACGACAGAATTGCACGCAAAAGAAAATAACAAGATAACGGATTTAACTGAGTAAAATGAGGAACTGGGACTCTGACGACCCCAAAAGACAAAGCAACCAAGACTTTCCAACACACCGCTCCAATCAATTTTTTACATTAAAAAAAATAAAAATGTTTTACGTAGCTAGGTCACATAGGATCTGTAATGAAGCTGTTATTCAAACTTCGTAATTTGGAGTCGCATTACTTTCTCGCGCGCATTAAATTTACATTAACAAGAACTTTCTAATTTGATTTTACCCTTTTCCAACACACTTTCTTGCACTCGGTTCGTAATCTTTTTTTTACAGAAATTTTTTTCAAGTTTGATATGAGCTAGTTGTGCAAACTCTTTAGTGGGTGCAAAACTTAACGAAAGAAAACTTCCCAAGAAAAAAACTCATCGTTTTTATCGTTTTGTTATTGTTTACAAACGGCCGTTAATAATGATATAAATAGAAGCGATATAGGGCTTCTCTCTCTTTTACTCTTTCTGTGCTAAACGGTGAACAGCTGTTTGCTGTCGATGGTGATTTTTCGACGTTTAGACATTGAGTTTTGTTTTGGGGTGTGGTTTTTTTTCAACTTTTTTTTACAAAAACCAATTAATTTGATGACAAACATTAATAAAAATCAAAGAAAATATTCGCAAAAAAGGGATCAAAAATTCTGGTTTGTACGCATATACAATACTTACTTAATACTTAATAACCTAGTAAATAAATTAGTAAAAATAAATGATAATTGTTTGCATGCCCGTCGTTTTATCAAGTTCTATGCTAGTGAATATTGTAAGAATAGGCAATAAACTGTTAAATAAATTAGTGAAATTAAATCATAATTGTTCGCATGTCCATCGTTTTAGCGTGATTCTATGTTAGTTAATATTGTAAAAACATGCAATAAATTATTAAATTAAATATTGAAAATAAATCATAATTGTTCGCTCGTCCAACATTTTACCATAATTCTATGTTAAATAATATTATAACGATAAGCAATAGAAATCGGTTGAATAACATATTAAAAATCATACCTATATTTTTTAGGAGAAATTCTGTGATAATTTTTTTTTAAAGACTGTTAGTCAATGAACATCGTAATTGTGCGAAGTTAAAATAATGATTTGGTGATAACGAGTCGATCATCCAAAAACCAACCTATAAAACACAAAAAAATTTACAAACAATCCGCATTGAACAATTTATCACCTGCCACAGTTGCGCCTGGTGTGCTGAATACGGCAGTACATTTCCGTACCGACCATTTTATATTTGGAATTTGGTGTGATCCATAAAAGATATTTCCGGAAAAACAACCACCTCTAAGGCTGGATAGGAGATTTCTAAACATCTACAAGTACTACCGGCGTAATTTTACCAAAGCCTGTTCTAAATGAGAATGTGTGAGTAAAGAGGCTCTTTGATCCGGGACCTGGACTAGCTATGGGATGAGTCATATTTTAACTTTATTCTAGGTGTGGGTGTGCATGATTATGGATGTGTATGTGGGGGTATGAGTGTGAATATATGGTTGTGTGGGTGTGGGTACGTATGAGAAAATAGCCTGGTTGCATGCGTGTGTGTCTGCCAGGATCCAGTTGGAGCCATATAAGCGAGAATTTTGCCTGTATATCGCGAAACTTGTTGATAAAAACTTATAAATAAAAAAAATTAAAAATGAATGGCGTATTATTATTTACTTAACCAATTGTTGTAGTTTATCGTTAATTTGATGATGGTATGAAGGACAAAAATTCGAGAATTAGCAGTCACGAATAGACTAATAAAAGAAGGTATTGCGGATGAAAAATATCGTCATTCTATTGTTATTCTATCAATGTTTGGACCAGTTATTGCATCTCAACGGATAATATTTTAGTCAACTCGATACTTCTTATACTACCTTATAATGTTAAAGTGAATTCAATATTATTTTTGAAGAATTTCTTTTAATCTGTTTTTATTAAGTTTGGAACAAAATATCAATATTACAACGGCACTTCGGGTTAGGCATCTCGGTTGTTAAACAGATGTGTGGTTCGGAAGTGATTTTATAAATAAAAAAAACAACTTCCAAAACGTGAAAATATAATGACATCATCAATTGATTCACGGATTGATTTATACAAGTATGATCAATCTATATTGATAGAAGCAATTGAACAACTCTTACTAAATTCTGATGTACAAACTGGCGCTTATGGGCATGAACGTGTGCATGGTTGTGTGTGTATGTGTGTGAGTGTGTGTGTGTGTGTGAGTGAGTGGGCGAGGTGCGAGAGTGTGTGTGTGTGAGTGTGTTAGGATTATGGTAGTGGACGTGGTGATCGCGGTTCTTTTCGTCTAATACGGGCCGCCAGAGTCTACTTATTTTCACTTGCTTTTTCGTTCAATCCGTTTTTATGAGATACGCGTACAATACCGTTATTTGAACTGGAACAGCAGGTTTTTTTTTTTTTTTTTTTTTTTTAATAAAATGTGTTGTGTAATAGGGTTTAGAATATGTGTCACAACAACACATAAATACCTTTTAAGACCTAGGTCTAGACCTGGGTCCCACAACAACTGGCGTTCTGAGGTGTAGATTAACGCTTTTTTTTAAACATCTGTGGGTTGAAGCCACCTGAGACTAAGTGTTCCGGCAAACTATTCCATTTGTACGCAGTTCGGACAAAGAAGTCTCTCTGCGATCTGCCAGTATGACAGCGCGGGATCTTTACCGTTTCACTGGTTGCGGCAGCCGATTGCCGAGTGGAACGGGGGTAAGAATAAGTTTGAGGCATGATGCCGCTGATTTCATCTGAGCACTGCTGATGACGATATTTGTAAAAAACAACGAGGTCAGCAACAGTGCGACGATGTTGTAGGGAATCAAGTTTTGATGTCAAAGTTCGATCACCTACAATTCGTATAGCTCGCTTTTGAACAGAGTCCAAGAGGGCCAAGATGGAAACAGAGGCAGCACCCCAAACTTGACAGCAGTACTCCATACAGGGACGAATATAGGACTTATAAACATGGAGCAATTGGTATGGAGTGAAAAATTTTTTGCATCTATTTAGGAGGCCGAGTTTTTTAGACGCGCTTTTTGCCATCGCCATTACATGATCGTTCCAGAGTAGGTCATTGGAAACTGTGACACCCAATAAACGAATGTTTTTACATTCACCTATTGGTTCATCACACATACTAAATAAAATATCTTTGGGGAACTCGGTCTTTAATCTGGAAACAATCAACAGCTGTGTTTTGGTGGAGTTGAAATTGACAAGGTTTTGGTCACCCCAGTCGGCGACTTTATTCAGGTCTTTGTTCACGTTGATGGCAGCGTCTCTCCGGGCAGGATTAATTCGTTCGTGCATTATACCTTTTGAAGGAAGGGGCTCGAACGACTTGTGCAGAGTACTATCATCTGCAAAACTATTTATTGGGTTGCTGGTGATTTTCAACAATTCGTTGATATAAATCAAAAATAGGGTTGGGGACAATACTGAGCCTTGGGGTACACCAGCGTTAATTAGTTTAGACTCAGAAGAATATCCGTCTAAGGTTACCGAAATGTGTCGGTCGGATAGAAAATTTTGAATCAGCTTCACAACATTGGGATGAAAACCGTACGCAACGAGCTTGTTGATTAAGTTGGCATGCCAGACTCGATCGAATGCCTTGGAGATGTCTAAAGCGATAACGTATGTTTCACCACCTTTATCAAGTATGCTGTTCCAACAATGCGCTACATAGTTTAATAGATCGGTAGTTGATCTTTTGTTTCGAAAACCGTATTGGCTGTCGGATATTAAATGATTTTCTTCCAGAAATTTTGAAATATGTGTATTAATATAATGCTCATAGACTTTGGATAGGACCGATAGTAAAGCTATTGGCCTATAATTTGAGATATCGGATTTTGGTCCCTTTTTGGGGACGGGCTGGACATTTGCCAACTTCCAGCACGAGGGAAATATACCAGATTTGTAGGATTGGTAGAATATTTTAGTTAAAGTTGGTGCAAGTTCTTTGGAAAAGGTTTTTAAAATAATGGGTGGAATATTGTCCATTCCTGATGCTTTGTTGATGTTTAACCCCTTTAAAAGTTTAGCGACTATTTTGGGTTTGAAGTGAAGTTCATTCATATTAACTCCTGAAGACTGGATTTGGGGTATTTCTTTAGGAGTTTCCAAAACAGTGGAGTTCAGAGCAAAGCGTTCAGCGAACAAGTTAGCTTTTCTTGCGGGATCATTGACGATTAAATCACCATCAATAATAGGGGGAATAGAAAATTTTGTACCAGAATTTAAAGAATTAATGGCACTGTAGAAACTCTTGTCAGAAACAGACATAGACGTAAGTTTTGAGGCTTTCGCTCTGTCAATTTCGGACTTTTCGTTTGAGATAATCTGATTAGATATTTTGTTGGCCTTTAAATATTGGGATCGATTAGTGGGAGTTTTGTTATGAATCCAAATATTAAATGATCTACGTTTGTTTCTAAGTGCCGTTTTGGCAGCTTTCGAATACAAGTATTTTTGTTTGGGTTTTACTATGGAGAAAGGGACAAATTTATTTATAGCAAATGGTTTCTGTAAAGTTTTGAGCAGAAACATTTACATTGTCAGTGTAAAAACAATGACGGTCGAAAGGGAAACCATGGAAAAAATTTTGAAGACCACTCTTATCCATTTTTGAGTAGTGAAATATTTTACGGGGTTTGGGAGCTGTAGTTTTAAGTAAATCTGTTTTGATAACTGATGAGATTAAATAATGATCAGAATTTCCAATACTACCTTTCGCAATATCGACACTCGTAATATCTAGCATTGTGGTAAGATAGAGATCTAGTAGAAAACTATTATCACCGCCATTACGGGGAGTGAAAGTCGGGCTTTTTACAATTTGGAATAGGCCCTGAGACGCGGCAAAAATTTCTGCCAGTTTTCCACTATTGTCAACATCGTCGGTCGATTTGGAGAATTCCAACCATGATTTGTTGTGGACGTTGAAGTCACCGGTAACGATAACTTCACAATTAGGGGACTTTGCTCTACTCTCGTCCATAATTTTTGTCAGTATATTAAAAAAGTTTGGGTTACGTTTGTTGGGGGACCGGTATAAAGCTATTGTAAAAAAAGTCATTTCTGGAAGACAAATCTTTAAAACCATTGTATTGAAGCCGTCACCGTGTAGTTCAAAATTTGGAAAGCGCGTGTACGCAACACTCTCATGAATGAATGCGCATACGCCCTGATGGAGTTTGAAAACTGATTCGAGCCTATATTTGGAATTAAGCGATTCTATAAAGAGAAAATTTTCAGAAACTTGTGTTTCTGTAAGGAATAGAATGTTCGGTTTGTCGTGCTCAAGATGATGTTGCACGTGGTCATGGTTAGCGTTCAATCCGCAGATGTTTTGAACATGTATTTTAAAATTTTTTATTGATTCATATATGTTTTGTCCCTGCAAATTCCGTGGACATGCCGCTTTATGGGCGGGTGGATTGCGCAAATTTGCTTTACCACTTGCAGACTTATTTTTTTTCGGTTGTACTGCCATATATATCAAAATGTTTATTTTATTTTTTTGTGTTTTATTTTAAAATGCATAACTAAGTAAAAAATCCTATCATACTACAAAATATGACATATGCCAATATTTCATGATAAGATGAAGAAATAATAACAAAATAATAAGTGAAAAACAAATTGTGAGAAATTTGCAGAAAACAAAACAAAACTAAATGCCAATAATCCAGCTGATGCAGCGCACACCAGACGCACCGCCCACCACTTCAATCGAGGCACAAAGCCCACACATAACTACGTGTTGGTTCGATTCCTCGGAAGAGCTAATGAGCGGTACCGCTACGGAACGCTGCCCAGCTAAGACTGGAAGTGCTGCCGTTGACTAATTAAAGTTCGTCCGCCAGCACCCTAAGATATCATCTTGGCTAATGACATCTCCTGCCATTGCCAGTGGTATGTGATATCTCACGCTAACTCATATGTCAATGGCAGGGACTGGAGTACGCAGGGTAGTCAGACCCGTAGATCAACATTGATCATAATCGATCATAATCGATCCCTCCTGCGGCTTGGGGCTAAATAAATCTCATCTGTGTGCGCGGCCTGCTATGCCACTTCGTTGATCATACAACGAAGCAGCGCTTCATTACATATCCAACTCTTCATGCCAACGAAAATTTATTATTATTATAAATGCCAGCGGTTGTTTCAGTTGATCCATAACTTTGAATAACTTCAGCATATAAACATTTTTTTATTTGTTCGTGTTTATATCGTGATAATATCGGTGCACCGCCAGGTAATGCTAATCGTACACGACCACCTAATAGTTTTGAACTTTAATATCCGGTAACGAACATTTCATCATCTTTTTCATTAAGAACAGCATTGCACATTGGTTCGCTTTATTCACATTCATTCGGAAACAAATTTAAAGATCATGTTATTGAACACACTAAGGTTAGTGTTATTATACACGTACACATATATTCGAAAACTAACCAGCTTTTTACAAAACAAACATATATTTTTTTTAAATTTCTTTCTAATATCTTTTATTTATTTACTTTAATTTTACTAAACTTCACTAATTAAAATAAATTTTGCTAATTTCTTATATTTAAAATCAATTTGACTATTTAAAAAAAATTGTTCTTAGCCATTAACAAACAAATTTACTCTAAATTAATGTATAAATTTTATACTAAACATTTAAAACAATTTCTGTATAAAAATTAAAAATTCTGATGTATGTTTTCAAGTGTTTTCGCCTTGAAAAATATAAAATAAAATAAAAAAAACTGAAGTTTCTCGTCTTAAGTAATTCTCATCGTCTATTTCCACTGAATGACATTTTATTATAGATTCGCACCCGCGTATATATCAAAAAAACTACGAAAGTGCGTGGAAAGAAAATGAAACAAAAACAGCCATTAAACTGGTTGTTCATTATGGATAAAACGAACGATAGAAAACACATCGACAACGTTGAACTGTAAAGAACATTCAGGAACAAATGCTTCGTAGCACATTGCTTTGGGAATATTCCATGTTACCAAATAAATCTGGGTTTTAATTTTTATTTATTTATTAAAGATAACTGTTTATATTTATTTGCGATGCTGCTTGCAGAATCTAGTCGAGTGCCAATTGTTCCAGCTCACAAAATTGCAAGAGAATATTAAGAAAAATAGCCAGACACAACCCTTGCTATGATCTCTTTACTCTGTTAGAAATATCCAAGGCTTTCTCACGGCTCATTTTGTGATTCATCTCTAATGATGCTGACGATTTTTCTTAAAACCACGGCAAAATTGTTCATAAGTTTCCTTTTTCCTTTGGTGAGCAAATTTTCGACGGAGTTGGGCGCAGGATTTTTGCGAACTTTTGTGTACATTTTTTTTATCTTTACCGGATATTGATGCATCACAGATTATCCGCTGAGTCAGTTTTTTGTTTTTCGATGTTATTGCAACGTTTTTCTACTTTCCTTAAATTGACCTGACTCTCATTCGATGAACGAAATTCCCAAATCATCTTCAAGATTTGATCACTGATTGGTAAGCAAAAGCACCAGGTTTAATTAAATATTGAACACCTAAATTGTCGACAACAACAGAAAACAATACAGAAAGCAATATTTCTAACTACTTCCAATAACCTTAGAAACTCCAACAAATGATTGTAGAAAATGCGTCCAAAATAACACACAAAGTTAACACTTAAAACTTTATTCACAAATAAAAAATAACTTTTTTCTATTTATACAGTTTTATGTTTACGAGACAGTATTTCGTTTACAATTAATTTTCACTTAACATCATCGTATTCCACTTAAACTGTTCAAACTATCGCAGTCTAATTTTAAACTGATTACAGCAGAAGGTTATAAAATTTTTCTTAATTTGCAAATATTCTAGGTAAATCCATTCTTTAGAAAGAACGCTCTAGAAATTCTTATGAAATCTACGTCATTATTTGGGACACATATATGAACGGTAACATATATTCATGTTACTTTTGTTTTTATTATTTTATTTTTTTCTTTGACACGTTTTCTTAGAAGCAATGTGACGTAGATTTTAGTTTTTAAGTATTGTATAGGGGAAATTACGATTGAATACTATTTGTTTTGTATTTCATTGCGATTATGTAGAATCGCAACAATATTTTTAATGAAATCTAACATATTCATGTTCTTTTTCATTCTGTTTTCTGAACCGTTCGTACTGTCTGGACTGGGTGAAATTCAGTCAGTTTCGCAATATCAATGCTCCCTTTCCGTTGCATCCCGTTTTTAATCGAACCCAACATTGTTCAGTAACAAAACAAGACTTTAACGACTGAGCTAGATGGCATATGATTTAATTAACTTTTTCCCACCGCCTAAATTGCAATCACCTTCGATCATACAAACCTTCTTTCCGTGTACATTCGCAAAAGCAACTTTACTCTTCCTGTCTTCTATTCAACTGTTATTAGACGAAGCAGTCCTTTGTTGTCTAGTTATTAGTACAACTTGAGTCTGTCTTCAGTCAGTAACAATCTCTTTTACATGCTAGACATCTGATACGTCCTGTATGGATCGTGACTTATGGCGACCCATTCGTCCACATTTCCGTCAACTCATTTTTCTAGCGAAATTAAATTTTTTTCTAAAATTTATATTTTATGTCCTATTATGCTTTTCATCTGGTTTTTAGTAACTTAAACCAAAGCTCGGTTCATTTTTTTATTCTATTTTTTTTTTTTCACTTTTGCGCTTCATTAAAGTATTTCGGAACCAACCATGTTCACTTCGTGGAGTCAATTTTCTCATACATCCGTTCAAGATGCTTACCAAAACCTGTATTTTACCAGCTTTCAAACCCTGCTAATACAATTCCTGTGGTTATCGCAACATTAAAACTAGTTAAAACGTTGACCGTTTTGTTTTTTTTCGCCACTGTTTCAATTTCTATAGACTGCGAACTGGTTATTCTATAATCTTTCAAGTCTGTTTTTCGTGTACATTAAGTGAATATACGACGAATGTTTGATAAACAGATTGGGTAGCTGCGGTCAATTTCAGTCGAAATAAGATTGCAGATTGTTATTAGAACATCACATGTAAGACTTTTTTCCACACACGTTTACCACCGGTTGAACATCAGCGTCATTACATTTTATAGATGACACAAATCCCATAACAATCCCACAACATACATAATTTCAGTGCAAGATCTACAAAAATCCTACAATAAATTTTTAAGAAGTTTGTCTCTCTTTTTGTGTCGAATTTAAGGACCTTGGGTTAAATTTCTGTCAGCATTTAGAACGAAGGTCTTATGAACAATTTATGGTTCATGTAAAGCTGCTGAAAATCATGAAATCATACAATTCTAGTTGGCTTGGTCATATAGAAAGATCCCCGTTAGACAGAATCATTAACACAGTGGGTGAGGTTCTGCATGTGTTAAAAAATTAGATAGGATAAATAGGAATATATAACTAGAAAAATTAGATAAATAGGAATACTAAGCCTCTAAAAATTGTTTGTGTAATTTTAAAATCGTTCGATATTAATCAGGCTGAACCCTTTACTATAGCCTATTCTAATCTATTTTAACACTTCGGTGACTTTGTTTGTTAATCTCTTAATGCAGAAGATTGTTACAAAGTTTAATAGTGGTGCAATTGTATTGAACGCCCTATTACGTATTTATTTTGTCTTTTCGTTGAGCCTTCCTGCTATCCTAAATAATCACTAACTGCAAAAGTACTCTTCCCATGTTAAACCGTACGGTGAAACTTGGAAATTGTGGATTCTCAAAGGGTTAAAAATAAGTTAATCTCCAAGCCTCATAACCTTGTTACCTCCACACGGTGGAGTTGCGAAAACGTCACTTACATCGATTTTACTTTTGGCCCCGTAGAGCCACGCAAATTTAATCCCATGTTTCTCAATGTAAGGTTGTAGCTTAGATCTAAATTGCTTGAAACTTTCCTTTCAAGCAACTATATACTCCTTAAAAGCTAACCTACCAGAGCGAGTGAACAGAAGTGTCATCGCTAGACTAGGTTCGTACCTAACCGATTACCATAATCGGTGGAACGATGCATCTTAGTCAAATGCTTATGCTCTTTGATGTTCTGTACATCAAACTTTAGGTTGTTCGCCCTTTTATGCCTCTTTTGGGTAACCCGTGGTACGTCCTGCTCTTTACTCTCACGCTTGATCGTTCAGAAATCCTTGATCGTCCAGATCAATTATCCAAAGAATTTAAAAACTAACCGCTGAGGCCTTTGTGCAAAATGGGGCTCGCTACAATCTGCGTGTCTGAAAACGCGCTTTTGTCCTCGGTGACATCGTATTCCGTCGATACATCGTTTAGACTATAGAGTGACGCCGAAAAGGTGCTAAGTTCTATTTACCTCCCAAATTTGGGAAAACCAAAGTTATCAAATTAGTTGGTAACGCATCATTCGAACTGGAGGACGAGATTTTCCGATGACGTGAAATATATCATTCTCGGGGTTTTGGTTCGAACCCGATTCCCATTTCGTATTTTTATTTTTTTGTGACTTTCAGGACGAATGTAGTAAGCCAGACCGCCTCCGGTATTGAGCATACCACCTCGGGTAAACGTGGTTCTGGATCCTCTTTTGATGATATTCTTAATCAAGGCGGCTACGCAGGACAAAACCTCTTTTTTTTAATCTTGATCTAACGGCTTTCAACAGTGACAATTATCTAAAGTTTACGCAAATGAAATCCTATGTTTCTCAATGTGATATCTGTAAGAGTGTCAAATCTCCTAACGTCGTACTACGTTCTCCCGTGACAACATTCCTGAAATCGGAAAGTCTCGGCCAACGATAATACATTGATATAATCGGGCATTACCCCCGAACTAAGTTCGGTCATATAACAATTTTGATTGTCTTAGATTATCTCACTAAGTTTCCGTTTCTTTTTCCTTTACGGAAACTTAACTGCCGAGCCTATCTGTAAACTGCGGGAAACCAATGTGTTCCATGCTTTTGGTTGTCCCCAAACAACTCAGACAATGGGTCACAGTTTAGATCTAAATTGTTTGAAACTTTCCTTTCAAGGTGCTACCTACAAGCATAATCATTGGACTACGTGCGTATCTGTCCGAATACCATCCTCGGTGGGATATGCATCTTCGATGTTCTGTACATCAAACTTTAGGTTGTTGCCTCTATTATGCCTCCTTTAGGCTATCCATGATAACTTATGGTACGTCCTACTCTTCTCCGTCGCTTGAATTGTCAGGACGAGAGGGAAGAAACCTTTGACTGTCCAGATGTATTATTCAAGATTTGCTCCCAAATTAAAGAGCTTACAGCTGAAGGCTTTGCGCAAAATGCAGTTCGGTACAATATGCATGCTTAGAAACTTGCTTGTCTCGCTTGTCTCCGTCTCCGGTGACATCGTTTTCAGTCGAATCTTTGTTTAGAATGACACCGAAAAGCAGCTAAGTGAAAATTAGCTAACGAATTTATGAAGGCCAAAATTATCAGGTTAGTTGGTAACGCATCATATGAATTAGAGCACGTGATTTCCCGATGACGTGTTATTCCGATGACGTCTATCATTCCAAAAACGTGCGTCAATAGATTATGCTTCCCGAAAGTTCCCATTTCATTTACTATTATGGTAGAAATGAGCCAATGACTACACAGATTATGGTAGAAATAAGCCTATCACAAGAATGCTACAGAACGCGAATAAAAATGCTCAAAGCTTCGATTTCCATCACAGTAAATATAAGTTAAAACAGTTACTTTATTCGAATCAATGATAACTGATAACTCGACAAGTGCTCTCTGCATGATATCTTTTTATAATTTTAATATTTTACTTTTTAATTTTTAACTAATGACGCGCAATCAAATCGATTGTAAGCTCATTTTAATGTGTATTCATGTTTTGTCTTATATGGACTTCATAGGAAAATCTACCTATTTTTAAGTTTTATTTTTATTCTTAAAGTTAACAGCAAGAGCCATACGCTAAATAAAATACTTCCCTTTTTTGTTTTTGACTATTGCTTTTTTTTTGCATGATTTTTGTATTTTTTTTTTTAAGTGCCTTTGTGCCTTTGTGTTTATAAACGGGTTTTTTTTTCTTTACACGTGTGCGTATTTTATTTTATCCTTTCTACTTGTATTAAGTATTGTGGCTTCTTTGCATGTTGTTCGCTTCCGTCCTACTACACTACAACCGAGCCTTGTCTGTGACAAGGTGAATTCATAGTAGCGATATGAAATTATTCCAATCATGTATATATGTATGTATTTTTACCCGTTGTGTATTTATACATGGATATTTATATGGTTGATAGGCTCTTATTATGTAATTAAATATGACATAATTAGAGCTGGAAGTGTGAGCAAGCGCTGTTAAGTCTGTTGTATGTTGTATGTATCCGAAATACCCTTCCCATTTTTCTTATATATCGGATCTGCCACCTTTATTCGGTCCTCGATTATAATTGTTTTGTCTGGCCCAGTTAGCTCAGTCGGAAGAGCCTAAGAGTCTATATCTCGAGATTTCGGTTCCAGCCCGACTCTTATTTCGTTTTTTATTTTTTATGGTTCTCAGGACGAATCTAGTCAGTCAAACCTCCTCCTTTCGTCCTGTCCTGTAATGGCCGAGCAGCATTATGGCAAATGTTTCCACTACCCGCATTATTCGAAAATGTGTTTATTCATATTTTCAAAAACTTCTCATCCCGTCTTATAATAGTGAATATCTAAATCATTATAAACATGAAGGAATAATAATTTAATTTGATTAGTTTGAATTTGTTTGCTGAAAAGTTTAACCAATATCTAATTGGATGGTATCAGTGCAGCATATGGATACTCCCGATTGGTAAGCCTAACGTAAAGGGAGTCGGACGTAGGAAGAATGTGGATAACGAAACCAGAATTTTTTTCAATCGGGGTCTGATCTATGGTTCTTCTGACTCATAGTGAGACATCATTTTAAAGGAATTTTTTTTTTTCTTTGTTTTTTGTAACTTTCATTAAATATTTAGTATTTATTTTGTTATATTTGGAAATTTGTAAAATAATGCAGGACTAGCGTAGCGATAGTTGGGATAGGACGGTTGTAGCAGGATCATCTCTTCTGGAAACCTGGGTGGTGATTTTATTTGATACACGCATTTGTTTTAGAATTATTTTTGTTTTTAAATTTTCTTGTGAGTGAGGTCGGTCGAAAGAATTCACAACACAAATAAGCTAGTATGGGTTGAAGACAAGATTGCGTGCGGAAGATTACAAAATGGGTTGAAAAGTATTTAAAAATGTATATATGAGGCATTTCACGCCAACTAAGTGTGAAAAACAAATGTTTGTGCCTCAAACTTTGGGAATAGGTAGTACTTTATGAGAAAACAAGTATCAAATTTAAGATCTACCGTTATCTTAGCTTAAGATCTACCGTTATCGAGATTATCTCACAGAATGAGAAAATATGTACGCTAAAACCACGTTTTATTATCTTTGGGTCTGTTTTTGGGGCAGTTCCTGGTCGATGCCCATCGGAAAACAAAAATTAATCGTAAGGAAATAATAAAAAGAAAAAATTAAAAAAAAAAATTGAAAAAAAAATCGTGACATATTTCTCGAAATCTCGGTTTAAAAGTTTTAACCCTTAAAATAAGGGTGAAAACTACCCCAAAAATTTTGAAAATATTTTTATCGTAATCTATGGTCAAAATTCTAACAAAATCATGTTTGCCCGTTTTTTTTCAGACGCACCCGTTTTCCTACAAAATTCACAAGTTTGTGATCGAGGTAAAAAATCGAATTTTTTAAGCGCCTCTGACGGCCATGGTGTTAGTTAAAAAAACTGAAAAAATTTGATACTTGTTTTCTCATAAAGTACTACATTTTAAGTAGTACATTTAAGTAGTACATTTTTTTTTTTTGCTTTTTTAGAATCAGGAGGTCCTAAAACGTCGAGAAATGTCAAAAAAAGTGGGGGTAAGAATTTCACTTTGAGCTCATGAATGTAATACTTAGGTCTTTCAGACCGAAGTAATTGATTCCTTAAGTATAAGGCTCCATCAGGGGCGTCAATTGGGTAGGGCTGGGGGGGGCATTGGCCCCCCCCAAGGATCTGATACTATCAATACATCGATTCAGTAAAATCATCCAATCGTGATAGAATTATACACTATAAAAATTTCAATGCACTGTTATTTTGTAAATTCGTCTAATTTTTAGAAGATTTACTTAACTAATATACCAATTTTATCGCATACTATTAATTGAAATATATCTGATAATATAATTATTACGTTACATATTATTTTGGCCCGACTAATATTCAAACCATTATCGTTCTTTGTATCAAGGACTAGAGCGCCACCGATACGAAAGGCGGTCGTATTGCTTCTAATCTTCTTATGAAATCAGTTTTATAAACAAAACACGATCGTTCTTCCAAAAACGCCGTGGGTGCGTATTTTGACAAAATTCTATCGTATACTATAAGGTGCGCGGCATCACCGCTTTTAGAAAAACGATTGTGTTTTGTTTATAAGATATTCGTGTCTGAGCCAGAGGAAACAAAATATTTCATTAGTATAAGGTTGCTCGAGAGCTTATAGTGCAGTATTTAACATTCAAATTTCAATTGTTATTGGCCATTGGTAATTTATATAAACTTAAAAGTAGGTACATGCAGGAGAACACAACCTAATTATACCCCACTTATTTGGAGAAACCTGACTGTATGGCCTTGTTTTCTATCTATATCATATTGTACAAACTTTACAAGACTTTTTTAAAAACAATAAATTAAAAACAATTCTAAAATGTAAAATTCTATAACATATCAAAAGTTTTCTTGATAGTTGTGCTAATTTTTATAAAATGAATGAAAATAATTACGGGAGTAATTTAAATTTATTGGGTTATTTCCAGTGATTTTACAATAGTGAATGTTTTATAATGGACAAACAATATTTTCTAACGACACGAACAAATATTTAAGTTATGTAAATATTTTCAAAGTATGTTATGAAAACTTGCTGACAAATTCTTTTCGCCATATGGACTATAATTTTTAATTCATAAAGTAGCAAAAATTATATGTTTAGTTGGTTATAATAAAATCCAAAACGTCAATCTTTGTTCATTTTTTTTATACAGTCACAGGGAGGGAGAAACCATTATTTTTTTGTGGTAGGATTTTCTTATAGATTTAAAAGAAGCTCGCAATAATTGTACAATTTAGAATCAAATGAAAAATTTACGCACGTTTATGGGTAGTTAACTGACCAGACGTCCCACGTTGCGTGGAAATGTCCCACATTTCATTGCGTTGTCCCACGGAGAAATCTGTCCCACGAAGCGACCCACGAAACAAATATTTCCACCACATTTGCCCGCATTATCGAAATAATCGAAAAACCTTATATCTACCTACGTACAGTTTGCGCAATATCTTAGTCAAAGCAATGGCTTCACAGTTTTTTCTTGCAGTTTGTATAATGTTATGTATATGTTGATTTAACCATATTGAGAGAACAAACCAGTGCAATATTTTTTTTACTAAAATAGTGTTTTAACTATAATTTTCTTAGAAATAACTGTCACTTCAATAATTTACATATCTTTTAATGTCTAACAGATCTACCTCAGCGAAAATGTTTCTTTGTTTATAGAAACATCTCCCCGGTGTATATACGAGAGATCGAAAGTATATTATGTAAAACAAAATACAAAATATTTCACTTAAAAAGTCTCAGTTTTGCGTGAATGAATTTATCATAAAAAGTTAAATTTTTAAACCAGAGTTTACAATTTTCCTTTATTCGAGCACTCATTTCAATCCTTTGAAATAATATTCAAAAATTAAAATGTTCATAATTTGAATATCGTTCTTACTCGTAAGAGTAAAATTTTTGTTTTTTCGATTTTACTCCTTTGGAGCAGATTACATTTTCCTGTTCTTTCATTCGATTTGCAAAAGAAGAAAATTAGTCACTCTACGTCATCCTTTATATTCATTTTTCTAACAATACATGAATAATTGAATGAATCATTCGAAGCATTTTACATTGGAAAGCATCAAATTTGACGCAAAAATAAATGTTTTGAGTATTTGAAAGAAAATATTTATTTTAATTTAGTAGCAAAAATGATATTTTATTATTTTAACTCCTGTATATGAGAGTGTTATATTTTTTTTAAGCTACGCACTCTGAAAGAACAAAGTAAAGGAGTGGTATAAGTAGCGTTTCAAACTCTGTTTAAAACACACTTTAACTAGGTAGCTCAAAAGTAAAATTACTATTTTCTAATTTATAATCCTTTTTCTCAATAAAGAACAAACAAAGCAAACAGCATAAAAACTTGATAAATGGTATAGATTTGCAAAAGATAGAACGAGAGGTATACTGTTTACCTCTTATACTTACGGAATACAGAAAAGATATTTATTATTTAGTAAAATTAAAATAAATTGTTTCAATTGTTTTGCAGTTTTTACTTGTGTAACAAAAGTTTTAAGCTAATTTAAAAGGTAAATTTATACTAATTTTTAAAATTATATTTAAAAAGTTCTCCTGCAAATCAAGACGGATAGAAAACGTTTACGTAAATTCTTATACGATATTAAATTGGACTATACTTTTATAAAAAAATCAAAATATAACGACGCAAAAGTTTAGTGTATTACCAGTCGGAGTGAATTTGCAAATTAACAGTGGACATTATGATATTAAAAGACATATAGATACATATAAACATAAAAAAACGTTGCTATAAGCCGCCAGCTCCAGTAGCTTAAACAAGTTTTGTTGTTATTTTGTTGCAATTTACGCTGATAACACGAACACCAATTTTAGTGGTGTCACGTCAAGGGGTGAAAATTTAAAAACAAGCTAAACTCGAATTTGAACCAGAGTGTATTGGGTATTGGATTCGCAGCCCATATTCTAAATAATGCAATAAGAAGTGCTGCTGATTTAAATGGCAGGGTTAAACAAATTTGGATATTTTACTGCCTTTACTGAAGACGTTGAAGGAGTTCTGCGGCAAAAGTAATGTCGAACATAGCCAACTTATTAGATACAGTGAAACTCGCTGGCTGGCGGTAATGCCAGCACTAGAAAGAATTTTGAAAATGTACGAACCACTTCCTAGCAAGCACATTTCCTGAATGTCCTATTAAACTAAAAGAATTTTTTGAAGAATTAAATGGTAAACAAATAGTTAAGGAAAGCATTGAATAGTAAATTATGCACAATCTAGCTAGCACGTTTTCACCGTTCCACTTTCTCGCAATAGAAATTCTAATTAGTTAGTATTTGGAAGAATGTCCCACATTTTAACGATTTTGCTCTGGTCAGTTTAGGGTAGACATGACTCTTTCTCTCTGAGACAAATAAAGGAAAACAAACAAACAAACAAAAAAAACGATTCGACATAAGAGGAGTCACGTAGGGATTGCAATCCCGTGGTGTTTTATGGATCCTGGGACTATGTGACTCATAAATTTTAAATCCCGGGATGCCCAGGATCGTATAGAAAAACCATCCTTTTTTATGCTGCACGATCTGCTGACGTTTACAAATTCACTCTCTGAACAGTTACAAAGCAAAGATATAATAATTTCTAGCACAAGCGCTTTAATTAAAACTAGTTTCTTGATGCTTAAACAATGCAGAGATGATACTAACTTTGAAATTATTTTTAACAAATGAAGGGATTTTGCCGAACTTTGCGGCATTCTCTTCGATGAAACAACACCAGAAGACTAGCAGATTAATCAATGTAGCTCAAAAGCATTTTATTTTTATTTCTAAGTCGGTGCATTGAAATGCTTTTAAATATATGTGTGTATAAAAATCTGTACGTTATGTTTTACGAAAAAAATCTTTTTATGTCATTTAAATTCTCGCCCCCCCCCCAAGATTTTGGTGAAATGACGCCACTGGGCTCCATTCAATACAGTTTGTCAACATTTTAATTTGAAACAAAATTCCCTTTTAGTTAAATTCAAGGTAACCATCAAAGTCATCTCAAGTCTCTGTTAATTTTAATTTTTAAGCGATAATTCTATTCAACTAACATCTTCTACTTTTTTCCATAATAATCATTATTCCCATACAATATTATCTCCATCATTCATCCAATTAAATAAAAAACAAACAAATTCCAGTTATTGAAACAAACGACTAAAAATCCCAATCAAATATAATCTCTTTATTAAATGAAAAACTTTTATACATTAAAATAATTATAACTGACAGTAAAAATCAGTATAAATTATTTTCCATTGTCAATATCTAATGTTTATTTATTTAAATTACTGAAAAATAAAAATAAAAAAAAAATCGTTGACAAAATAAAATCTCATCTATATCAATCAAAATTCATTATCAATTTATTTGATCTAATCGAGTTCACCTTCTGAAAATTGAAAAATAAAAAAAAACTATTTCGAAGTTCATTTTTCTTATTTCTGTTTTCTTAATATAACCAATTTAAAGTAGAAAAAGTTATTAAATTAAGGCAAAGTCAATAAATCTTTTTCTTATACAAAAGTAAAAGAAATATAATTTTTTTTTCTTAAAAGTCACGATTATCGTTATTTTATTTTATTGTATTTTTATTTCAAATAAAACAAAAATATTTGCAAAATAAATAAGATTTTATTGGTTAATAATTGTTTAACTAATTAAAGTTATTTTATGTTTTTATTTTAGTGTTGGGATCAGTGTGCCGAACCACCATCGAAAATAAATAAAGCCATCATGAATACATGGTCGGTTCGAATCGTTGGAATGTTTAAACAAGGATCACTTGTTGCAACCGATATAACATGGCCTCAAATTGATCCGCCATCACAGTGTTTGGTGACATGGGAGGTATCTGGAGGTGGTTTAATGGGAAATTTGTTAACCGATTCAAACACAGTGCAGTTATCATTATGGCCTGAAACAAGATATCGTGTTCAAGTAACATGTAAAAATAAGGTAAGCAAAATATTTTTATTTTTCGTAAGGTAAGGTAAGGTAAGGAAAAAAACTGCAATTTACACAAACTTCGTGTTCATTCTGTTAATATGTAATACAACTTAATTTATTATTAACTATAACTTAATTTTCTTTGTGGATTATACGCTATGTTTTTCTTCTATGAAGACGCGTGTTCAGGTAAATTGCGTGACGTTTTATTAAAAAGAAACAATCACATTCATTTTTTATTTATGTTTAAATAAATATAATATAACATTTTGAGACTTATAACCACCCTTCGTTTATATAGATTAAGACATTAAAAAAAATGTGGTGATTATGTGACATTAATTGATATTCAGCTAAAAGCATATAAAATAACAGAAAAGATTAAACATTCAACTACCTACAAATTCGTTTTTGTCTCAAAGGAATTAAATAAAATTTTACTTATCTTCAATTACAGTAGTAACTGGTTTTAAAGTTAAAATTTTCATGATTTATTTGTTTAACTCCTAAGTTGTTCCATTAAAGTGACAATGAGGGTGTATCTCATGCATTTTTTACGTTCAACGTTGAAGTATTAATTGTTTGACTATCGATAAAAATTTTTAAAATTCATATCAGATACAGGGTTTCACAAGGAATAATATAAGATTAGACTACGAAATCGAAAATTTCATTTGATTAGATTACAAATAATTGATATAAAAAAATTAATATTATAGTTATTCTACTAGACAATAGGCTATTTACAATTGAAAGAATAGAATATCAAATTGAATCGACGCAGTTGATTCATGAACATTAAAGGAATTGCGTGCCATGAGATTTTTAATTGCCGACTACCACAGTTTGTGAGTTTGATTATGCCTTTTTTCAGCTCAGTAGAAATGAATTCAAATTAAAAAAGAACAGGAACTCTGAAAACCTCAAAAGTCGGAGGAACCAAGACTATCACATGCCACACTTCCACTACAATTACTACATTTAAAAAATGTTCCACTCACCCAATTCTTGGCTGTTGATCCAACTCTTCACGCCTCAATAATTTAGTGAATAAATTAATGAATGAACCATAAATTAATACAAACGTTGCGACTTTGGTCTCGGCGATTGTTGAATTTAAATAATAACATCAATAAAATATGAATATCGTTGCACTTAATGTACCTACGATTGTTGAATCAAAACAATACCATCAATAAAACGATATACTATAAATTTCGTTGCGCCAAAGGCTCTGGCGAATTTTGAATATCAGTAATGAATCAATATAATTATAATCGGTGCGCAAGGAAATTTGCAAATATAGTTGAAGAACAAAATAAAAAAACACTTCCCAAAACAATATCACTAAAAGGACAAATATTTCGAGTTTATTTATCTTAGACATTCGAATAATAATTTTAAATAATTAAATAATGTTTATAGCCCCCGAACTAAATTTAAATGCACTCGAACTAAATTTAATCCATCTTTGCTCAAATCACAAATGTGAACATTTTCAAAAGTTTTTCTTGTTCAATGGACGTAATATTTTTAATAAGCTACCAATTGATATTCAAATATAATTAATTTAAAATTGTTTTTAAAATGTTTGTGGAAATGGCTGTTAAATCTGGATACAGTAGAGAATCTTTTATCAGCAGCTCGTAAATTTTCATTTATATTTGTTTCTTTACTTTTTTTTGTGTTTGCACAGTTTGATTGCTAATAAGGAAAGTTGTACAAATTCATTGCTTTTATATTCTTATTTATTATTACTAAGTTTTTAACTGTTATTCATTTTTTTTATTAATGTACTGTGATTTTTTTTTTCTTGGTAATATTAATATCTGTTTTACTGCATTCTCTTTTTGTTTTTGTTTTTTTTTTCTTATTCAGTTGGTATATCTTTCTTCTTATTTGCTTTGATTTATAATTACAATACTTTTATATTCATCCATATTTTTTTTCTTTATATATTCATTTAAAATTTTTTTTTATGTAATATAATAATGGATTTTTGCCCCACCATACAGTTCTTTGTCATAAATGTCATTTAAATTTTTGAAGAGAATATGGCAATTGATTTAATTTTAGATCACAGAACTTCCCTAATTTTCATCCCCGTTTTATCAATAAAGATCTTATCTTAATTTTATAATCAATTTTATATTATTTTTTTCTAAATTTTAATAGTTTTTGTTCTAAATTTAAAATTGTTTTAAAATTGTGATTTAATAAGTTGTTAATATGTTGTTGTCAAAAACTCAAAAAAAGACAACAAAAAATAACGAAGGAAAAAGAACCACTGAACTGAACTATAAGAATAATATCGACTGCATAGAATCGGTAAAGTTCCAATTCACCGAAGTTGCCAGAAATCACTTCAGGGGCAATTTATTCGTAATACGATGCAAAAATAATCAATGATTAACTCTCTAACTCACCACTAACAAACGAGCTTTAGGAAATAGGAGAAAAAAATTGGCATACAGACATGTTGACTGATTTTTAAATCAGGTTTGCCATTTAGAATTGCCCATCTACAAAATTTATTTTATTTTTTAAACCATAAAAACTTATAAAGTTTTTCAAGTATGACATTTTATTCATACAGAGTTTGGCACGATATATGTATTTAGAAGTCATGGTGTCTCGGCGCAGTGAAAGGGGTCTAGCTTAGCCAAGGTACCCGAACTATTGGTCGGAGCTTTTGTCCCCTGTTATATACGGTAAATCCGTTATCATGTTTAGTGGGAATGGGAACCTTGGCTTTGTCGGCTAGGTTGCAGGCCAGTGCTACCTTATCAGCATTACCAATGCATTATACGTCTTCAGTGCGCCACGAGAGATGGTTCTGACGGAGTTTAAAAAGGTGAGCGTACAAACTTCTGAGCACCTGTGATCCCCAGTTGGATATATACTGGCCAGTTTATGACCTTTATTTCATCCAAACTCTTAAGAACAACATGATTAAATATTTTATTATTATATATATATGTAAACATACATGGCCCTATACCGGTCCGCAAACAAACATAACACTATTTTTTTTATCTATACTTACTAATATTGTGAACGAAATTAGAACCAAATTTTATAATTGTGAGGTTAGTGTCACACCTCTCCTCACCGTGCGTATTAGGGTCTACAGTGTCGATTATTGAGTACCCAGGTACCCGGATATTTTTGGCTTTTTGACCATACTCGACTACCTGGGTATCTCGATTAACCCGGGAAATTTGATCCACTGTAAAATTTTGATTTTCAACAAGCAATCAAAGAATCCCAAAGTTTGAATTAATATTGATTGGGACGTAGAACCTATGACTTTTTGAGACTTCATGGACCTAGGTCTTAAGAGGATTCTATGTGTTGTTGTGGCTCATATTGTAAATCCTATTACACAACACATTTTATTAAAAAAAGTATCAGTCAAAAGTAAATTCATGCAATTCAGGTCGAGGGAACAGCATTTGGGAAATAAGCAAATTTTATTCTTTTCAACAAAAATTTTGTACCTGTGTGTCTGGTATTGCAAGGAAATGCATAATATGTTGTTTAGGATATTGAACGAAATGATAAAAATGATAATGCAGAAGATGCTTGTATACTGTCTGAAATTCAGTTATTTATAAAACAAATTTCCCAAAACTAATTTTTGAACTGAACAAGCTTCAATTTATTTGAATTGGCTTCGTAATAGCTTATTAATAAAAGAGACTTAAATATATTAACCCTACACGGCTGCACCCCCACTATACCTTAACTTTTTTAGATATTTTTTATTTTTTTTTTTTAAATACCGGGGTACCCACCCGGGTAACCCGGGTATTTCGAAAATTAATGCTCGACTACCCGGGTACTTGCAAATTCGAGTAATTTGGATACCCTAGGGCGTATATTGACATATGAGCTGAAAACGAATAAAATGCAATTAGAATGTAAACTATTGTTTGTAATATATCTATATTTCTTTTTAGAAGTAAATAAATAGCCTCTTTAGAAATTTTTTTTTATATAATGGACATTCGCCTCTATCGGACAACTCCTCGCCCGCCCTTTATATCGAGGTTTTACTGAATTTCAAAATTACAAAAATTTAATTTAAATAAAAATTTGAGAATCACAAAAATTTTATAAAATTAAAAAAAATATTAAAAACAAAAAAAAATTAAAAAAAATAATTCAAAAAAATTAAATAAAAATTTAAAATCACAAAAAAATTATTCCAAACCTTCATCAATTCAAAAAAAAAATACTGAAATTATAAACATTACCCCAAATTCAAAACATTTATTTCAATATTTGCCAAAAATAATTTAAGAAAGAGTTATGGCTGATCGCTCAAGCCTAATGCCAACACTCAAACAACCTGTATGCAGAAGTAAGATCTTAAGTAAGGTGTTGCTTTGCATGTAACGTTTTAACTCCACCAAGAACTCAGGGCCTGAGGAAACAACACAGGGTGGGATAGTACTGATTGAAACCACCAATGACCAACAAAGTTCATCACCTGTTGTTTCGTCACCTCCAACCTCTACCCTCCTCAACAAAACAAAAAAATTACTGGGGGTCCGCGGAATCGTAAGTCTCGATAAGCACTAACCTGAATGGTTACTCACTCACAAACACAAACAACAAATTTCAAGAAAAATATCACGAAAAAATTCCAATAAAAAAAAATTCTTGTCTCCAGAACAACACTGTCTGGACCAAAAAACCCAATATTGTCGCTTTGGAGGCCTCTTGGAAGCCATTAAGAAAATGGTATCACTCTCCTGAACACTGCATATAAAATACTCGGTCATGTTTGTGATAGACCATCAAGAGTAAGGATCATCATGTAGACTAATTGAACATAATCTAAAACATCGTTTAACAATAATTTTGAATCTATCAACAAAAATGAAACATAGATTAAACTCCTACCTAAATCAAATCAATCTCTCTTAAATATTAATATGATTTGGGAAAAAAATTCATTCAATATGCGTAAATCAAGGTGTCAACAATTCACTTTTTTATATAACAAAAATTAACGATAACGTACATTTTATCGGCTTTCAACGTTATTTTGTTCTGATGTGTTAACACACGAAAACATTTTGTATTTCAACAAGATTTCATCTTAGTTTATTTATACGAATTCAATCAATCGAATAATAATAATATTAGAAAATACCTTTGGCATATGTTTCAATAAATCTTAGAAAATTCTTTTATCTTTTTTGAATCTAATGAATGATACATTTCAGCACCATATTCAAATTCCTCCATAATAACCTAAACAAATCGGAAAATTTCAATAAATAAATACAAAGAAAATCTATTCATTATATTTTCCATTTTTTCTCTCAAAATGGTAAACAATTTTTGTTTTCGAGAGTGAAAAAAATAGTGTATACAATAGTTACACAAAAGATGTTAAAAACAGTTTATTTATTTATTTTAAAGTTAAATAAAAATCATATTTTTATGAGGTTTTTTTCTTCTAAATATTGTAATACACAAGAAAAAATTGTAGACAAGAAGTTTATTACAATTACATAAAAAATATTAATTAAAACAATAGATAATTTTATGCTACGAGAATCGGTTGATAAGTCGTACAACAACTATGCGGAAAAGCTAATAGCAGAAAAGTTCTCCATGTTGAAAAAACGCTTCGTTTCAATAATTTCTACTTTTATGAAAAAAACGACATTTTGGCATCTAATTGTTACTATTACCCCTACCTCCACTTTGTCGAATTTTGTTTAAAATCTGTTAAAACCATGGAAACTGTACCTAAAGCGTATTATATGTACCAAGTTTTATCAAAATTAAATGACGTGACTTAAAGTTATTGAAATTTTATATAAACTGTTGCTAAAGAGTCTCCTCCTGCTCTGTATCCAATTTTGCCCTAAACTTCTAGAATTATGAAAAAATTGCAACCAGACTTATGTACCAAGTTTCATTAAAATTGAATGAGATGATTAACAGTTATTGTAGTTTTTAATAAACACGTGTTGGAGAGCCTCCGCCCTTCATTGTCGAATTCTGCTCAAAAGTTTTCAGATCACCTCCACCATGCCAAAATAAAACTCTTAAAAAATTATTGAAGGGCTGTGATTTTCGCGCGATCTTCGCTGCTGGCAGACGCACATTTTTTTTTTGATTTTGCTTATTTAGACGTCTTATGATTCAAAACGTTGAGCAATGCCAAAAAATTGTAATAAGATTTTGAAAATTTTAGCGAGAATAGACAATGAGAGTTCAACTAGGTGCTGATCAGCATGGTGATTGGCGATTCAAATAAATTCGTCGTAGAATAAAACATTGCTTTCAGGTACCAACAATTATTAGACGATGACAACCAACTCAACTTCTTTGTTCTGACAACAAACAACAACTTTCCACTTACTCTATCCCATATCGTTCTTGCATCTAAATATCCGTTTTGTACAGTTCTCTCCCTTATGACTTCTCTCTCTTTTCCAAGCTTAATTTCATTTAAATTTATAGTAAATTGATATTTGACTTAAGGGAATACCAAATAACTATAACAACTTTAGATCCTGATATTTTGGTGAAATGGTGAAAAAGTTGTCAGATTTAGAATAACATTGAATAAACTGGTGAGGTACACGAAAAAAAGAAGGGAGAAGGGTGGGCAGATGAATTAACGTGTGACGATCTTTTTACCAGGTTGACTAGAAAATACGTTTTGGGTTCATACTTTCACTAGAACCGAGTGAGAAACTAAAAACTAAAACTGAAAACAAATGTTTTCCAAAAATTAGAATAGTATTTGATTGGTGTAATGAACACTGGACCTGCTAGTGATGTCACTAACAAGAAGCAATAGGGGGACTGCGTGCCAAGAAATTTTTTGATCCAACGAGCTTCAGCCATGTGTGTTCGCGAAACAATTTCTTCCAATTCAGTACAAATATGCAGATATTTACACAAATAAGACTGTGTAAACAGATTTAAATAAGGAAACAAAACATAAGCGAAACCCCAAAAACCGAAGAAACCGAAAACATCACACACACCCGTGTGATCACAATTGTTAGATTTAAAAAATTAAATAAAGATTGAAATGTTGCACTCACTCCAGTAGCTCACGTCTATATCCCCTTCTTAATGCCTTCTAAAATTAACGGTGCGCCACAGGAGATGGTTGTATATCAAATCAATATAAATGGTAAAATATTTATGAATATGTCATCTATCGGTGCGCCATAGGCGATGTTTGTATAACAAATCAATATAAATGGTAGAATAATTACGGTAGAATTATAATAGCCAAAACTTAATGTCCATAAAAAATAAATTTATAATTTCTTCATAAAAAAAATTGACGTTAACTAAAACTGTTTAAATGAATTTTTTTCACTACTGGTAAAATTAGAGTTTATTTTGAAGAGGAAAAAATAAAATAAAAGTTCTTAAAAAATAACTTACCAGTTTTCCCAATACACTTTTACATTTACTTAGATTGTTCTAGTCAAACCTTCAAGAAATTTATTTCAGCAAATCACATCCGATGCTTATCATGTAATGCGAATAGCAATAATTCTGTTTTTCTAAACTCTAATCGTTTTAGTATACAAAATGAACCATTATATATACAAATCGTGTTGTTTGACATCAAAACTAGTAGTAACACTGGAAGCCATTTTATTGTAACGTTTTTATATTTGAACTTTTTACATAGAATCTCGTCTAATTTTTATTGATCTAACAAAAAAAATTCAATCACATAGTAAGAATATTTATGTTTCTCAAAAAAAAAAAATAGAAATTGCTGCAATTTTTATTATTCATAATTTAACTATATTTTATCAATTTCAAGAATTTTGCTCATTTAATAACCGAAAAATTCTTCTAAACAAGAAAATGGTGACCGAATCAAATTAACTCAAATTAAATTAAGTCTCGAGATCATACACCAACCTGAACTAAAAATTACAAATGTCCAAAAAAAAATTATGATTCAACAACATATCAAAAATGAGACAACAACTGATAAAAACAAAATCATTGCAAACAGGGTTGAGAAAAGTATGAATAAAAAGATGATAAGTTGTATTGCGATGTTGATTCATGCAAAAAACAGTTTTCCAAACAGGCGAATATTTTACTTAGTATTGGTATAAAAAAGTATTTTTAATATTAAAATTAATCAAAAAAACGTTTAATTAATTTTGTTTAAAGATTAACTAATCACATATCAAGCAAAAAAAGATCTTGAGCAATTTAATTTCAAAGCTACCTCGAATTGGTAGAATTTTCATTTTTCATGCATGTTGGGTGCCGCCACCTTTGCTCAAACTATGTAATTTAAAAAAAAAAACTAAAATAAGTCGCATGTTTTATTTTGTCTATACAACTTATATGCCAAGTTTCAGCAAAATCAAAAATGGTCAAGTTTTCACCCGGACAGGAATCCTTTTATATTGATACTCCACCCACTAATTAATTCAGTAAATTATTTGTGATATAACATCACTCTGATGGAAAATCTCCCATCAAGAATAATATAAGAACTGAATCTAAAAAATTATGGTGGAAATTATGAAACTTTTTGCAATTCATACAATTTTCGACCGATCTAGCTTCAAACCAATGAGAAAATTTTAAACTTTAAAAAAGTTTATCATTCTCATCAGGGCTAGCCGACCAGATAAACCAAAAAAAGGTCAACGCTAATATAAACCAAAAATTAGGTTACAACTCTAGCGAAGTATAAAAAACAAAAAATTTACATAAACATATATTTAATAGATTCAGGTTTAGTCAATTAATTTCTCTAGTGATCACTGTTTTGTTATACTCTAGACATACTAGTATTGGATAATAAACTTGTATCGACGAGAAGAAGATGACTATTATTCATTTATGTCTATTGACACATTTTCAAAAATTAATTCAGTAAATTATTTGTGATATTACATCACTACGATGGAAAATCTCCCATCAAGAATAATATAAGAATAATTGTTTTCGGATCTTCTTTTGATTCAATCACTGTACAGTAAGTAATAATACAACTGCCAACTATGCATTTAATTTTTCCATTTTTCCAGTTTCAGATCATTGGACTCGGCTAGAATTACGCCTTTTGCTGTGTGCTCTTTCTCGGCTAATATATACCACTTAATTGAAATATTTTTGTTTCTTTTATTAACTGAATCCACTAGAGCTAAACCCGAATAAAAATAACCAAATAAATATATAATAATATAATTATAAAGTTTAAACTTTTCATATTGGTTCGAAACTAGATCGGTCGAAAATTGTATGATTTGCAAAAAGTTTCATAATTTGCACCATAACTTTTTAGAATCAGTTCTTATACTCAACCCACGTTTATTTTTGATAAAAAATGGCGCTGATCATTTGCTCTGTGGTGCTTGTGGAGGATTTGTGGAATGGCATGAGGAGGAAAATTGTTGTTTTCAAGGATGTTGGAGATCTTCTCAATGTCACATAGAGACAAAATCAGTTTGGCAAAGGAATAGTCGATGTTAAATTTGGTTTAGGAGTAGTGTCAAGAGAGAAAATTTAACAGGCGGTTGGAGGAAATGGTTTTGTAATACCAGTCAATGGCAATCGTGCGATCATGGTTTCGAAGAATGAGACTGTCAAGGAAACTGATTTAGTCGTTGTTTTCTGCTTCGTGAGTGAATTGAATGGATGAAGAGATGGAGTTAAGGGAGTTTAGTTTATTATCAATCTGAGCGGTAGGAATGCAAAAAAATGTTGTCATCGACAGAACATCTGCCAAGAACAAGTCTGAAAGCGTGGGGAAACCGGGTCGCCCATGTCAAGGACACAGATATATGGGTACGTGTTTGAACGGAAGGTAAAGAAAGAAGTGTCGTCGTGGAGAACATGATAATTTGCTGAAAGAGGAGATACGGAATAGGAGTGATGGTTTTAATGTCATCCCAGCGGTTGCAGATAGCATTAAGACCATTTGGCAGGCACATTGTTTAACAAGGAAACGACATCAAAGGAAACCAGGGCGGGACGGAGCGGAATAATTTTGTTAAAACGAAACTGTTTGAGTTCCTGAGAGTTTTTTACGTTTTTTGGAATATTTATGTTTGTAAGATTAATGATATGGGAAGGGTCGTAGTGGTTGTCCGGAGGGGACTGGGCTTGTTGAAGGCAAGCATGTTTGTTGGAGCGAAATAGTTTGGTTTTAGTGAAGATTTTGTTGAATTTCTGGTGTCGGGAGAAGATAAAATTGACTAGATTGCTGGAGGGGAGCAGGTGGAGGATATGCTGGTGAGGTCTGAGTCTGATGTTAGTTATTGAGAGATGAGGGGAGAATATTGATACTGCGGATGGTGTTGGAAATTACAAGGTTGAGAATCCTTATGTTGAGACTGTGAAAGAGACGGTTACAAGGGAAAGAGCCCTTTGGGTGTTCAAACAGATTGTATTCCAAGACGTAGACACTGTTGATGATGAAGAATGGAAAAATCCTTAGTGCAAGCTGTGCTGGTTTTGTGTCATGAAGGAGTGTACGAGAGAGAAAGTGGTATATATTAGCAGAGAAAGAGCTCACAGCAAAAGGCGTAATTCTAGCCGAGTCCAATGATCTGAAACTGGAAAAATGGAAAAATTAAATGCATAGTTGGCAATTGTATTATTACTTACTGTACAGTGATTGAATCAAAAGAAGATCCGAAAACAATGTGTACTGAATTGAGACACTTGCCATTCACGATGCAAAATGTTTACCAGAGTTTTTACCAGTATATTAACTAATAGCCTACTCAGTGTAATAATAAAGTAAAAATAGCTATACTATATTGGTGACCCCAACGTGTTCCAATGAAAAAGCGATGAAATCCGGATGCTTTGTTCGTGGAGTATATAAATAATTTGAATGTATGGTAAAACCAACTGGTTAAACTGGTAAAAAATATTCAACATCGCATGGGAAAACAGACAAATTCATAACAAATTTCAACCAGATCAGATAGAGACAGCTTCTTTTAACCCAACCCTCAGACTGACGTTTATGTTTCGATTTTCTAATATTTTGTTTAATTTAAAGATAAAAACTTCTTTAAATACATCAATATAAGCCGTAAAACATATTTTATATATTTTTAGTGGTGTTTCGATGACAGTTTTATTTTATTGTCTGTTATTAAATTTTTTTTTACTGTGTATTATGGGTACGAGAATATACGTTTTTTGTATGCGTTTTTTTTATTCTTAAACAAACCATCTGGAAATTGTTTTTAAAGAAATAAATAAAATAGATTAAGAAAATTACAGAATAATTAGTATAAACTTTGTGTTATACTAGTTTTTTTTTTTTAAACTTTTGTAATTTTTAAACCATTAAATGGTTTAATTTTGTTTGTGTTGTAAAAAGAATAATTAAGTTTTTTGTTCTTTGAATTAATTGTGTTTAGTAATTAAGAGTGAAATGTATACGATTTTAGTTTGTTTTGATGTTAGAAAAAATATGTTGCAAAAGAGTAATGATAATAAAGCAAGAGAAGGATGAACAATTTTTAAATATTACACATAAACGGATAAACTTTTGACTTTTACTCCCTAGCACACGTTTTCAAACTGTTTTACTCGTGTGATACCGGTGATTTTCGGGAAGCATATTCAAAGCTTTTGCACTTGAAATGCTGTCGCCTCTTAATGAATGTAATTTCTAAGAACATTTGGCGTTGCACCTTTGCAAAGATAGAACAAGTAGTATTGTAAGGGAACTGCCTGTCGTGGCCTTTATTCAACCTTTGCCAGTCCTGGCCTTCGCTTTTCTTAATTCAACCAAATAATATTTCTATATTTCTCACTGCCTTATTTATTCATGGCAAGACTTAAATCATATTCGATACAATGGCCATTCTCCGCTATTAGGTATTTATTCTACATATTCTGAAATCCATAAAAAAGTTCTTTATTCGATGTTGACTCGATATTCATGTATTAAAAACGGCAAAACGTGTTCGTCGAATTAAAACAAGAAAGAAAAAAAATATAAATTTATAAAACAGAATTGTGATATTAAGTTGATCGTTAGTCATTGACTAGACCAGAAGAATGTCGAGTCTCCAAAACGTTATTGGTTATTCTATCCAATCCTATGCAATCCTATCCAATCCTCTCCAATCCTATCCAATCCTATCCAATCCTATCCAATCCTATCCAATCCTATCCAATCCTATCCAATCCTATCCAATCCTATCCAATCCTATCCAATCCTATCCAATCCTATCCAATCCTATCCAATCCTATCCAATCCTATCCAATCCTATCCAATCCTATCCAATCCTATCCAATCCTATCCAATCCTATCCAATCCTATCCAATCCTATCCAATCCTATCCAATCCTATCCAATCCTATCCAATCCTATCCAATCCTATTCAATCCTATCCAATCCTATCCAATCCTATCCAATCCTATCCAATCCTATCCAATCCTATCCCATCCTATCCAATCATATCCAATGCTATCCAATCCTATCCAACCCTATCCAACCCTTTCCAACCCTATCCAATTCTATCCAATCCTATCCAATCTTATCCAATCCTATCCAATCCTATCTAATCCTATCCAATCCTTTCTAATCCTATCCAATCCTATCCAATCCTATCAAATCCTATCCAATCCTATCCAATCCTATCCAATCCTATCCAATCCTATCCAATCCTATCCAATCCTATCCAATCCTATCCAATCCTATCCAATCCTATCCAATCCTATCCAATCCTATCCAATCCTATCCAATCCTATCCAATCCTATCCAATCCTATCCAATCCTATCCAATCCTATCCATTCCTATCCAATCCTATCCAATCCTATCCAATCCTATCCAATCATATCCAATCCTATCCAATCCTATCCAATCCTATCCAATCCTATCCAATCCTATCCAATCCTATCCAATCCTATTCAATCCTATCCAATTCTATCCAATCCTATTCAATCCTATTCAATCCTATCCAATCCTATCCAATCCTACCCAATCCTATCCAATCCTATCCAATGCTATCCAATCCTATCAAATCCTTTCCAATCCTATACAGTACTATCCAATCTTATCCAATCCTATCCAATGCTATCCAATCCTATCTCAATCATATCCAATCCTATCTAATTAAAAACATGAGATATGTCCATATTTGCTATTAGATAAATTGGATTCCATTTGATGGAATCCAATGGGCCATTTTAGAGTTGTAGCGGTTTTTCCATATCCTAGTAATTAAGTGAGTTGTCGAAAACATGACTGGTAAATTTACTGCGGTCTGTAGCCAACTTTTCTTATATTCTAGTTGGTATATGATGTAATTGATGAAGAAAGGTAGGGCTGCTATCGTAAAAGAAGTTTTGGCTACGCTCTGACTATAGATGTTTAAATGAATCGTGCGTAAGGCGTAGCAAATATTGCCATTTGATTTGTCCAAATGGAAGAGTTTCTGTTTGTTAATTATAACAACTTATCACAAAAGTATTGTTTTCGATTTTTTAAATTTATTTAAAATTTTTTAATTTTTTTTTTTGGAATTTCCAAACTTTTAAATTCTTAAGAATTTTTGCTTAGCCTAAAAATTGAATTTTAATATTTAGTAGATTTTTAATTGTTTTAAGAAAATTTTTAATATTTTTAAGTTTTTGTATTTTCCAAAATTTTTTTTTGTATAGTTTTTCCATTTTTCGAATTTTGTTTAAATTTTTTAGTTTTTTATTAAATTTTATATTGACAATTTTATTAAAATAGTTTTTGTGTTAGTATTAGCTCAACCACTGCCAAACGTCAGCGATTTAAGTTTTTCCTCACTTCCTTTCCATTCGGGTTTCTTTACGGCTCAGTCACATTGGCTTCCTCTCCCGAAATTACCCTGGCCAATAGCAGTGCTGCAATGTGTGTTGTCAGAATTTTTTTTTATTAATTAATAAGACATGTTTAGCACACTAAATATGAAATATTCATTATTTAGACTCTTTGAATAGCCGTAAGGTAGCATCTTAGCATGTACAAGTGGAGAAAAATATATAGCCTAAGCGCGACCATAATTATTCCTTGCGATCATGCGTTCCTCAAATCCTGTTTTTTTAAGGATCCTTAGCCAGTGATTGTTTTCCAAAAAGGAAAGTCCCATTGAGCCCCACGGGCCTCAACGTGGTACCTACTTTTTAGTTCGTAGGAACTACCAAAAAAGAGTTGGTTCGTAACTCCAAAAATAATGTCCAAAGTCTTCGAAACGAGCATATATATTGCTGAAGTCCAAGACTTAAGGCGGACTCTAAAAGCAAACCTCCTTCTAAATTACCTCCTTCTTAATTCAGTTTTGGTAAAAAAAAAACCTTTTTAAGGAAAGGGCAGAACCACAATCTGCCCAACCTACAAATCGTTCTTCAAGATCAAGTTGGGAGGACATTAGCAAGGACGACCTACACCCTGGTCAGAATCGTCTCCCCCCTCCAACCAGCTACAAATAAAAATTTATCCAAGTGGGCTTGCATTTCTACTGAAAAAAGCTGCGACAGCCGATGTGAATCCTGAACATAGAATTTCTAATCCCTCACCAGTATCCGAAGCTGTACGCAGTCCAAATTTGTCAGTTAGCCATGAAACTATGAAAGCTGTTATTCGGGTTAGCGAAGCAAAAATTTTGCGAGTACTAACCCAGTAAGTAGCAAGACTTTCTTTGTTCCGTGGTCCGGCATCTCAATTTCTCCTACCTTCAAATCAATATGCTACCCAGGTAGCCTCGTTAAGAACTAATCCGCAATATAATCCTGTGTGTAATCCCCATTCGCATTACCAACCCGATCATCACTATCCTAATCAGCAGACTAAGCCTAATCAGCAGACCTCCCAAGTGGCACATCCACTCAGAATCAATATATCTTCAATCCCTTCACTATTAATGTTTCAGCAAGAATTCGCACCCCCAATAAACCTTACATCTTCCAGATACCCACCACAAGTCTTTGCTCCATTAACTCCTACAGGAAACAGTGCATCGACTTCTATGAAACACATTCTAATACCATCCGGAAATGGAATGTAGTTTTCACTGGTCGACTTGATGGCCTGCAAGTAGAAAAACTCATTCACCGATTTGGAGTTCTGAATCGCAATTCCTTTCACCATACTACTGATACTCTTTCTCATCACCTTCACCTCTTTTTCGTCGATCACGGTAGTTTGGTTAATTCTGTTCTGAGTTGTTTTGGCGATGAGGCTCATGAGACCTAAGGAGCGGTAATTGATCGACTAGGAGTTTTTATAGTTCAAATATTTTTGGGTGGTTATGTTGGTTACAATTTTTTGTAAAGTTAATTGTTTTTTTTTTGTTAAAATGAAAAATTAAACTAATTATAATGTAGGACAGGTTGTGGCAAGGCTGAGCACCCTTCTAGCGAATCTGGGTGTTGGTTAAGGCATGCGAATGTGAATCTCTTCTATTTCTAATTTCTTATAAAGGGGTTGGTCGGAACAACCTTCGCTCAAATAGCTAGCAGGTGAATTAGCGTACACGAACAATTTATAAACCTCCACGGTCTACTAAACCTCGTACTACAAAATAGTCCCTCATCGGTTCTTCCACTCAGACAAATAATCTCGAGAATACCATTTCGGTAAGAAAGATCCGCCTCTGCCATCTTGAAGTGTTTATCTAATCGTTCTCAATCACTTCAAGTGACGCAGCATGTTATAGCTCTTCTAAGGAGTTGATGATAATATTGTTAACGTGACTGTTTACTGGCACAAGCTCAATGTTTTGAAATCTTGTTGTGTCACCACACATACTGTCAATTTCACTTGAGTATGGAACAGGTTTCTGGACTATAGATATTTTGAACCAAGCGAAAATAGAGGCTGTGTCATCGAAATCCTTAAATGAATAAGTTTTTTTTTTTTAGTTTTTGTTTTGTTTGAAATATTTGGTTTCCACAAGCTACGAAGAAAAAGGTGATTGTAAAGAGATCTGGGTAATACAGATACGATAAGATTAATCTAAAGGGCGCCAGGTATCTAGATAAACAATTGCCGACTGAGTTTTTTTATAGACTTCGTGTTTGGTAAATCCTAGGCACGTCACGTCTAAAAGAATGATCGAGCTTCAGTCCAAAAACTTCAGCATTACAATAAAGTAAATACAAACTTTTGCTAAATTTATTGTCCGATTACAACGAAGCCATTTTGCATTATAAAATTAATTGAGAAGAAAATATATGTTTGTTATTTTTTATCGTAAACCTGTAAGAAATCATAAATAAGTGATATAAAAATATTAAAATTATAGTTATTTTATTAAAGTTAAAATTGAATTGGTTCGTTGAAAAATAATATCATAAACAATTAAAATGGAGATCGAATAATAAATTAATACTAGGATATTCAATGACTAAAAAAATAAATAATAAAATATGGAAGGGTGAAATCTCACAGATCTGAGATATCAAAACTTCGGTCTCGGTTAAGGATTTTGATATAGTTTTCGGCAAAAAACTTTTATAAGGGCATGGTTTTTAGTTTTGGGTAGCGATGTATATCAAACATATTTTTTTGTTAAAGTACATCAAAGTATTTATTATCTTTGTTTAGATGTGTATTACAAAACTAAAGCGAAACATCAATACGTTGTCGGAAATTTATAACAGATCATAAATTAACATAATTTAGTGAAAAGATTACACAATCAACAAACTACTCAAAACCTCTCCATTTAGCGTTTCGAGAAAATATTTCAAAATCACAAATTCATATTTCTTTCAAAATTCCAAAAATATTGTAAAAATTAAATAAAATCAAAAATTCAAACTTTTCAAACTTTCAAAAATATTCCAATAATTAGAATAAAATCAAATATTTAAACTTTTTCTTAATTCTAATAATAGTCCAAAATTTCTTAAAAATTCGAAAATTCAAACTTTTTTCTAAACTCTAAAAATATTGCAAAAATTGAAACTTTTTCAAAATTCCAAAAATATTTCAAAAACTAAAACAAATTCAAAAATTTCCATGTCCAATTTCATTTTTAATTACATTTACGTCATAAAAACAGCTACATTTTTTTTTCCAAAAAATTGGCTAAAACAATAAATGAAATCATTTTTTAACACACTTGACATTATTTTTTTGACAAACTTATAATGCCATAATTCTCAATAATAATAATAAAATTTCATTTCAAACAAATAATTATTTTTTTTTCCAAAAAATTGGGTAAAAGAAATAAAAATCTTTCTTTTGACACACTTGACAACATGTTTTTGACAAACTTATAATGCAATAATCTAGTTTTTGGCCTCACATACCAATTCCAACCATCAAGATTTCCCCAAATTCAATGTTCCTACTCGTAATCACTTAAGCAAAGAATATACAAATTTCCTTGTTTTGACACATCTGACGATTTTTTTGATTCACTTCCGGTACAGTTATCGAACACATCGTCCTTTCGGCTCTTCCCATTGAGTAAACCTATTTTACAAAAAAAAATTTCAAATCCGTCCAGCGGTTTTCTAGATTTCGTAGGTTGTGACGGGCGGCAGACAAAAATTTTTTTTGCTTTTTTAGACTCAGTAGGTCCTAAAACGTCGAGAAATGCCAAAAAAGTGGGGGTAAGAATTTCACTTTTAGCTCATGAATGTAATACTAAGGTCTTTCAGACCGAAGTAATAGTAAAAATAATTAACACGAATTAGGAGGAAACGAACGAAAATACAAAAAAATAAGAATTTTTTATAAGAAGAATATATAAAAATAAGAAGAACACACACATCATATCATTTGATATTTAGCAAACCTTTCTAAGCCGTTTTTAATTTTAAAAAGTGAAGTACTATTTAATATAAGGTAATATTAATTTCCTGGAATGCCTGAATTTGAATTTCCGACAGTCATTTTTTTAATTAAAAATAACTTAAGAAATTCTGTAATCTGATGTGTGAATTTGATTTATTGTTTTAGTTTTTAGTTCGTTTTCAAAGTAATTGTGTTAAATTATTTTTCTGATAATTTTAAGAACATTTATAAACTTAAACCTAAACTCTAGTTGGTATGGTTTCATAGGAAATTCAGAGAAATTAATTCAAAATTTATTATAAATTAGCACTTAACATGCCTAACCATGAATAAAAGAAATAAATAACTCATATTTTTCATAAAGCCAAACCCACTTTCGGTCTAAATACATAATAAACAACCAAATCAAATATCGTCTCAAAAACATTGAGATATATTAAGACATCAAAAATTCTAAGTAATATTAAATCAGTTTTCAATCTCTCGTCTTTAAATTAATTATGTTCTATCAAAATCAATATTGAATTTTCTGTTTGATAAATTCTGATAATAAAAGCTGTAAAAATAAATAAAATAAAATCTATAAATAATAATAATACTTTTTTATATAAATAAACAACAAAATCAAATATTTACAAATTGAAGTTCGATTTCTTTAAGAGTATGACTAAGAAGCAAAAAAAAAAAAAGGGAAAACAAAAACAAACAATAAACATGATTTACATTTATCATTTTCTTCTGTACCGCAACATATAAATTCCAAATTTTCATCTTCTTATTATAAACTTTTCTTATGCTTATTATTTTTTTCTATTTTCCACAAGAACAAGTAACAATTTTATCATGTTTTATACTAAAAAAAAGGATTTTTTGATTTAAAATTGGTTTTAAGGATTTGATTTATTGGTGAATTAAAAAATTGGTTTTTCTTTTGGAATAAGGGAGTTTGCCTGAATTCTTAATATTTGATAAATAAATCTTTAGAGATTTAAGTTAGTGAAAGATTATGTGTATGGCATAAAGGTGAAATATTTGGTTAAACGTTTTAGTAATGGTTGTATTTCATTAAAATTTACAGTTCAGTAACACCGTTATAGGTCCCAGTTATACCTTTATATCGCTATTTGCTTATTACATGTTTAAAAACTTCATGAGAGTTTTTCCTGTTATCAACAGGATATATTGGGTAAAAGGATAATCAGAAGGCTTGCTACTGTATGTGCTTTCTACTACTGGGAATTCATGATCTGATGTGTGAATTTAATTCTTGTTTTTGATTTTTAGTGCGTATTTCAGAAAAGTTTTCATGTTCAATGAACGAAGTTCAAGTACATAAGTTGAAGTGGGAGTTTAGCAGAGTTTAATTCACAGACGTGTCCATCCATTGTAATTCTTTAAACTGCCTTTTGCTTTACAAATCGATACAAAAGAGATGTACTCAGCACTACAGCAGTACTAAAGTTTTTCTTAGAAAAGTTTTCTTAGTCCGTCCTTTCGTCTAATAAGAGTTATGATGTTGTAAGTTCATTAAATATGACGACCTTTAGATTTAGTCTAGGTTTGTAATGTATACTCTGAATTTCTGATAAATAAATCACAATCAAAATAGAAAATCTCAATCAGGAGTTGCGTGCATTGAGATTAAATTTCCGACTAGCTGCAGTTTGTGAGTTCGATTATGCTCCTCCTCAGCCCATGACAATTGCTGAATTGCAGCTAACGTATCACAAGAAGACGGCTTTAAATGAAAAAAGAAGGGACTCTAACGGCCCCGAAAGCCGCAGGAACCAAGAAAGTCACCACATCAAATATAATTATTACATTTAAAAATTAAAGCGTGTCACCCCATCATTTGTCATTGTCATTTGTTGATTCAACCCCCATTCTTTTCACATTAGCCAATTATAGTGACTAAAGTCTAAGTGTATGATATATATCATAATCCGAAGCGTTGCACCTGAATTGTTGCACCAAAAGTACAGATGATTGTTGAATATTAATAATAATATAATATAACAGCCAATCATGGCGCCAATGGTCCCGGCGATTGTTGAATAGTAACAATAATATAATATAATAGCAAATCGTTGCGCCAATAGTACCGGCGATTGCTGAATACGAATAATGTAATCAAAATTGTTGCACCCAAAATAAACCGGTGATTTTATAACTCTACTCGATAATGACGCCGACAAATTTTATTTAGCTCATTCAAAACCAATCAATGTATCCCATTCTGAAAAATTATCATAAATTATTTTACAGCTCTTCGTCAATTCAGTCGCACGAATTATTGTTAATTTTAATAGAGATTTTACATTAATATTTTATCAGAAAATTATTTCAAATCTTATGTGAACACAACTAAAAACTATACTACAAAAAATTATAAATTTTAACGATGGTTAAATGTCGTTATCGATAGTTGATAAAAATATATATTTATGAATAAAGGTCTCAATAAAATGAATCATAACAGTTGAAAATAAACTGTTTAATGCAATTTTTTTTTCGTAATTTTTTAAAAAAATTAAAAAAAAATACACATTGATACCCAATCAAGATCTTAAAAAAATCGTTTATCAAGAGCATTTCAATTATTTCGGTCTGCAATCACTTTAATACTTTTGTCTTATTTAATTTAACAAAAAAAAATTGACTACTACATTTACATACTGACACAAGTATGTATATATGTCAAAAAAGTTAACGAAAATCCCAAAAAACTGAATGAAAAAAATAATGAACTTATTATACTATAATGGAACTGAACGGACGATATTTTACAATTAAGTACTTAATTAATTAAGACAATCATAGAAAGCATTCCAACATAGAGAAATGTTTCTTTTGTAAACATTGATTTTTTACTAGTTTATTTTAATTTATTATAATTAGTTTATTATAATTTTATTTATGAATTTTATTTAATTAAGGAGAGCACCTGAAATCTTAGTTATGGAACATACGCACGCTTTTGATAGTTCGATTAAATGAGCTTTCATATAACTCCATACGCCTGTTTTAATTCTTGTGGAATACCGTACGTCACACTATCAAGGATAATGCTACTAGCACTAGGATTATTGGCAACCTTAATTTAGTTGTGTCTCAGCCAATTCTTAAAAGAAATTTGCCTAGTTTACTCTTATTTAATTTTTATTTTCTCCATCCTCTCATGAAATATCGGCCTTTGTCATATTTGATTATGTGATAGAATTTTATAAAATTGGTAAATTTGTTAAGTATAAATTGCTTAGGTTAATTATGATTTTAAAAAAGCAAAATGGTTAAATACAAAATTAATGAAACAAGACAGCAAATCACAAATATCCTTAAATTAAAGTAACAATATTTTCAAATGTTCTGTTGACTGTACTGTGAAAAAATTTTAGGCACACATAAAAATGAAATCTAAAATAAAAAAAAAAATACGTTAGTTAACACTAACTTTGCACTAATTGCATTAAAACACTATCTTTTAATCGCTATTAATATTATTCTTGAAATGAATGATATTCAATAGTAAAACATTGACATTAAAAATTAAAAAAAAATTTTGTATACAGGGGAGGGATGGGTAGGGTACCAAAATTTTAGTACTCAAAACATCTTCATAAAAATTCAAAATCAAATTGTCAAACAAAAGAAAATATTTTCAATGCATTATTTTTATAAACGAATTATTTTCTGCTGCTATTTTTTGGGAGCATCTGTTGTTTATATGATCAACCAATCTTCATTAGCTAGAGGAACACTAAAAGAAATGATGTCCTGTTCTACTTTGTGTCAGAAACTAAATAAGAAACTTTGCCGCTATTCTATTATTTTCTTTTGAGTGAATCATATGGTGGATGCTGTGAAAAAATAGGAAAACAGTCACAAGAATTTAAAAAAAAAAAACACAAAAAGATAAACGAAATATATTTTGGATTTTTGAGATCAATTGAACTCAAGTAAGTAAAGAAGTAATTGGAATATTTTCAATTCAAAGGTATGGTTTGAAGTTTCTCAGAAAAAAATTACAATTCACATTTTACGTGTTTCGGATGGGATTCAAACCTACCCTCGTCAGTGCCCGGCTCGAATCCGTGGGCAGACACGCTATCGATTACGCCGTTGAGAATAAATGAAATATATTAAAATAATTAAAAAGTGAACTGCATGAAGAATAAATTTAAAATATGCAGCTATGCTATCCATGAAGCCATACCTGACTCGTCCGTAGTAGCTTGGAAAGTGTTTAGATCGAAATCGCTTATGATTTATCTTATACTTTCCCTCAGTTTTCGGATCGTATAGGGTCACACAGTCACCGCTACCTTCTTATTGAAAATGGATCAAAATATAATATGCTAAGTAACAAATTCTTCTTTTGTGCTTGACATCTTTCGTAATAAATGTTCAGTTTCCTCAATTTTTTTTTCAAATAACGAATTTTTTAAAAAAAAACCGCAATAATTAATTTAAAGGCAAATTTTTGAAAAAATTTTGTTTAATTAATTCAAAAGTTTTTTAAGTTAATTTCACGAACGCTTAATTTAAGCTTTCAGGAATTGCTTTTCGTTTTTCACTTTATCGCTTTTCGAGTTAAGTCGTGTATTTCATTTATTAAACATAACAAAACTTCTAGAAATCGTATTTTCGTTTGTATATCTGCGTTTTGAAACGAAGAAATTGTGCAAGTCACGATCTTAATGCTGTTAAATGTTGACATATTAAACAATTCTGTAGGATTTGTAGCACTAAGCCTGTTTGTCAATAAACCAAATTTCTTACATTTTCCTTTTTTTACATTTTCTTATGCTAGACCAGTTTATTTTTTTTACACCATCTAAAACTAGACGTTTCAACAAAAATAAAGATTACTGATTTTTTTTAAAAAACTGTTTCCAGCACAGGAGAATTTTCGTGTGAAAATGAGGTCACTTTTTTGATTTGAAATCAAAATCAAACGTAAATATAAATATTTTGATTCCAAAAAATTACAGCGTAATAGGGACATAATAAGGTATGTTTTCACCAAATTGTGTGGGGAAAAAATTTTTTTGTGAGAGATAAAAATTAAAAACGAAAAGACCTTTTTGTCTCGGTTTATTCTATTTTCACGACAAATTTTAGGTTATATGAAAAAATGGACTATATAAACGTTATAGACCTTTTTATTACCTACAACTTTTTTTCGATAGAAGGTCAAGTTTCGCTGAAAATCGTGAGAAACCATTTTCTACCCCTTAAAACTCACCCCATTTTACCCTCGTAACTCGGATCACCTTTAATTTATGTTTCCCATCATTTGCGCAATACTTTCTTTCTTATCCAATAGTTTTCATGCTATTACTAATTTTTTCCTCACCAAAAACTATTTTGACTGGTCAATGCTGCCTAGTAAGAGTTGCTATCTTTTTATATGTTTCTAGTTAACGCGTTTTTTTGCATCATTAGCCCTTGATAACTCCCAATTCTTTTTATGGGCTTAATTAAGACACTAATATTTTCCTTGGAGTAATGCACCTTCATTTGTGGTGAATTTCATATACGAACGGTTAAGTCAGGTTGAAGATGGTGCATTCATACTTCACTGTGAATATTAAATTTGCTTTTCTTTGCTGAAATTATTTTCGGTGCTTGCTTTGTTAAATTATAGTAAGACTTCACATTAGTAAAATTTGAAGATTTACATTTAAAATTCAATGACTTCGACCATTATGTCTGCCACTATCACCTCTTGTTAATAACAGTTGATATTTAACTTTACCTCAGCAGTCTTAAGTTTAACTTCTATATCAGCTTAAAACTTCGCAACCTATAGACTTAAAACCAAATACGCGACCCATTAAATTATATTTTATGTTCAATTCTTGTTCGATTTCGATGTCCCAAAAATTCTTGGTATTGCAATACATGTTAGTTAAGTGTGGTTGTATCAGAACATAAGGTCAGGACGACGCGCTTAGACCAAAATAGGTTCTTTGCAATACCATAGGATCTCCTTCCCATACCTGAACCATTTGGAGCTTCTGATGAACGTAAGTAATTCCCTGATTTTAAAATTACTAAGGCTAATGCATTACAACTTCTGCTGAATCCATTGTCGGGAAGGCCAAGTCTTTTTACGTGCTCCCCAAGGATCCCGTGATCAATGATGAATTCTAACAATAAACCAATATCCTGTCTACTCACGGATATCAGTTCTTTGTTGTGCTCCATGTCTAGTCTGGGTCTGATTTACCTGTTTATTTGTCGGGTATCGGTGTTTGAATACCGGTTATTGACTACACATAGAACCCTTCTAGTTGTTTGAGAGAGGCAAGCGACCAACCTAGATGTTCCTTTTCTGATATAAGATCTAAGTCAGTTCCTTGGTTAACAATTGCGTCCGCTATACAGTTGCCCCTAATGCCACTGTATTCTGACATCTATAACACATGAAAAGCAAATTGTTTGGCCATCTCATTCAAAAATGAGCGACAGCATACTATCACTTTTGACGTCGTTTCTACTGCATCTAGCGATTGACCATCCACATAGATATTGATATGTTTAGTTGATTTTTCATTATACCTCAACCATGCATAAGCTTCATTTATCGCGAGCACTTCATTTATTGCGACCCCTGCTCTGAGGTCACCTAGAAGACGAAAATATAAGAAAAAATTTAATTGTTCAGAGACCACTCCTCCTCCCACTTTGCCCTAAAGTTTAGAGCCATCCGTAAAAATTTCCACTACCTCCTTCACCATTAGTCTTGTATGTCTCCCCTGGGAAATTCTGGGAGGTATGAGAGTTTGCGTATTTACTCTAAGGCCTAATCTGAAGGAAATATTGTAGGGCAGCATATCCTCCTTCGCCAAACCTCACTCTCATTGTAGTCAATAATTTGTTAGTTGAGTCATTGTTCGTGCAGGATTTTGAAGAGTTCGATGCGACTACCGATTCAGTGTGACGTAGTTCGCAAGTCAAAGGACTGTATTAGATGCTATCTGTTGACATAGCACCTTAAGAAGGGAAGATGCAGAATGACCCCCATCGTCCCAGTTGGCGTGGTACGTATCTACTATACGTTTTCTACCAATTTCAGGTTGCTAGCCTTGAATAGTGCAGTTCACCATATGATCACACCGTACACCGTTTTGTTCGATATCTCGTACTAGTAAGTGCATAGCGTTTTCCACGAATTTACATCTACCTTTCGCATGCTTGACTGTTGACAGCTTGTTTGGGTCAATGTTTTAACAAAAATGAACATCAATCAGTCCCTCCAGTCCCTAAGCTGATGGGTCTAAGGTCATTGGGGTGCCTGTCAAAGGGTTTTTCCGGCCTTTCGAATGAGACTTACTTTGACTTTGATCTATTGAGCAGGTATATATGACATCGCAACGCACACCGGATAAATCTTGAGTTTACCCATAAACAGCTGTGAGGTATTCTGTAGGTCAGCGGATATAGCAGGATCAACAGAATTGAAAGATTTAAATTATATATGGGTTTAATTGCCCAGAGAATCTTTGACTCTGTCACGAGATCCTTCGGGCAGTCAAAGTGATGAAGGCTGCGTGTCTCAGTAGTTGGGATTTACCCACATGCTTTGGCAAGTATGTGTCCATTAATAGTTGGATTGTTTCCATATTGGAAGTAGTCCAAAGCGTCACCCGAATTAACCAGATGGTTTGGTATTATTGGCTTGGTTGTAAGGATTTTTCTAAACCTAAAAGCTTCCGTAAATTTCTCAGGGTTTTGACAATAGAGTCTCCATAAGTTCCCATTGGCCTTTGGTAGTCTCCAAGACAATTTTTCTAAAGATTCAAGTTTTGTTGCTACCTTGAACTTTTCTGCTCTAGGTTCTACTACGGGGGTTTCTGACCTCTGAAACCTAGAGGACTTGTTTACAGAGCATGCAATTAAAACTTATGAAACAAAGTCGTTGGTTTTCCTATCAATTTATTAAGTTCAACCGTTGGAGAAGTTTCGATGCTGTTTGTGAGAATGTTTCCTCAAACTATCCCATAGCGTTCTCAATCTCTTCTTTTGCAGTTTCTTAAAGTTGGTTTATTGACGGGTTGCATTACTAGAGATAATTGAAAGGTAACAATGTTCTGAAAAATAGTGTCGTCCAACACCTTACCCTCGTTTACCACCTGTAAGTTGAATGCTTTTGAATTTTTGGGTTTACATTATGATTGCCAACTGATTTTCTCTGAATGGAAACCAAGATCTGCCACGAATGCTATTCCGTCATTCGTGGAATTTGTGGCAGGACGGAAACATTATCTGATTTTTCAAATGTCAAAAAGCGAAGCTTTTTTGTTACTCTTGTAAACCCGCAACCATAAGTGTTACCATTACCTTTATTCTAGTTTCTGAACCTCGGGATAATTTTTTTTTGCACAATTCCACTGCGAGCAACTAGCAATTAACTCGAATATGGCCATAGTTGGTGGACTGCTAGCAAAAACGTTACAGGTCACAATTCAGGCTGGAAGACGGTTTGCATTGTTTAATCGATTCTTACTTGAGATTCTTACTGAAAAATGCATGAAATGTGCATTGATTGTGCATATGATACAAAATCCACAAAATTGTGCATAACACATTTCATGCACGTGATGTGCACCTTATCGTGCACATGTCATAAAACGACTTAGCACATATATTTATTTAATGAGAATAATAATAAACAAAAAAATTAAAGAATGAAAGAATAAAAAAATATTTTCATTTGACTTTTTATGAGATAACTTTGGATAATTTATGATTTTTATTAAGGTTCTATTTCAAATTTGACAAGTTGTAAAGGTCATAATTTTAATGCATTTAAATGTCGACAAATTAATCGATTCTATTAATAAAAATCGTAGCATTATTTTTAGTTTTCAGACTTTTATTAATATATTTTTCTTTTTTTATTTCTAGAAAACCGAATTAATTGGTCGTTCGTTACCACTTACAATCGATACAAGAAACTCGATTGAAGTCCTCGAATCATCATCGACAGAAAAAATAATTCAAAATCCATCATCACAATCACCAACAAAGAATAATAATGAAGACTATTCAAACAATATCGATGTCCTTAAACTAAAGCATGCATCAAACTATAAAATCTATTTAAAATCACCGAAAGACAATTTTTTTGGATTCTTAAGTAACTACGAATTTCAAATTGAAATCGTTCTAGGTATATTTGCTGCAGTTTTAGTTTTTGGAATTATTATTATGTTATTTATATTAAATTTAAGAAAAAATTTACCAACCGAAAAAGTTGGGTTACTTATCGATAATGAATTTAGTGAAGACACATTACATACTGTTCAAACGGTTCATGTCTAGAAGGTTAGAGTAAATGTACAAAACAAAAATTAAATTAAATTATTATACAAAAAAAAACATTTTCTAAATTAAAAATATATATTTGTAATAATAATTAAAATAAGTAAATTAAAATTAAATAAAAAAAAAACGTTCCTCATGTAATTAAATGTAAATATTTATATTTTTAATTAATTTCTAGTTTAAATAAAATATGTATAAATCTAATTTTAATTTAATTTGCCATTTTAAAACAAACAAACAAAAAATTAAAGGCTACAGATTTTTTTTTCTTTATTAAATTTAAATCTGTTTCCAGTTTTAGCTAGGGAAATTATTATAGTCCATTTTAAAATTTATTTAATTTCTTAATAAATAAATTTTATAAGTCATACAGAAAAAAACGAAAAAGTAATATAATGTTTTACCATCTTAAAAGTAATTTGTTGTCTTTGAAAAACAAAAAAAAAAGTTTGCCAAAAAAATTATATTATTATTGTGTTTTTTTTTAAATGTTTGTTAATTAGTAATAATTTATTGTAAAGAAAATAATTTTGAACTAATTATTGTTAAGAGGTAAGAGCGCTACCAAAATGTAATATTTGTTTTTCATGATTTTGGAAATGAGACTGACGATTAGATTCATTAATATTAAAGAAATCGATTGTCTTAAGAAATGATATAATTGTCGAGATACGATGTCGAAAAAAATGCATGAATTAATAATAATAAAAACATTGTAATGATTTGAAAAAAATACAGATGAATCGAAAATTAAAATTTTTTTTAAAAATAAAATTTTGTCTCCTTATTTGCTCCAGAACAAAAAAAAATCGTTTGACGTAGGTAAGTTAATGACGGGAGTTTATATGACGAGTCTAGGAATGGCAGCATATTTAGTACAAATTTTCGTTTAGTATGGAAAATTTACAATTGCTCGGTTTTTGTCGATTTGTGGCCAGTTCTGTGTAGGAATCACCTTGTTTTACGTCATTACATGGATATCCAGAAATTTCTTGCAGTACTTTTTTTCCATTTTTTTGTTTACGAAAATATGAACAGAATCTTGCAAAATAGGCAAAATAAACAAAAACATGCACCGTGCTGAAGTTTTAGCTTAATCGAAGGACGGGTTCAGGAATGGCAGCATATTTTGTGCAAATTTTCGTTTTGTATGGGAAATTTACGATTGCGCGGTTTTTGTCGATTTATTGCCAGTCTGTGTAAGAATCGCTTTGTTTTGACTAATTTCGATTACATGAATATCCAGAGCTTTCCTCCAGCATTCTTTTTTCAATTTTCTTTTGGAAAATATTGACCGAATTTTGCAAAACTTTGCAAGCTTTTTGTTTTGCAAATTTCGCAAATTTTGCAAGCTTTTTAAGATCCAAAAACAGAGTTGATACAAATCGTGTCGAATGATCAACAAAGAGGAAGGTGACACAAAAACATACACCGTGCTGAAGTTTTAGTTTAATCAAACAAAGGGTCCAGGACTGGCAGCATATTTTGCGCAAATTTTCGTTTCGTATGGAAATTTACGATTGCTCGGTTTTTGTCGATTTATGGCCAATTCAACGTAGGAATCGCTAATTGTTTTGACTAACATCGATTACATAGATATCCATGAAAAACATGCACCGTGCTGATGTTTTAGCTTAATCGAACGACGGGTCCAGAAATGGCAGCATATTTTGAGCAAATTTTCGTTTTGTATGGGAAATTAACGATTGCTCGGTTTTTGTCGATTTATGGCCAGTCTTTGTAAGAATTGCTTTGTTTTGACTAACATCGATTACATGGATATCCAGAGCTTTCTTCCAGCATTTTTTTTTTCAATTTTGTTTTGGACGAAAATATCGACCGAATCTCGCAAAACAGGCAAGTTCAGGCAAGCTTTTTAAAATTTTAAGTTTTAAAAATCCTGTAACAAAATTGGTACAAATCGTGTTGAATGACCAACAAAGTGAAAGGTCACATAAAAACATGCACTGTGCTGAATTTTTAGTTTAATCAAACAAAGGGTCCAGGAATGGCAGCATATTTTTTATAATGTTCGTTTTAGGATTGCTCGATTTTTGTTGATTTATGGCAAGTTCAATGTAGGAATCGCCTTGTTTTGACTAATTTTGATTACATGGAAATCCAGAGCTTTCTTGCAGCATTTTTTTCAATTTTTTTTTGGACGAAAATATCGACCGAATCTTGCAAAACAGGCTTTTTAAACTCCAAAAACCTATACTTTTTAAATCCAAAAACAGAGTTGGCACAAACCGTGTCAAATGACCAACAAAGTGAAAGGTGACACAAAAACATACATCGCGCTGAAGTTTTAGCCTAATCGAACGACGAGTCCTGGAATGGCAGCATATTTTGTGCAAATTTTCGTTTTGTATGGAAATTAGGGATTGTTCTGTTTTTGAGGATTTATGGTCAGTTCTGTGTAAGATTCGCCTTGTTTTGTGCAGCATCCAGCATTTTTTTCAAATTTTTTTTGGACGGAAATATCGACAGAATCTTGCAAAATAGGCAAGTGGTTAACCCATGCCTTTTAAAATCCAGAGAAATGAGTTGGCACAAATCGTGTCGAATGACCAACAAAGTGAAAGATGACACAAAAATGGTGGGACACAAAGGTGTACAACGCGCTGGCATATTTTACGCAAATTTTCGTTTTGTATGGGAAATTTATGATTGCTCGGTTTTTGTCGACTTATGGCCAGTTCTATGTAGGACTCGCCTTGTTTTGACTAATTTCGATTACATAGATATCCAGAGCTTTCGTCCAGCATTTCTTTTAAATTTTTTTTTGGAAAATATCGACCGAATCTTGCAAAACAGACAAGTGATTAGCACATGCTTTTTAAAATCCAAAAACAGAGTTGGCACAAATAGTGTCGAATGACCAACAAAGTGAAAGGTGACACAAAAACATACACCGCGCTGGCAGCATATTTTGCGCAAATTTTCTTTTTGTATGGGAAATTTACGATTGCTGAAACAATTTTTCGAGCAGAAGTTAGCCCCGCCATTTTGAAAAAAAAAAAAAAACAAAGGTTGTCATGTATTGTGCTCGAGTTGCGCTGGTTGTGCGTTCAGAAAAAAATTCATATCCCTGGTGGAAAAATTTTATAACACTGAAATCATTTTTTTAGTAAAAGTTAGCCCCGCCATTTTGGAAAAAAAGAAAAACAAAGGGTGTGCTGTACGGTGTTAGAGTTGTGCTAGCTGTGCTACTTAAAAACAAATAAATACCATCAGCAGAAGAATTTAAACATGCTAAAACGATTTTTCGAGTTGAAGTTAGTCCCGCCATTTAAAAAAAAATTAAAAGCAAAGGTTTGCTGTATTGTGCTAGAGTTCTGCTGGTTGTGCTACTCAGAAATAGTTCCTTAAATATCAATTAAAAAAACAATATCAAAATAATTTACATAAAGTTGTGTTGTAAAGGGTTTATATTGCCAGACCATAGACACATAAAAACTAAATGGTTCATCGTAAATATCAATAGTTAATGTCAATCTCATCTATATTGATCGAAATGATATAAAAAATATTACTTTAGGTTAAATTATATCCATAGCTATTTATGGTAGCTAAGGAACGACTCAATTCTGTTAAACAACGACGAAATTTAGGGGTGGAGTGGTGTTAACGCTAAAAATAGGACTTTTTTGACAATAATTCAAAAACTGTGCATCGCAAGATTCTAAAATAATTGTAATGTTTCTTAATTTTGGTGTTCTTTCAAATGACACTCATGCGAGCCAAAAAACCTTTTTTTCACGATTCCCCACTCCTATCCCCTAAACACGTAGAATTAAAACTACTTGAGGCTTCGCTATATTTTTCGTTAAGGGTTTATTAAATTTCCTATCTCTATGAATTTTTTCAAATTTTTCTGTCAATCAACGAAGAAACGTATAGGGAGGGGGGACCAACCTTTTGTTGCACTTTTTTGAGAATAATTCAAAAACGGTGCATCGCAAAATTCTAAAAAAACTGTATTGTTTTTTAATTTTGGTGCTCTATCAAATGACATCATGCGGGTCATGCGGGTCAAAAAAACAATTTTTCACCCTTCCCCACTCCCATCCCCTAAACACATAGAAATAAAATCACTTGAAGCTTCGCTATATTTTTCGTGTTCCATAGAATTATAGGCTCATCGCTTTACTAAAATTTTCAGTTCTTTCTATAGCAACAATTTTTTTGTGTTAGATTACATAAGTTCGACATTTGAGTCGGTGCTTGAAAAACAACGTATAATTTTAACAATATTTAAAATTAACAAAAGATCAATGTTTGACTTAAACAATAGCATATTAAACAAATATTAACCCTAAAATAATTGCAGGTTATCGAACTTACCATTCAATTAAAACTCAACATTTTCTAAAGTTATACAAGAAATTTATTAAACCAGTAATTATGAATGGATTACAAACGTGGATCTTAACACAAACTAACAAATCACATCAATCTGATTTGAACCTTGAGAATTTACGCCACCTTTTGGGCCCACTTATGGCATACAATACAATAGATAGTAAAGGACCGTGATAATTTTAAAAATAAAGTTCTTTCTTTTGGATAACTGGTTATATTCACTCTAAAAAAGTTGCAAAATTAAGAATTGCTCTAAGAATCAGTACAAAGGATGACATGACTAAAAATGTACACGCCAGTCCCACTCAATATTGCTTTTCGGGTTAAAAAGCTTTATTTCACCTTACCATTCCTACCCTTTCAAAACGATTAATAAATATTTGATACACGGGGAGACGGTCTGAATTTTGAACATTTTTGATCATAACTCAAAAACTGTGCACCGCAAAATTATAAAAAAAATTGCAATGATTTTTAAAATAGGTGCTCTTTCAAATGACACTCCATTCGCTTGGGTCAAAAAAAGTTTTTTTTTACCCTCTCTACCCCGGTGCCCTAAACACACAGAAATATAATTATTTGAGACTTCGGTATAATTTTCATACAAAATTTACCAAATTGCCTAGCTCTGTGAATTTTTACAAATTTTTCTGTCAATCAGTGTCGAAACGTAGGGGGGGGAACGGTTTTAATTTTGCACTTTTTTGTCCATAACTCAAAAACTGTGCACCGAAAATTTCTGCAAAAAACTGCAACGAATTCTAAATTAGGTGCTCTTTCAAATGACACCCCACTCGCTTGGGTCAAAAAAGTTTTTTTTTTACCCTCTTTACCCCGGTCCCCTAAACACACAGAAATATAATTATTTGAGACTTCGCTATAATTTTCATACAAAATTTACCAAATTGCCTAACTTTGTGAATTTTTCCAAATTTTTCTGTCAATCAGTGTCGAAACGAAGGGGGGGGGGGGAACGGTATGTTTTTGACAATAACTCAAAAACTGTGCACCGCAAAATTCTAAAAAAAATTGCTATGATTTCTAAATTAGGTGCTCTTTCAAATGACACCCCACTTGACCACATTTTAAATAGTGTTTTTACCCCTCCTCATTTCTACCCCCTTAATAAATCTAATTATGAGAATATGACACTTTTATATATTTTTTATTAAAACTGTACTAATTTTTCTATCATTCCAAATACATTTGAAAATTTTCGATCAGTTAGGTTCGGAGCTAATCGAGTTAAGAAAACACGAAGAAAACGTCATTATTCAGAATTATACAAAAAATGGTGAGTTGTAAAATTCCAAAATAAATTTTTAAGAAATACTGAAATGAAGCCCTTTCATATGATACCCTACTTGAATCTATAAAAAATCTATTTTCTCAAAGGTCTCACATCGAACCCCTGTAAACCAAACGAAAACCACTTTAGTTTTATTTGTATTCGTCATTTCATGTGGACAGATTAGTTTTATACACATGCCAAATTTCAAGTCCATAGCATTTATAGTTTACGAGATAATCGATATAATGTGAAAAACTCGTTTTACTCTCACCAATAGTGTTCCGTATAAAAAACGGAACCCTAAAAAGTTGGCACGCTAAAACGTCTTTTCGAACAGATGTTAGCCCTGCCATTTTGAAAAAAAAAATGAAAAACAAAGGTTTTGCTGTATTGTGCTTGAGTTGTGCTGGTTGTGCTACTTAGACAAAAATTTCGTAAGCCTAACAGACATTTTTTATAAAGTTAGCATCATTTTTTTCGAATAGAAGTTAGCCCCGCTATTTTGGAAAAAATCAAAAACAAAAGAAGTGCTGTATTGTGTTAACGTTGTGCTGGTTGTGCTACTGAAAAAAATATCGTATCACCAACAGCATAATTAAAACCACGTTAAACCATTTTTCGAATGAAAGTTAGCCATTTTTAAAAAAACAAAGAAGAAAGGTTGTGCTGTAGTATGCTACAGTTGTGCTGGATATGCCACTCATAAAGAATCCCATATCAACAATGAATAAAGTTGGCACGCTAAAACGATTTTTCGAGCAGAAGGATATTTTCGAGCAGAAGGTTAAGCAGAAGTTAGCCCGCCATTTTGAAAAAAATGATAAACAAAGGTTGTTATGTATTGTACTCTAGTTGTGCTGGTTGTGCTACTCAGAAAGAATTGCATATAAGCAGTGAGTAAAAGTTGGCAGATTAAACCTATTTTTCGAGCAGATTTTAGCTTCGCCGCTTTGAAAAAAATTAAAAACAAAGGTTGTACTGTATTGTGCTTGAGTTGTCCTGATTGTGCTACTCAGACAAAAATTTCGTATTCCTAACAGAAAAATTTTATTACGCTAACATCATTTCTTCAAATAGAAGTTAGCCCCGCTATTTTGGGAAAAAAGAAAAAAAAATGGTGCTACTCCATTTTTTTGCAAAATGGCGGGGCAAATTTTTGCTTAGCCTTCTGCTCGAATGCTTTCTGCTCGAAAAAATCGTTTTGCCTGTCAACATTTATTTATTGGGGAATTTTTCTTGACTAGCACATTCAGCACAACTATGTATGATACAATACAGCACAACCTTCTTTTTTTATGTTTTGTTAAATGACGGGGCTAGCTTCTACTCGAAAAGTCGTTTTAGCGTGTTTAAATTTTTTCGTTGGTGGGTACGAATTTGTTTTGAAATAGCACAACCCGCACAACTTTAACACAATACAGCACTCAATTTTTTTCTTTTTTTCCAAAATGGTGGGGCTAACATCTATTTGAAGAAATGATGTTAGCGTTATAAAATTTTTCTGTTAGGAATACAAAATTTTGGTCTGAGTAGCACAACCAGGACAACTCAAGCACAATACAGTACAACCTTTGTTTTAATTTAAAGTGGCGAAGCTAACTTCTGCTCGAAAAATGGGTTTAGTCTGCCAACTTTTATTCATTGCTTATATGCAATTCTTTCTGAGTAGCATAACCAGCACAACTAGAGTACAATACATAACAACCTTTGTTTATCATTTTTTTTCTTCAAAATGGCGAGCTAGCTTCTGCTTAACCTTCTGCTCGAAAAATAGTTTTAGCGTGCCAACTTTTATTCATTGTTGATATGGGATTCTTTTTGAGTGGCACATCCAGCACAACTGTAGCACAATACAGCACAACTTTTCTTCTTTGTTTTTTGAAAAATGGCGGGGCTAACTTTCATTCGAAAAATGATTTTAGTGTGGCTTAAATTATTCTGTTGGTGATACGATATTTTTTTCAGTAGCACAACAAGCACAACTTTAACACAACGCAGCACTTCTTTTGTTTTTGATTTATTCCAAAAAGGCGGGGCTAACTTCTATTCAAAAAAAATGATGCCAACTTTATAAAAAATTTCTGTTAGGGTTACCTTTGCTTTTCATTTTTTTTGTCAAAATGGCGGGGCTAACTTCTGCACGAAAAGTCGTTTTAGCGTGCCAACTTTTTTTCATTGATAATATGGAACTATTTCTGAGTAGCACAGCCAGCACAACCCTAACACAATACAACACAACCTTTGCTTTTAATTTTTTTCAAAATGGCGGGGCTAACTTCAACTCGAAAAATCGTTTTAGCGTGTTTAAATTCTTCTGCTGGTGGTACTAATTTGTTTTTGAGTAGCATAACTAGCACAACTCTAACACCGTACAGCACACCCTTTGTTTTTCATTTTTTTCGAAAATGGCGGGGCTAACTTTTACCCGAAAAAATGATTTTAGAGTTATAAAATTTTTCCACTAGGGATATGAAATTTTTTTCTGAATTTACAACCAGCACAACTCGAGCACAATAAAGGACAACCTTCGCTTTTTATTTTTTTTTTTTCATTGGTGATATGGCATTCTTTCTGAGTAGCACATTCAGCACAACTGTAGCACAATACAGCACAATCTTTATTCTTCATTTTTTCCAAAATGGTGGGGCTAAGTTAGGTGACATAACTTACTGTTGGTTGATTTTCATTATTAAATGAAATAAAAGAAAGCAAAAGAATGAAACAGTTTGCTATGCGTAAAATTGTTAGAAAATTATTCGTAAAATAAGATCAACAGACATCAGTTGTTGAATTTAGCGAACAATTTGTAGGATCAAAAGTAACCGAAATGTATATTGAATCAACGGCCATTTCAGTTTATTTTACATAAATTTTTTTCAGTGTGAGTGAGAGAAAAAAACCAACCCAGTAAAGAACCAATAATGATGACAAGTATTACAGCAATGGCCGAGTGCTGGCAACCATGACTGGGCCTTTAAAAAATAAAAAATATTATCATATGTATAAATTTAACTAAATTAAATACAAAATAATTTAAACAAAATAGAATTGCTAATGAAAAAAAATTGTAAACGTATACCTTAACATTATTATAATCGTCTTTAAATCGAGAAGCAATAATTAAACTATAGGTGAAATTTTTTAAAATGGATGCTCTTTCATTTCATAATGGATATTACTTTTTCATTTTTCAAAATGGATATTACTCTAGTGAATTTTAACCAAATGACAAAGAGTGGCCATATAATGGCTCAGTACTGGCTTAATATTAAAAGTCAATTAATGTTATCCATTAATGGGAGTTAGCTTGATCTGGCAATCCCTGCTTGTGGGAAATTTTTAGTATTTTCAAGAATAAAAGATTTTGTTTAATTGCAATTTTCTAAATTTTTAAACAAAAATGTAGTTTTTATAATACTTTTAAAGAAAAAATAAATTTATTTTGTATGGTAGCCTATGAATTTAATAAATTTGTATCAAACTCTAAACTCAATTACCAGTGGGAGATTTCCAAATAAGCTAGCTGAATTTTTACTGCGACCGTGAGTCGTGACTACTGACTATCAAATTCACAGAAAAAACGTTTAACTCAAGCACTTCTAAGCATCTCCACCTACTGCGCTCGCGTTATATATTTTAAACAATTCTAACCGATAGCGTTCCGGTACTTATTCTGTAGGCAACACACCACTGGTTGGAATCGCCTTGTTTTGACCTTGTTTAGCATATTTTTTCTATTCTTTGTGGACGAAAATATCGACAGAATCTTGCAAAGTAAGCAAGTGGTAAACTTATGCTTTTTAAAATCCAGAGAAACAAGTTGGCACAAATCGTTTATTCTATTTTATAAGTTTTGACACTGACTTTTCTATGTGAGCTTTTAAACAATAGATGAATCAATCAAAACAATTATTTGTAAGTGCCCTGCGAGAGTACGCTGAAGAGATTGTGATGTTTTTTACATTGCTTTTTCGTATCTGGGCTGAAATATCTTTCAATTTTTTGATTTTATCTGCCTTTGTTAAAAAATGAGTTATAGTCTAATGAAATATTCCACGCATGTAATTTATTTAAATTTATCTAGTACCAAAAACCAAATAATTTATCGAACCGTATGTTAACGAACAACAAAACAAAAACCAACAATAAATCTACATTAATACATAAATAATGAAATCAGACTCAAAGCAAAAAGTGGGTAGAATAATTATTATCAAAAACCCAGAATATAAATTTTGAACTTTAATGTAATCATCCGTGACAAAGGTTAACTATGCTCATCATTTTCTGATTTACAAACTTACAAAACCATTGAAGAGCCACAAACGAGAAGAAAACAAAACAATCACAAACTATAGAAAATAATAAAAAAAATAACAACAAAAACAAGACGATAGATAGTAATTTAATCTCAGGTTTTATCATTTGTCTTTTTCACTTCTTAATTTCGTTTATTTTAATTCTATTCGATTTTTATTTTTGGTATATAAATAAGAAGCCTGAAAAAGCTCAAACCCAGCCAGCTCTACTTATAACAACAATAACAAAACAACAGCACCGGTAACAAAGAAGACAAAAACAAGAAGCTCGAAAACATTACGGTTACAAACAGAAAAAAACTTAGTAATTTATTACGACTTTTCGTTTTTTTTATATAATTAATTTCGTTTGTTTTATTGTTATTCTTTTTCTTTTGTGTCATCTTTGTCATTTTCTTAATTTTTCTTTTTAATGCTCTTGTTTGTGAATAGAGAACAAATATAAATAAACAAACAGCTTTTGCTGGCTCGATATAGTTTGAGAAAAACGAGATATTTGTCACCAATTTCATGTTTGTAAACATAATTATGTTTTGGCTTGATTTGTTTAAAGTTTATATGGATCACACGTAGTTACATTTTTTACGGTAATCTTAAATTTTGTTTGGAGAATGCCGCATTTCTTTTCACGAACCTTCTTAAAGTAGTGAAACTTTTACGCATTTATTGTTTATAATAACGCGGTTATTCTAAACTCTTATAATACTGCTGGTAACCCCAACTGCATTACCGTGGATAATCTTAAATGTTGAACTAATCCTAAACTTATAAAAACATATAATTTGTTTGTCTATCTAATGAATTGTCGTCATCCACCATTTGTCGTCACCAACCAAAAAAAATTAGTTCATTTGTTAAGCAAGCAATGTCGATATTATCGTTAGGTCGTTATTTGATTTAAAAATCGCTTGGTCAACCATTACATTGTAGTGTAACTTGTGAGTTGAGGAAACCGCAATTTTGATGTTTTCGTCACTGTAAATGTTCTTGCTTAACAGTAGAAATTAGAATTGACATATAGTAGAATTTTTTTAGAAATGAATTTCAGGTGTCCATTTTGTGTATCAGTCATATTTATCAATAAATAAATTCTTACTGGGTAATTTACGACAAATAAATTCTTGTTGGGTAATTTACACAAAAGTACATTTATTTTTATATGCGGCAAAAACAAGAACTATGACAATCATTTTTATTATTTTAATGAGTAATATAGTAAACGTCGCTTCCATTTTAAGTTATGATAGATTTTTTATTGTAATGACGCGTCATTCGAGTAAGCTAGTAAAGTAAGTTGAATTTAAAACAGTGCGCGTCACAATATTCGTAAACAATATTTAAGAAATAACTGTTTTAATGTCTAATTAATTGAAAATAATATCAAAAAACTAATTATTTATATTTTGTATGAAATTTATAATTACATAAAACCATTGTTTATGCTGTTTAATATGTGATATTTATGAAACAATGAAAAATAAAATTTGGCGTTTTTATCAGAAGACTAATTTATATGTATATAAATCTATATAATAATTTCGAGCTGAATTGAATATCAAGTGATGTATGAACAGTAGAATTAAATAACAATTTATATTGTTCTAAATAAAAAATACAAAAAAGTTTTTCGGATTAAATTAACTCGAATAAAATCAAAAACAAAGAACTTGGTGGCAAAAGGAAGAAGAAAATTCAATACCAGTTGGACCATGGGCGGAGGATTGCATGAACATTTATAGCAGATACACTATAAATTTTTGATAGCACGTAGCAAGAGATAAAAGATGAGACAAAAAGTAAAACAGAGATGTATTATTTACTTTGAGATAAATTTGTTTCGAAAACAATTACATTAGTTAAATTTCTACTCCTAGTTCGTACCATTTGTTTTTTGTGAACATTAAGTTGGTGAGTTGGTTGGTTCGGTTTCGGTTTCGCAGTTTTCCAATATTAAATTGCCCATCTTCGTGTAATGAGGTAATTAACACCAAACAAATTTTATCTCCAAATGCCATGGAATATAGCCTCCGAATTTATATACAGTATTAAATCCATTAAAAAAAGATTCGGATTCAAAATGAAAATGACCAAACATTTTACGTTCTGGATTAAAAAAAATATCCTCAAATAGTAATCATCCTTTTTTCAGCCACCATCGAGTTATTGTCTTTCACAAAGTATGGTGTGGTGAGGCAACAAAGCAATTAGCTGATAAAACGTAAAACATTGAACTGTTGCACGCATATATATTTTTGATTGTTGAAATGAATTGTTTTGATTTAAAGGCCGGAACCGGTAACAAATTAGAAAATTATTAGCGGATTATATGAATATTCCTATTTTTGAGTAAAATCCGAAATAGCTGGTCGTTACAGTACGAGTGGCATGTCGAGCATCGCTAGGTAGTGGATTGACAATGAATTTTGTCACCAAACATACGTGTAAGGTACTTCAAGCACGAATACATTCAACAAGAAGACATTCAACACGAAGTCATTCAAGGCTGGCATTAGTGCATGCAAAACTCCAATTAAACATAAAATATATTTGGTGATTAGATGCTTTTTGGTGCAACCCCATGCATATCATGTTAACTCCAGCTTGTATACCTGAAGAAATTTGTCTTACGGATCCATAATTATATGTGCCTTATCACATTGAATTGCTCTTGGGTGCAGAAGTTTATCACCAATTATTTAAAAGTACATCGTTTAAAATTCATGATGACCTCCATCCTGCAGGTGATTCCTAGTGTGGACGTGTTACATGTGGAAAAATGAGCACCCAATTATATTACACCGAAGCTTAACACTCACATATTACATTATGTACGTACACAGAGTGAAAGCAAAGGTAATAGTATATTACATATCTAGAGTTGTAAATAGCATTTTACATGCAAGGGAAAATATTGCAGTATCTTCACGAGCATGGAAAATGCTTTAAAACTCGAGATTTGTTATATACTTTTTTCTACTCCTATCACAGTATATTATAAATTACATCACACTATCCATGACATGTAAATTGATTATTTCAAAAAGTGTGCGGTAAGTAAAAAAAAGCGTGCGGTAATGGATTTTCATATATATATTACGACACTTAATAAAAAGAAAAATTTTTATTTAAAGAAAAATTTGATTTTTAAAAATTAAATATTTCAATTCCAATTTGACACAGAATAATGCAAAACCTACCACAATTTGCAAGCTATTTGCATTTAATTTATAACTAGTAGTTCATTTTTTCAAGTAATTATATGCGTTTGGGCATGAATTGAAATATTTAATTTTTAAAAATCAAATTTTTCGTTAAATAAAATTTTTGCTTTTTATTAAAAGTGTGTCGTAATATATATATGAAAACCCATTACCGCACACTTTTTTTTACTTACCGCACACTATTTGAAATAATCAATTTACATGTCATGGATAGTATGATGTAATTTATAATTTACTGTGATAGGAGTAGAAAAAACAGTTTTTGGAGGTTGAACATCTTCCAAATATACCTTGCTGATCACAAGAAGAGATTTCGTGTGAGGAGTATTATAAGGGTACTGTTACTTGAACGTCGGGGGACGTTATTAGGTCAGATTACCCACCAGCTCTAAATTGGCATCATTGAGGTAATCCTATTTTTCAGTTTTACGTCCATTTCTGGTGTTGGAAAAGTGCCTTCAAAGTAATCTTGAGATACATTCATAATTTACTGACTTTATGAATGAATACAGCGCTTTATGTCACATGAGTCCCGCCACCCACGAGTAACATTAAACATAGCATCGGCTATTATTTGCCGCATCATAATATTAACCGCTGCTCGGAAAGACTGTGAACACTCCCGTTGTATACTGTGACGTATGTGACAGCTTGTACACCGTTTTGGAAGTTGGTTCCCTAAAACAGCTCGTTAATGATGAGTATGTTAAGTTTCCTAATGCTGTCAAAGTCCTGAAACACGGTTTTATATTGACGATGTTTTGACTGGCTCATCCGGCTCGAAGGACCCAAAATGGTATGTATAATTCTCGATGATAGTAATATTTTTAATAATGAGTGGACTGTATTCTTATCTGTTTGCTAGTAATCCCAAATTCAAATTTTGTCAAAGAAAAAAAGTGCATTTTTGAAACATAAAGTTTTGTTGTCAATAAATCGATGAAAATAATGTAGAATTGACCCAAAATGGCACACAATAGAACGCCTTAATAATACCAATGATGGTGGCAATAAATAATTACTAAATGAAATAATGCAGAGTTGATACAAAACGGCATGCCATAAGCTTACTAGCAGTTGTCTTGTTCCTTTTTCGTCATCAAGAAGTATAGGTTAATTACTTACATTGTGTGTTGAGTGGCCTTATTGTAGCACACTAGACTTCAAACTCGGAGGGCCCAGGTTCGACTCCCAGATAGGTCAAAATGTTAAAAAAAAAAGTTGGTTTTAGCTCTATAGTTATTAATTTTCTAAGAAGTTCATCTCATGTCAAACATTTTAGATGTAAAACTAAAATTTTTGATCTGAGATGCACATTTTTAAAAACTAAAACAATTTGAAAAATATCGTACTTTTTATTTCGCTTACTGCTTCTTTGATAAGTTTTAAGTCGATCAAACATGATCGGCTTCAGTGTCGGTCGTCCAGATTAGGCATTTCATCTAAAATTAATATTTTTTACCATAAGATGTAGATAAATCTACATAAATACAAGCTATCGACATTTTTTCATAAAAATCAAAAATATCCACTAAACATTCCAACATTCTATGACCGGTTAGTCGGTTAAGCTGAAACTTCAGAACGGTGCATGTTTTTCCTCCTCTTTTAGTTAACATATCCATCAAGACTTGTGACAACTTATTTCTTTGCATTTCAAAAAACATAGATTACCCAATTACGTATTTTGTTAGTTTTTATCAATATTTTGGATCAACATTTTTTTGAAAATATGTGCTAGAACGAAGCTCTGGATATCCATATAATCAAAATCGGTCAAATGATCAATTATGTCTTCTAAAATCTAAGTTATACTTCTAGTTTCGACCGCAAAATGTATTAAGTTTATTAAGCCTCAATCTAATCATAACATCATCCCCACCGAACAGAGAATCAGGAAAAGATAAATAATTAACATAAAATAAGCGAAAATTAAATCAAAGAACCAAAAACTATCTGAAAGTATAAGAAATATAAATAGAACAAGAATATTAAATTTAATTATAATTTAAGTTCTGTTCTTTTGAATTAAAAAAATCTTTAATTAAAATTAATTGTAACATAAATAAAAAATTGAGTCTTTAAGTAATTTTCAAATCAATATAAATATAAATAAATAAAATCTAAAAATATAAACTTTGTTTCCAATAAATTAATTAAATTTCATTTAATAGTAAAAATATTCAAGTAAGTAATAAAATTAAATAAAATTAACTTTATGAAAAAAAACAAGATAATAAAAATCAAAAGAAATAATTAGCGTTCAAAAATAACTTTAAGAAATAAGGAATAAATTTAACAGAAGAAACATGCAATCAAATCATCAAATTAATTTAGATCAAGTAAAATTGTTATCGTCCTAATTTTGGAAAGCGATAGTGAACTGAAAAGTTAAATGCTAATGTAAGTCGAAGCTGCTTTTGATCAAGTTAAGAATATATTGCTTACGCTACTTACACTAAAAATCAAAGAATTAAGTAGAGTAATATTACTTTACTTTGCGAAAAAGTTAATTTTCTTAATAGTATTTGTAATATTTCACTAATTTGAATTGTGATTATCAAGAATTCTGTTTCGACAAACGTTTTGCCAATAAAACAAAAACTTTTTGTCAATTCGAAAGTTACAAAGATAACCTCGCCCAGTTGTTTAGGTTATGTGTAAATGGCTCTCTGAGGACTAAGCATACACACAAGCGGTCCGTAGACCATCGATTAAAAGATTTTTTGCTGTTTAACCAGTACCTATTGTAAACAAACGGACGTTCATCTTGCAGATATCGGTCAGAACATAAAAGGAGCGTGGACCCACAAACTTGAGTCTTGTCTGAGCCTGACCACAAACCGAATAGAGAAAGTGAAGAAATGCTAGGTGGGAAGTGCCTTACTGAGCAAGTTCGTCAACCATCAAATTCCCCGTTTTACCGAAATGGCCTAGTATCCAGCCAAGGTGGATATTAAACTGATCAGCCATTTCGTTGAGAGACTGACTGTTTGTAAATAGGCCGATATTCTTTCATCAAGAGATTCTGATTGACCATATTGCCAAAGACCCGCCATCAAACCGTGACCACATACAGCAGAGTTTAACAGACTACCGAGTTGTATCTGCATTGGACACGTTGGCGATTGAGATTTTATCTTTGGCCAATGGCATTTTTGCAGGATTAAATCTAGTGCAGCATTCTTTATTCATTTAAGAATGTTGGGTTTTCATTTAAGTTTACTGTCCAGAATGACCTCAAGAAATTAGTCAAGAACCCAAGAAGTGGCAGAGTGCAGAATGAACCCAAGAAGTTGGAGGGTCAAATTTAGGTGGTTTGCGCTTCCTGGAGAAGATAATAATTTCCAACTTCTGTAGATTGACACCCAGTCCACAGCTGTCAATACATTTGGAGAGGGTGCAAACAGTACTTTGCATTAAATCCGTAAGATTGCCAGGATATTTACCAAAGACCAATAGCAGTATCATCAGCATACGCGGTCACCGTAAAACCAAACCTTGCCAGGTTTAGCAACAGATCTTTAATGACCAAGTTACAAAGAAGGGGTGCTAGTCTTCCACTTTACGGTATACCTTCTGAGCGAAATTAACAAGCGTGTGGGTGATCGCTGTGAAACAAACGTTGTTGAGGGCTCCTTCAATATTGTAGAAAGTAACCATAGAATATTCGTAACAGTCCAGAAATTTTTCCGTGGTACCCTGTAACGTCTGATTATCTCCATATTAAAAAATAAAACACATTTTAATCATTTAAATAATTTATTCAAAACATTTCAAACATTTTCAATAATTCATTTTTCCCTCGATAAAATTTAAATTCAAATGTAACGATCAATTCTTTAAACATCTAAAATAAAAAGAAAATATTAAACTCACTCATAAGAGAATAACTGAACGAAAGAACAAAAAATTAATGTTGGTAAGCTTTGTGTCTGACACACACACAAAAAAATATCATAAATGCCACAATGGCGATAATTTTGATCATTCCATGTTTCACTTAGAAACGATTAACATTATTACAATTTGTGATCAAAAATGAAAGTAAAGAAATTCATTTCATTATTTAAAAAAAGTCAGCATGGAGAAAAATAAATATTAAAATTCTATGTTGTAATTTTAAAAGAAAACATATCAAAAATAAAAAAATCTAATTTAGTTCTAAAAAGACTCCATGAATGATTTTTCAAATCATTCATTTCGCACTTTATGTGATTAGATATTAAATGAAATATTATAAAAAATTTGTCAAAGAGGAAATATAGATTATAAAATAATACTTGTGATGGGTTTTTCACGTTCCCAGATATAAAACGTGAACAGTGCTAAAAATATTAAAAGAAAAATTTAATAAAAGAAAAATTAGTAATAGTTTTTTGCCATGTTTTGTTTTTCTATGGTTCTATCGCAATTTTGAAAAATAAATGATTAATTCAATGTTAACAAAATGAATATAGACAATTAACAAACATATGATGATAATTCTCAAATAACGGGACAGTGAAACATTTCATTTCAACAATATTTTCTCCGTACACATAAATATCAGATTATAGTTAATTTGTTTAATATGGATGAAGAAATTTAAATTTTGAAGAGAACTCAGTAGAATTAGTAATTTCAAGTTTATCCCTGCATTGGGCAAACAAGTTACCTGGAACTTTTACGAATCTAAGTAAAAGTTTAAAAATCGGATGGGGTATTTATGGCAGCATTGCTTAATGGTGACACTTTTTATGAATTACGATCAGCATTACAATTAGCAGAAATCAAAACAAAAAAGGGACGAAGCATCATTCACCTAATTAAAATAAATTAAAGGCATTTTTAATTAATGTTTATTTGTTAGTATAAATTGAATTTAATATATTTTCTAACATGCACACGAAACTTTATTTTTCGTGCAAATGATATGATAGGTTAGAAAAGAATTGTATTTAAGATATTCCTGGATTGGATCCGTGTGGGAGCAATGGAAAATCGCATTCCGTGAGTTAGTATTTTTTTTTGTGGTTTTTTTTTAATTAATTATTGAAGTTAAATTATTGTTATACCCCTCGTGATACCCACGACACACGTGAAACGCGGGACACCCGAAACAACCATATCACCCGTGACACCCATAACCCCCGTGACTCCCGCGACGCTCGTAACAAGATTGACATCCGTGACATCAGTGACACCCGTAACATACGTGACATCTGTGACACCGATGACACCCGTAACTCCCATGACACTCGTGACAGCCGTGACATTCGTCACACCCGTGACATCCGTTTCGCCCGTGACACCCATGAAACCTGTGAAACCTGTGACACATGTTACACTGGTGCCACCCGTGACTCAACTGGAAGTATGAGAGAACGCATGGTTGTTTCGACAGACTTACCCTTTCATTATGTACGTTGAGATCTTGACAATCTTGTAGGTTCGATTGAACCTCTCAAAAAGACTTCTATCAAGCATTACAGAGTTTTGATGAGATAAGAAGACTAATCTGCCTAAGGTCTTTGGGATTGCAGGAAGATCGCCTACCCGCCATAGGTATTATGGTTACATTTGCCTCGGTCCATTTTTCGCATTTCTCAACTCATAATTATAAGTTTTAAGCATTCTTGAAGAACTTTTTATAAATGTGGGTTTATAGACACAAATCGACAAACTTTTGCTAAGAATAAAATCGAGAAGTAATTTACGTCAAACGTTAGTATCACTGCCGCCTTAGATCGTATGGTGTGCATTAGCATCACATCCCAGTATAACTCTGTCTTTTCTCCTACGAGCATCCGTCATCGTGATAAGATTATTTACTCTATAAGGGATTGTGACCCCATCTTACGATAAGTAAGTTGAAGTGATGCAAAAGCTCTGGTTCTTAAGCTCCAGATCCCTCTCCGAATTGTGTCTGCATCGCTATGGTCTGTAAGTAGACAAATGTTTATCGAATTTTATCTGCATTTTTCATAAACAACAGTTTGTAATTTTGAATGTAAAGTCCAAACATCCGGTTATAAGAGATCCATAGTTCTTGGATCTAGGCCACATTTAGCTCATCTTTTGTCAATTTGAACAAAAGAACAGCGATCGTTTCTTTGGGATGTGCTATTATCCCTACCTCTACAATTATCCCTACCTCTATTATCCCTACCCTCTACCTTTTCTGTTATTTTTTATTAATAAATTATTCGTGGAGTGTACTAGTAATTTATCAAATGGGTGTAATTTGTGAAAATTATCGGATTTAAAATCAATCTTCAAACTTTTTCAAACTTAATTTTCGTAGTTTTTAATTATAAAAGTGGGATCCGCTGGTTTCTTTTAATAATATCTGTTTTTAATTTCAATAGTGGAAGCGGTTGGTATCTTCAAGCAACTATTTCTTAATAATATTTAAAAGTAATAGTGGCGGCGGCTGGTTTCTTCTAACTACTCTGTACCGTAGTAACACCACGCGTCTCATGTTGACTATCTTGTACATTTTCGGTTGCATTAAGTGATAAGTTACGCCTTAAAGTGTAATTAATTCCAATATTAGTCATAAAAATATGTTTTAAAATTTTGGTAAGAAAATCTAAATTCGGACATTTCTAGACTTTCTATAACTAGAATTCATGTATTTGTATCGAAAAAAACTTAATATAATTTAATGAAAAATGTTTTAATTTGCTGAATGACTTTTATGACTAAGCTTTTATCATATCTTATGAATTTTTCTTCGAATAAGATTTTTAGTTACGGCATTGAAAGGTCATATTGAAAGGTCACAATAGTGGTTGTATATATAGGTTATAAAATAGGAAAGGTATGTGAATGTGATGGCAGTTGTAAAAGATGCGTCTCTTTTTGACCATTTTTTCACATTACAATGTATATTAAAAAAACACAAATCAAAAATTTAAATATTTGGTTTATATATTATAAAGTAATATTAGTTTTCTATAATTTCTTAATATTAAGACAACATAAAGTTAAAGTATACCGACATGAAATGAGGCAAACAATAAATATTAAAGCAAATACAATATTTTTTTTAAATCACTAGCATTAATTATTTTATTTTTTGCTGATTTATTATAAGTCGTTTAGACCTTAGTTACCAAAATAATAATGACATGCATAATTTCCAAAGGAATTATAGCAGGAAGTTATGGATTCATAATAGACCTAATTTTTATTATACCTTTTTTATTTATAAACAATATTATTTACATAAAACCATAGTAACGAATAACAATACCCTAGCAATACAATTTGAAGTGAAAAATAACTAACTTGATCAATTAAAACGCAAAATCATGCTATCAAAATACTTGATAAAAATAAATGTTTTAGTTTAATAAATGTTTTAGGTAGAAAAAAATAAAATATCTATGTACCACGTGAATTATTAGATGTCAATTACCTTGTGAAACTTACTAACCAGGCCAGAGGCCCTCGGGTAGTAAACGTTTCCCTCCGTAATTAACATCCGTATAATTCCCTTAATACAAAAATAACTATAAAATGCCCGATTTTTTTCGTTATTTTCACTACAAACTATCTTTTGTACATAATTTTATTATTTGTGTTAATATTTGAGTTTTTAGAGCGAAAGTCTCACTTCGCATACTGACTTGTAGGTCGCAAGTTGACGTGGTTTTATAGCTATGTTACACGGGTTTGTTTCTTTGTACAAAAGATTTATATTGATATTTGAACCTGATGCATGTTGCATGTCCAATTGTCTCGAAAGATTCACGGCAGTTTTGCAGACAATATTGATTTGGGATTTGGAAATGATTCTGCATTTTCCATCTTCTTCTAGTTTGTTCGGAAAAAAGCATCCAAAATAGTAATTTTATTCGTATTGAGCACTCAGACGTCGTTGATAAAGGTCTTAAGGTCCTAAGGTCTTAAACCAAGAGTTATTGGCTACATTCTTCGGAAATGGAGTCCTGGCGGACGATAATATCTTATACGATAACATTCCTTTTAGGATGGTAGATGGTATACAAAATTTTACGGATGACTAGAAACTGAGGCGTCTTATCGGGCCACTGAATATGGTCTAGTTCAACCCTAATTTAATAAATATTATGTCTTAAATCGTTCGTGCAATAAGCTTAACCTTAAACAACATTTCAGTTAAAAAAATATATCTGATGTTTCCAAAGTAGTGTCAAACCAATTGTATTATTTCAGGTTATCAGTTATCTACATTTCAAACCTCCCCAATATTCTTATATTAGTTTGTATTTTTGTTCCATGTTCATGTTAGTCATAAATCTTAATTAATTAATTCAATTAATTTATCTATTAAAATTTAATTGAAGAGTAGAATTAATTTTCTTTTTTTTGTATTTTATTTCTATGAAGCTAAAATTATCCCTAATTGTGGATACCACTTTGGGCCTAGCTGGATGTCATACTATTTGTGATTTGCAATTAGTTTCAATAGATGTAGTTATATATTTTTATTTTTACATTACATAATAATTATAGGTAACAATTTTAATTTTTTTAAGTAAAAATATATCGGATTGGTTTTTGTGAACGATTAAGCTTAAGTACATATTGGAAATCACTTGAATTTTGCAATTCGAAATAACTTTTCATTTTCTCAAAAATTCCTTTAGAAAAAATTTTGTTGTGTTTCGTGTCAGGATTCGAACTACATTCATCAGAGACACATTGTTCAAATCCTGTGTGTCTTACACAACTTAGCCAAAGCGGCGATGACGAAACGTATTTTAATTTTGATGTTCAGATAATTTCTAAATTGAAACTTCATCATTTTTCATATTTACTTAAGTTGAATTATTCATCTATGATTACATATTGAAAATTGTATTTCTTTCGTATTTTTTGTATTAAATTTCTAGATATTACGATGTGTGAATTCATAGAATGAGAGAATATTTCGTCAACATCTAAGTAAACATTCTAATCAACATACTAAGTCACGAGTGTAAAGTCATTATTGATTGTTGCCAATCAATGCGAAACTTAATATCTGACGTAAAGTCAATATGTTGTTATATTTTTGGTTAGGAAATATAGACAACATTGGGGGAATTTTTAATTTCGGATTGGTTTTTGTGAACAATTAAGCTTAAGTACATATTGGAAATCACTTGAATTTTGCAATTCGAAATAACTTTTCATTTTTTCAAAAATTCCTTTAGAAAAAATTTTGTTGTGTTTCGTGTCAGGATTCGAACTACATTCATCAGAGACACATTGTTTAAACCCTGTGTGTCTTACACAACTTAGCCAAAGCGGCGATGACGAAACATATTTTAATTTTGATGTTCAGATAATTTCTAAATTGAAACTTCATCATTTTTCATATTTACTTAAGTTGAATTATTCGTCTATGATTACATATTGAAAATTGTATTTCTTTGGTATTTTTTGTATTAAATTTCTAGATATTACGATGTGTGAATTCATAGGATGAGAGAATATTTCGTCAACATCTAAGTCAACATTCTAATCAACATCAACCAAAAATATAACAACATATTGACTTTACGTCAGATATTAAGTTTCGCATTGATTGGCAACAATCAATAATGACTTTACACTCGTGACTTAGGATGTTGATTAGAATGTTGACTTAGATGTTGACGAAATATTCTCTCATCCTATGAATTCACACATCGTAATATCTAGAAATTTAATACAAAAAATACCAAAGAAGTAAAAATATATATTTTTCTTATTTGATTTTAATGATTTAATGCAGTTGTCTGTTTTTAGGGTTCCGTACTTTGAGAAAGTAAAAACGGTACCCTATTGGTGAGACTTCGATAACCGTCCGAATTTCTGCATAATCGATTTACTCACAAACTATAAGTGCTATCAACTTGAAATTTTCTACAGCTATTAAATGTGTTTTCCCACGCCTGCTTATAACAAAAAAAATTCAAATATTTGTTTTTATATATATTTTATGGACATAGATAAGGAGATATTAAAACAAAAGTTACTTCAAGGAATCTAGTTTGGTTTAGAAAAATTGAAAAATATGGAAATATTTCAAAAAAAAATTTCAATGTATTTTCGACTGGTTAGTTTTTGAGTTATTGCCAAAAACGAGGTTTTTTTCTGTTCCCCTCTCCCTTTAATTTCGACCATTACAAATAAAAAAACCGAATAAAAACACCGTTTTTTGTTTTGGTTGTTATAATTTCAAATGTTCGTTGGAGGGGGAATGAACATTTGAAATTATTAATTAATTAAAGTAGAAATTTTGGTAAAAAAAAAAGTTATTTTTGATCGTGTCAAGTGGGGTGTCATATGAAAGGTGATTTTTTTTGGCAGCGCAAAACATTGTTTTTTGTAATTTTCGAAAGCACCGAGTTTGGCTTATTTCTGAAATTGTGTTTTGTAGAAAAACTATTCTCGTAGAATAATATATACACGGAACCAGCGACGAGCGAATCATATTCGCACTTGTCCGACTTTTTTGTTCTAAAGATATTAATTTTTAAAGATGTGCATTTTAGATCAAAAATTTTAATTTTAGATGAAATACATGATTCGGACGACTGCCGCTGACCTGACCAGTTTTGATCGTGATCATACTTGGCATACAAGTAGTATAGGTAAAAAAAAAAGTACGTAAGATTCTAGAAACATTTTAAAATGCTTAGTTTGAAAACAGCGTGGTCAGAAAGATTTCTGAAAATTCAAGTTTTAGGTAAGCTTGAAATCAAATTGCTAGAGAACGGATTAACCGATTATGTCTTGGAAACGTTATTTTACTGGCTTATTGGTTTTTATTTATCTTCCGATAGTGTGAAAGGGTGGTCAAAATGAATGCCCGACATTTAATAAAAGTTTAAATTACCATTTAAAGAATTTAGTCTAATAATCTCCATATTCCTTCTATATAGTCCTTGGCACTTTCCCAACCTCATTAGTTATAATGGTACTTGCGCGTGTTCAAAAAGTCTTATTATTTCATGTTCCAAATTATGCAAACAAAAATAAATAAAATTTCTCTGTTTTATTAATTTCGTTTTGTTCCCATAAAGTATATAGTAAATAATCTTATTCGCATAGATTAATTAAAATACAATAACCTTTATGATATAACGATTAATAAATCAAAAAACTCTTATCGTCTTTTGTTTTTGAAAAAATCTAAAACAATATCTACACTACTTACCTGGATCACACGGGCACAAAAGCTTCGAAGCCGATTAACAAATTTACAGTAGCTCGTTTACTGTTTCTTTTATCAATTGTTTGAAGTCCATAAATCATTTTTAAAATAACATGAGAACTACAACATGGTATAAGTTTGACAAAAGAAAATAAAAAAAAATAAATAATTATGAATATGTATACATATATGTATAATGAAAAATCACAATCTTATTTATTACTAAATTCAAATCATAAACACATAACTCACATTATGAATTCAATGTGTACAAAATCGCTTTTGGCGGTGCAGAAATTCAAGAAGAAGAAAATCAATTTAGTTTTCGTTGTCGCCATTTAAATATATTATATTTGTTGTTGTGCTTTTTTATTATTAAAAATAAATTAATGTTTTGGTCATTGATCTGCAATAAATTTACATTTAATATTCCGATCGCATCTTTTATATCGTCGCTTTAATAATGAAACAACGTATGCTATTTATACGTTGTTTTTATATTATAGGTGCGCTGCATTCCCCATAAGGGTATCTTTGAATTGGCGTTTTTACATTTTCGAATTATTTTATGACTGGGGGTAAGAATTAATAAACTATAAATTAACGTCCATGCAAATGCATGCGCACATCAAACTTTAAACTCAAATATCTCGAAACTATACTTTTGCGTATACGTCATTTCATTATTAAAGCGACGATATTATTATATTATATTGCTGTTAAACTAATTTAAGTTTTATGAAAATGATTTAATATTAATTTGTAATGAATTAATTATTGTAATTTCTAATAACGATTTTAAAATTGAGCAACTGTACTTTAATTTGAGTATGCAAAAGGTAAAAGCAATTGAAATAATTGATAATAATCGTTTTTTAATTTCATATTAATTTTTGTCTGGTTTTTGTTCTGAGCTTTTAGCATCCAGCAGTTTAGACGAGGGATTAGCGTACAAAATATGTACTTACTTTCGAAAACCTGTATAGTTAAACGGATTTGAATGCGGTTTTTTGCATTCGATTCAGAAAGTCAATTATAAAATTTGTTTGGTGTTTTGCGAACCCAGATCGGCTTTATTGCATTTCTGCTGCGAAAAATGCATTTTTGTAAGTGCATTTTTAGAATAATAAAAAAAAATTATAATTCGGTAAATAATAGCCGAAACGAGCCCAAATTCATTACTCAGGGGTTTTTGGGGTAGCTGATGCTGAAAAGTCATACCGTGGACCTGGAGGTCAGGGCACCCTTACTATACAGCTTTTCCTTGACTTTTGTAAAAATTTTCTATACAAAATATCCAATATTTGTTATTGGGGGATTTTCGGGATCGCTGATCATCATTATGATGTTTGAAAATGTACCTGACGTACCTGGGGATCATAGCGACCCGATTGTGAAGATAATTTCCTGGAGTTTTCTTTAAATTTCTTATCAAAAGCATTAAAAATCTATACTCGGGGGCTTTTTAGGTCGCTGATCACGAATATGATGTTTAAAAATTCTCCTAACGCACCTGGAGATATCAACGACCCGATAATGTAGATCATCTACTGGAGTTTTCTTTAAATTTTTTATGGATAGCATTAAAAAGCATTACTCGAGGGTTTCGAGGGGTCGCTGATCATGATTATTATATTACAAACATTATCTGACATACCCGGGGATCAGGAAGACTTGATTACTAAAATCATCTGCGGGAGCTTTTTTAAAATTTGTTATACAAACCATCCAAAATTGTTACTTAAGGTTTTCAAAGGTTTTTGATAAATTTGATTTCAATAAAATCATACAACTCTGTTATATTATTTCATGTTTTTTTTTTAAATGTGAATTTATTATATATGTAATAATATTAAGAAATTAGCAAAATTGCTGGTTTAAAGTTTTGATAAATGGGATAAAACAATAAATTTTTTAAAAACGTACAGCATTTTTATATTAAAATCTATTATATTTATTAAAAAAATGTTATTATATAAAAAAATTAATTTCCAGTTACAAATTATTTAGTATTATTACCATATTATTCAAAATTTCATTCTTTTTAATAACCATAATTTAACTTTCGTCCTCTTCTTGTTCTGCAGATTCTATTTCCTCTTGATGGTAAACTTCTCCTTCATCTTCGGCTTCTGCTGTGTCTTCTTCTAATTCGTCTGTGAGCAATTCATTAGTAGAATATTTTTCTACGTTGGAGCAGTTTGAGCCAATTACAATTCTTACATGCAATAGTGAAAATTAAGCCTTGCCTTCTGCATCCACATAAATTGCCACAGTCTTTTTTGCAACCACATAAATGACGTCCTGAATGATGTCCGTTTTTGGCTCAAACGGACATCATGTTTTTTGGATGTCATTTTTTAGGACGTCATTTTCCCAAAACAAAAATGAAATCTAAGACGTCATTTCTTTTTTTTTCTTCGCTTATGGTTCATATCTAAATTATAATTGAAAAAAAAATATTAAAAAAAAAATGACGTCCTAAAGTTTTATTTTTGTTTTATATAATATAATATATTTATATAATATAATTTTTATATAATATAATATAATTTTATAATATATAATATAATATACAGTTTATATAATATAATATAATATAAATATAATACAGTTTTATATAATATAATATAATATACAGGCACGTACTACTTATTTTTTAAACTTTTAAAATTATTTTTCAAAATATTTTAAGTTTAATTTATTTTTAAATATTTTAGTTGACAAGGGGTTATAAAAAAATTCAAGTTTTTTTTAATAAATTATTTTATATAATAATATAATATAATAATATATAATAATAAATATTAATACTAATAATAATATTTTTTTTTAATAATAATTTTATAAATATTATTATTATTATTATAAAGATTATTATGATATTATATTGTAATATTATAATATTATAAATATTATTATTATATAATAATAATAACCGGGTAAGAAAACTCCGGGAGATGATATTAAAAATAAAGTCATTAGAAGTCCCCGGTATGTCAGGGAATTTTTTTAATACCATAATCATGATCAGTGACCCCAAAAGCACCCGAGTAATGATTTTTAATGATTTTGATAAAAAATTAAGGAAATTACAGTAGATGATCTACATAATCGGGTCGATATGATCCCCAGGTATGTCGGGTGAAGTTTTAAACATCATATTCGTGATCAGCGACCCCTCGAAACCCTCGACAGCGAAGCCCTCTAGTAATGATTTTAATGCTATCCATAAAAAATTTAAAGAAAACTGCAGTAGATGATCTACATTATCGGGTCGTTGATATCTCCAGGTGCGTTAGGTGAATTTTTAAACATCATTTTTGTGATCAGTGACCTCGAAAACCCCCGAGTAAAGATTTTTAATGCTTTTGATAAGAAATTTAAAGAAAACTCCAGGAGATGATCTTCATAATCGGGTCGCTATGATCCCCAGGTACGTCAGAGGTACATTTTCAAATATCATAATGATGATCAGCGATCTCGAAAACCCCCCAATAACAAATATTGGATATTTTGTATAGAAAATTTTTACAAAAGTCAAGGAGAAGCTGTATAGTAAGGGCGCCCTGACCTCCAGGTCCACGGTATGACTTTTCAGCATCAGCTACCCCAAAAACCATAATGAATTTGAGCTCGTTTCGGCTATTATTTACCGAATTATAATTTTTTTTTCTTATTCTAAAAAAAGGACTTACAAAAATGCATTTTTTAGCTGCAGAAATGCAGCAAAAAAAACAAATTTTATAATTGACCACACCAAACAAATTTTATAATTGACTTTCTGAATCGAATGCAAATAACCGCATTCAGATCCATTTAACTATACAGGCTTTCGAAAGTTCAATACGCTAATCCCTCGTCTACTTAGTGTTTTGTTAGTACTAAATGTATAATACAATAATTTTTTTTTAATAAAAAGTGTTGTGTTATTAGAATTATAATATGTGTCACAACAACCTTTTAATACCTTTTGATACCTTTTAAGACCTAGGTTCCATAACAACTTGCGCTCTGAGGTGTTGATGAAAGCTTTTTTTAAATCTTTGTGGATTGCACGGCCCCGAGACTATTGATTCGGGCAAAGCATTCCATTTGTACTATGTACGGACAAAGAAATCTCTCTGCATTTTGTCACTATGACAGTGAGTGATCTTAACAGTTTGACTGTTTGCATAAACCGATTGACGTGTACAACGGGGAAAAGAATACGGTTGAGGAATGATGGATCCGATTTCATCCGAGCACTGCTGGGCACTGCTGGTGACGATATTTATAAAAAAACAACGAGATCAGCAACAGTGCGACGATGTTGCAGAGAATCAAGATTTGATGTTAAATTTCGATCACCCACAATTCGCATAGCACGCTTTTGAATAGAGTCCAAAAGAGCTAGGATGGAAACAGATGCAGCGCTCCAAAATTGACAACAATACTCCATACAAAGAATAATCCCAATAAACGAACGCTTTTACATTTGTCTATTTGTTCGTCACACAAGCTCACACGGTCCTTGATCTAGAAACCATCAGTAGCAGTGTTTTGGTGAAATTAAAGTTAACCAAATTTTTGTCACCCCAATTGGCGACTTTTTCTAGGTCTTCGTTTACACTTATGGCAGCGTCTCTCCGGGCGGGCTTTATTCGTTCATGCATTTTACCCTTTGAAGATAGGGGAACGAATGACTTGTGCAGTGTAGCATCATCTGCCAAACTATTTATTGGATTACTCGTTATTTTCAACAGTTCGTTGATATAAATTAAAAATAAGGTGGAGTATAAGACTGAGCCTTGGGGTTAATTAATTTAGACTCATAAGAAAAGCCATCGATGGATACTAAAATGTATCGGTCGGTGAGAAAATTTTGTATCAGCTTTATGATCGGGGTGAGATTGGTACGTAACGAGCTTGTTGTTCAGGTTGCCATGCCAGATTCGATCAAATGCTTCTGAGATGTCTAATGCGATTACGTACGTTTCACCACCTTTTTCAAGTATGCTGTTCCAAAGATGGGCCACATAGTTTGATTGATCGGTTGTTGATCTTTTGTTTCTAAACCCATATTGATTGTCAGATATTAAATAATTGTCTTCCAAAAATTTTGATATGTGTGTATTAATAATATAATGCTCGTATATTTTAGATAGGACTGGGAGTAAGGCTATTGGTCTATATTTTGAAATATCACCTTTTGTTCCTTTTTTGGGGACGGGCAATTTCCAGTACGAAGGAAAAATACCAGACTTATAGGATTTGTAGAAATTTTTTGTAAGAGTAAGTTCTTTTGAAAATGTTCTTAGAATAATAGGAGGAATGTTGTCCAGACCGGACGCTTTGTTGATATTTAACTTCCTTTAGAGCCTTTCTACAATTTTGAGGTTAAAATGTAGTTCTTTCATATTTACTCCTGAAGACTGGATTTAGGGCATTTCTTTAGGAGGTCCCAAAATGGTTGAGTTTAAAGCAAAGCGTTCCGAACAATGTGGTTTTTCTTGCGGGGTCAGTGACGATCAAATCACCATCAATAATAGGAGGAACAGAAGATGTGCTACCAGATTTTAAAGAATCAATGGCACTGTAAAAACTTTTGTCAGAAATGGACATAGTTGAAAGTTTTGCCGCTTTTGTTCTGTCAATCTCTGCTTTTTCGTTTTCGATTATCTGGTTTTATATTTTATTTGCTTTAGATATTGGGAACGATTCAATGAATTTTTGTTATGAATCCAAATATTAAATAATCTACGTTTGTTTCTAAGGGCCAATTTGTCTGTCTTGGAAAACAAATATTTTTGATGCGATTTCATTATTGAAAAGCGGACAAACTTATTGATACCGAATTGAATAGTTTCAGTAAAGTTTTGGACGGAAACATTAACATTTCGTCAGTATAAAAACAATGACGATCAAAAGGGAAACTTTGATAAAAAATTTCGGAGACCATTTATGTCCATTTTTGAGAAATGGAACAGTTTTCGTGACTTGGGTACTCTAGTTTTTAGTAAATCAGTTTTGATAACTGATGTGATTAAATAGTTGTCAGAATTTCCAATACTACCCTTATCGACATTGTCACTCGTAATATTTAGCATTGATGTTAGATAGAGATCGAGACGAAAACTTTTATCACCACCATTACGAGGAGAGAAAGTTGAAAACAATATGATGAAAAATCGAATCAAGACGCAGATAAAACAAAAAATTTGAACCTGACCATTTCTGAAATTCTTGGAACTTCGATAAGCGTTAGTATCGTAAAAAAATTACTATGTGTTTTCCCAAGTTTTGACACAGAGTGGCCCGAAGTTTGTTAAGAAATTTAGAGAAAAGTAAAGATTATACTAAAATTGTGCTCCGATTTTAATAATTTTTTTTTGTTTGAAAGGCAAACTTGAACAATAAAAATATTACACTGATAGAACAAATTTATATTTTTATATAACTTTTTTAATTTAATTTTTAAACCGTGGCTATTTCAAATATTACCGTTTTTGCTTTTCTTTGTTTACATTTTAAAGATATGTAAACATAAAAGCATACTAAGAAGCTTTACCCAAAACATTCTAATTACAGACAAAAGTTGGATTTTGTTTTCATGAAAAAGGTTTTTGAAAATATTATTATTTTGAAATTTGATCAAATTCATCAATATTAAGTTTTACATCCTCATATCGCCAATATCAAACAAAGTTTATTCCCCAATGCCATGGGATAAAGCCACGAATTTATAATGTTGTTAAATTATCATTATCATTTACATCCTCATAAATATATATGTGATTTCCACTTATTAACGAGATTTCTGCTTTACTGCCATCTTGTTCATTTAATATACCCATAACTAAACTTGTTTCCATTGTACGATTATACAAAAAAACATATTTTAATTAATTGAAACAACCACAGTCGAGTTAATTTAAAATTTATTTATCAAACAATTAAGTAAAACAACTTTAACACTTATTGCACGATAAACTTAACTTTCTGATTTTAAATTACACAATTACCTTTTGATTTTAGTTTGCATAATTATCTTTTTATCTTGATTTGAAATTACATAATTATCCCGATTGAATAGTTGATCGATTATTTATAGTTAGATTCGCCATCTCATGGTTCTCCTTTATTATTCTTTACATTGCACACAAATTAAAAATGTATATCATCTCAATATAAAATCCAAGTTAACCCATTTCCATACATCACCTCAATAAACAATGTCTGTACAACTAAAGACAATAATTCTATTTTCCATAAGTTTTAACAACCGCATTATATCTATATGTAATACTATAACTAGGCTTTACAAAAAAAATCTATTAACTATTAACTAAAAAAAAGTTTATATGTTTGTTAAAATTTAACCGAAATAAAACAGCAAATCATTAACGAGTTTCTTTAAATATGAATATTCTTATTTTAGAGTAAAAATTAAAATAGGGCGTCGTTACAAAATTTCGATCTATCCTGTGTCAAAACTCAAAACTAGTAAAAAAATAAAAGCGAAAAGAATCACGTTTTAACTATTTTGTTTTATTATACTAACAATTATCTAAGTTTCAAGGAAATCGAAAATGTTCGAAAATTTACTTTCCAGCAACCCGGAATCGAAAATTTATAACATTTATAGAATTGTTCTAACCAAGAAAAAGGCTAATTAGAGAAATTGCGTGCCTTAAGATTTAAATTGCTGAATATCGCAGAATGTGATTTCGATTATATTTTTCATCAGTCCATCATAAATGCTGAATTTCACGCAAAAGTGTCACAAGAAATTGGATTCAAATGAGCAAAGAACAGGGACTCTGACGACCTCAAAAGTTGGGAGAACCAAGACCATCACACAGACCACATCATCATATACAATTATTACGTTTAAAAATGAAAATGTTACACTCACCCCCATTATTTGAATTTGATCCAACTCTTCAATCTTCATACTTCCTTCTCACTAGCCCATCATAGTAAATATTATATAAATTATTACAATAAAACAACCAATTGCTGCGCCAATGGTAAAGACGATTGTTGAACACGAACAATAATGTAATATAATAAAACGAAGTCGTTGCGCCGGGACCTAAGCCATCTGAGAATTTTTTTCAAACAAGGAACCAAAATATTGTAGTAAACTTGGCAATGCAGGAGAGTTAAAGCCCATCGCTAGATGCATACTGCTATTCTCACAATCGTGAACTAAAAAGGAAAGGCAAATATCTTCAATACTCTCTTTGTTTCGCAATGATTAATTAAATAAATAAAAAAATATGCAACAATTTTTGTAGTTCTAATAAATTCTCTACAATCACCTGTTTATTTAGGTGTAACAGTTTTCGTATTTACCCAATTTTTTTTCAACCATTTTTTGTAACGATTTGGGAATTTACACAATATTTTTTCAATAATCACTTGTTTATTTTGGAGCAACAATTTTCACGTTTACAAATTTTTTTCAACATTTTTGTAATTAAAATAAATTCTCACGATCACCTGTTTATTTTGATGTAACGATATTCGCACAGTTTTGGCATTTACACAATTTTTTGTAAAAGTTATTCTGGGCAAACATTTTTGTTACAATAAATGCTCGACAATTACCTATTTAATTTTGGTGCAATAATTTGTTTATTTATAAAATTTATGTATTTGATTCCCATATGTGTTATGATGCAACTATTCATTTATTTATATAATTATCTCGACAATCACCTGCTTTGGGACATTATGAATTGTTGATTTTCTGAATGTTATACAGAGTGCGGGCCGAGTTTTTTATTTTTATTTAATTATAATTTGACAGTTGTATATGATGAAGGGATGGAGATGGGTTTTGTTCTTTTCGTCTTTATGAGTCGTCAGAGCCTAGCTTATTTTCAACCTTTTTTTTCGTACACCTAATAATTGTCGCGTGCATTCAGCATTTATAAAAGACCGAGGATAAAATTTATTGAATACACGGGCTAAAGCTAGACGAAACAAACTTGCGCACTTGTTACGTGAACCCTCTTGACGTCAGGATTATTTATGGTAATCTCAACCGATAACCAACCGCTCGCTTGGGTTTGTGGCATCCCTGCATAGGAACTTGATGAAACTTTGAGAAATGAACCAGGTTTACTTGACAATGGTATAGATCTGAATTCATTTCAAAATTGGACAAAATGGCGGAGGGTCTGGTTAAAAAGTTTTATTTAGGTGTTTATACCTCCTGGCTCCTATAGCCTACAATTACAGATCGATTGTTATGAAACGTTGGTAAAAGATTTCAATCATTGTAAGGAAGATTTGTTTAGCTTTTGGGATACATTGAACAAAGGGCTGGGGTCCTCTATACAACATTTGATTTCTTACTGTTTTTTATGATTGTTAGGAGCACACAACATTTTTTCGAGATGTAATTTTGATGACATTTTTGCTGATTAGTTTGAGCTGATTAGTTTTTAAACGATATTGAATAAATTGGTGGGGGGTCCCTCAAGCACCTGTTTTTAAAGCTCAATAACATATGCACCTCATAAACGAAGTCGATGAAATTTGGTACATAAGCATTTAGTACGGTTTATCACAGTTCTTAATCCCTACTTTTGATTTTTCACTTCCGGTAAAAATTTTTGTTTTTGCTTTTTTTCGTACAACAGAATTTTTGTTTTTGGGGATATTACCGCTTTATTTAATGTTTATATTATTAGAACTGCGTGAAATGTATAACATTGGGTAGCCTTTAGTTAAAGTATTTTATGGACATTAGCCCACTATCCAGAACATTTTGTTTCCAGAGCTGTGGTGAAGTTAGCCTATGCATCAGCGTCGTAATATTTTTAATGTTATAACGGATATAGAAACGGATTTAATTTTCAAGATTCGTTAGCTTTTGGTAATCATACTCATGAAAAGAAAAAAACGAACTCATGACTATCCATAGCTATTCATTCTACAACTAAATAAAATTCTAGTTCTAAAGTTTTAGTTCTAGTTCGTAAATCAGCCAAATCCAACACATGGTTAAGAAACTAGAGGCTTTATACTAGAAAAAAGTTTGTTTTTAGATCCGTTATAACGGCCGTTTTGATATTAATATTTTTCAAAACTTCATTAATTTAGAATCTTTGAAACCTTTTTTATCAATTTCTTCTAAAAATAGACCTTGGCAGTTGGGGGTTTCTGAGTGAGCGGCTCCAACAAAAAAGCATGTAAAACACAAAATGCTTTTGAATCAACCGGCACTCTCACGGTCGCATTTGTTAATCCAGATCAAAAACCTATTTTTAAAAATATGTATTTTATGAATATCTTAGACAAGTTCGTAAATCAGCCAAATCCAACACATGGTTAAGAAACTAGAGGCTTTATACTAGGAAAAAGTTTGTTTTTAGATCCGTTATAACGGCCGTTTGGATATTAATATTTTTAAAAACTTCATTAATTTGAAATTTTTGAAACCTTTTTTATCAATTTCTTTTAAAAATAGACCTCTGCAGTTGGAGGTTTCTGAGTGAGCGGCTCCAACAAAAAATCTTGTAAAACAAAAAATGTGTTTGAATCAACCGACACTCTCACGGTCGCATTTGTGGAGCCAGACCAAAACCTATTTTTGAAAATATGTATTTTATGAATATCTTGGACAAGTTCGTAAATCAGTCAAATCCAACACATGGTTAAGAAACTAGAGGCTTTATACTAGAAAAAAAAATTGTTTTTTTAAATCCGTTATAACGGCCGTTTGGATACTAATATTTTTAAAAACTTGATAAATTTAAAATTTGTGGAAACATTTTAATCCGTTTCTTATAAATATGAATCTCTGCAGTTAGAGGTTTTTGACTTGTCGGCTTCAACAAAAAAGAAAAAAGTTTGCAACAATCCCTAACAAAAACAATTTGCAAAAACCTTATAACAGTCAATGAAAAAAAATAAAAAGATTTGAATAGAAGATATTAATTTTTTTTTCTTAGAAATAAACTATTTTGATATTTTGCAGTAATTGCACGACATATGATATAGAGTAGGTCTGCCTTGTGTTTTTCATATAGTGTCATACATTGATTGGATATTTGTTTGTTGCAAAATTGGATAGATGTAGTTTTCCTTATATGTAGCTAATTTTCTTTTTAAAATTTCGATATCTGTTTGTAATTAGTTTGTTTTGTTTAAAGTAATCTGATCTAATCTAATCTGAAACATCAGATTCTACTTGAACACAAAACTATCTGATCTCGAAATCTACCTATTTCTAGCGAACATTTTGCCTTTATAAAATGTGTTGCGTAATAGCCATTAATTGCAAGTCCATAAAAACATGTTTTTTTTATTTGACTGAAATTGAAGATACTTCTCCTTCGGTCCCTGTATGGGCGCCATTATTTGTAATCTTACGAAATTCAGTTTCTTTCAAGATTGCATTATAATTGGTGATCATAATCTTTAAAATAAAAATAGTTAAAAGTCACTATATATTATTTTACAAACGAAGACAATTGCCATGACTATTAATTCAAAAACTACAAAGTAATTTCTTATAACAAAAAATATGTGAAAAATGTTGGCTAATTTTATATATACAACAAATGTCATTAGAAAAAGCAAATTTAAAGAACTCACGATATTCAGCACATCGTTCGATTGATTAAGCATTACATTAGGCTTATAGCAATTGAAGAATAATTTGAGGATAGTATTAGATTTTATTAGGATTAATTACAAAAAAGATTAGATTTTTCGATTTTCTTCCAAAATTACTTATTGTCATCCTATTTGCGACCATAATTTGCATCTCACCTTGTATTTTTTGTTGAATATGTGGCTCGTATTCGTCAATCACATCAAACACTATAATTGACGTATATATATCACTTGAGAGTTACGCTCAGATGCCGAACGTTCATATTGTACGAGTATTTTAGTAGTAGAGTTGTAGAGTAAACTCGGTGAACGAACCATCCTCAGCTCTATAAAAATGCTTTTGCCTACTTTTAAATTTTCAAATTTTCAATGGATTATCTTAAGAGTGTTTTTTCTTAAAGTTGTTATTAGTTTAGTCTCTTGAAAAACGGGCTTTTTCATCGTGACAAATTGCCTTAAAGTCGTTAAAAAATTTTTAAAAATCAGTTACACTATAGTTACTTATCAACCGATCATTATTTACTCTAGAATTTTTTGTTTAATTTTATTCTACATATTAATTTTCAATTAAGATATACATTTATTTTTTAGATCTTAAATCAATATTATAAAAGAGTTAATTCAATGGACGTTTTACATATGCTTGCTTGCTATTTCCATATATCTTTATAAGAAAATTAAACTGAATATGTTATTCATAAAAATGTTGAATACAAATTTTTGAATAATTGAATTTCAATCGATCGGACGATAAAGAAGAAATTGATAAAATTTTTGAATAGAGTGAACGTTTGAGGGAGTCAACATTTCGGAATAATTACTTTATTCACATGCTACGTAAGCTTATTCTGTGTTTATTTAAAGCTTGTATAAATATTTATATTAGAATTTGTTATAATTTTTTATAAAAAAACGTTTCATATCGATGTTGCTCAAAGATCCTTCTCGGGTAGTTTCAGCACATTTTATGGCGTTATAGTGTGAACGCCGACGTAAAAACAAGGCAACACAAATCGAAAATACAATTGGCCAAAACCTACTGTTCATCTAGCAAGCATTTGCAAAACAACAATTAATTAAACTTAAATTATTGAACGACAATATAAACACAAATGTCTGTCAATGTTTATGTATCTTAATTATATTGTTCCAGAAACTATATATAATTAATGTTTCTTTTAGTGATTTCGATTGTAACGCGTTAATTTATTTAGAAAATTTACTTTTGTTTCGGGTCTGCAGAAAACTATAAACACATTTAGCTTACTTCATAAAAATAACCGTTTCAAAATTATATAAATAGACAAACAATCAAACGGCGTAACAACAAATTCTATAATTAATTGGTTTCTAATTACAAATTATTTAATATATAAAATAAATTACTAGCGAAAGGAAACGATAAATCATTAATTTTATTAGTAAGTTAGAATTGTTTTTCCGTTTCTATATTGTTTTGCATAATATTATTTTGTATGATTTGATTAATATTGTTTAGAATAATTTGTGTTGCAGAAATGATTGAATGTTAAAAATATAATAGTGACAAAGTGATCTGAATAATTTTCACAAGTATATCCGTTGTTTAGGAAATGCTCGATAAAGTTTTAAATATATCCAAAATACACCAAAGCAAATCAGTTCTGGATGAAAAATGTGATCTAGACGACCAAAACTGAACCATTTTAGGTCGATTTCACATTTGGCATGCAACTAGTATGGGTGAATAATATGTGTTGTCTAAGAAAAATTTTAAAGTGTTTGATTTGAGAACAGGATGGACCTTAAAATTTCTGCAAATTCAAATTCAGATTAAATTTGAAATCAAATTGCTTCACCCGATTTCAACTGTTTTGTATGCTTTGGGAAGGTAAGACTGCGCTACAGAAACAACATTCACAATAAATTTATTTAATTTTTTTACATATACAGTTCCATATGGGTAATTCTTTTACAAACCGAACAGATTTGGACAAAACTAACCGACACAGTTTTGATTTCGCTGAAATTTTTTTTACGGGTTTTATATCGAAAAAAAGATATACGTGTTCGAGGAATTTTGTCTTTTTGGAAAACATAGCGGTTCTAAATTTCGAGAATTTCGTGATTTTGGGCGTGACGATTTATTTTCAAATATTCATAACTTCGGTTTTATTAAAGATAGAAACCTCTAGTTTGTTATATTTTAAAGTTAAAAGATGGAAACTTACCAAAAAAATTAAAATTAATAAAAGTTATTACAAATTGCTATTGTTATAAACAAATAAAATGTTCAAATCGATCTGTGGTCAAAACCCACGAAATGAGTTTTAAGTATGACCATCGTATTCTACGTTTCATTTCTTATAAAAAAAGTATTTTCAATTAATGAAGAAATGATTTTTCCTGTTAGAAATAAATAAATTTATCGAACGCGGGACGACAAAAAATTCCATTTATTATATTTACAAAATTCCATATATTATATTGAAAATATCGAACAGATTAGGACAAAATGTGACTAAGACATTTTTGATTCAGCTGAAAATTTTTTTGCTGGTTCTATTTAAACAAAACGATATACGTGTACGAGAATTTTTTCTTTTTTTTTAGGGGAAATAGAGCGGATCTAAATTGCGAGAATTTTGTGATTTTCGGCTTGAAGTCTAATTTTCAAAGATTCATAACTTCGGTTCTGGTAAAGATAGACACTTTTTGTCTGTTTTATTTCAAAGTATAAAGATGGAATTTAAAAAAAACTGTTGTTTATAAAAATTATTAACAAATTCCTATTGTTATAAACAAATAAAATATTAAAATTAATTTTTAGTAATTTTCTAAATTTTTCCAAAAATAAAGAGTGTCTAGTATGACTATCGTATTCTACGTTCAATTTTCAATAAGAAACGTATATTTAATTATTGGAGAAATCAGTTCTGGAATTTTTTGTCGTCCCGCGCTCGATAAATAAATTTATTTCTTACAGTAAAAATCATTTCTCTATTAATTAAATTACTTTTTTTATAGGAAATGAAACGTTGAATACGATAGTCATACTAAAAACTCATTTCGTGGGTGGGGCAATGACTAAAGATCAATTTGAACATTTTATTTGTTTATAACAATAGGAATTTGTTAACAACTTTTATTAGTTTTAATTTTTTTTTGTAGACTAGTATTAAAATAAAACAAACTAGAGGTTTCCATCTTTAATAGAACCGAAGTTATGAATATTTGAAAATAACTCGTCAAGCCAAAAATCACGAAATCCTCGAAATTTAGAGCCGCTAAATGTATTTGCAAAAAAAAAATCTTCGAACATAGATATCTTTTTTTTCGATATATAACATATAAAAAAAATTTCAGCCAATCAAAAATGTGTCGGTCAGAAAGGTGTTCGGTTTGTAAAAGAATTACCCATATAGGAACGCAAGCAATCAACAAGTGCCCCCTCACTTGTATTAATTTCATCAATGTATTCAATTTTATGATCGAGCTTCACTTGAAGACTTAATTCAATCGATTAGTTTTTTATAGTTTTAAAACCATTGTGTTGATGGTTGTTAATGTTTTCCTTAAAAACACTTTGACCTAGATAGGATTTGAAACTGGTTCCGCCGAGTTGTGGTACCACTACGCCACTCAACATAGCAAGAAAAGTTTTTAAAAACATCAAGAAAAAAATATTTAAAGATGGCGCTGTTGCCTTAGGCCAAGCATTTTTGGAGCGTTTTTTTACAATATTCATATAATTTCCAACCTTTGATTTTAGTAAGCGTGATAGGTTCAACTGCGACCAAAATGATCTGTTGAATCCCACCTGCTGAGTACCCAATTAGAGTATCTCCTCCAAACTAACCAAAAGATTAAGCTCTCGCCTCCACAAAATTATAGAAGCATTTTCTAAATCTGCAGTGTCATGTTAGAATATTTATCAGGGGCCCTATTCCCGAACACATATTTGTCAATCGACCATATTGTGAATTTCACCAAAATGCTTAACAACTTTGTTTAAAAATGGTATTCTGTAACTAATATTTGAGTCAAACACATTATAACAAAGTTTTACAATATTATAACAGATTTTTGGTACTAGATTCGTACTTTTGACAACTATCTTTTTTAATCTTAAAAGATGCAAAATAAAATAAAAATATATTTAATAAGTAAATATGTTTTATTGATATTTATATAAAAATATGATTATTTAATATTATTAAAGACCTAATTTTGCGTTCTAAATTAATTTTTACGCCAATTGATGAAATTTGTATAAAAAAATCAACACACAAAACATAAAGCAAAATTGTGATTTTGACAGTAACTATATTGTTCTTGTCAGATTCACAATAATGTGTTGAATTTTCACCAAATTGGTGTTACATAATAGAAATTTACAATATTGTGTGAATTTACAATATTGTGATGACTTTTATGTGTTCGGGAATAGGGCCCCAGTATTCTCAGTTTGCTCATATTCCGCCTATATCACAGTATAGTGCTCTCTTTTTATTTAAAAACCCAATTAACTACTTAGGTTGCTTTATACCTGTGGTTTTATCCCAGACTTTGGAGCATTCTATAATAATTTCGTTCGGAGATGGATTTTTCAGCTTAGAAGACACTTTTTTTTCATCCTCAAACAATTTGACTTTTGGTTTAAATGCTCCTGCGCCAACCCATCCTTGGCTTTTGACCCATTCCCGTACCATTTGATTATGTCATTACTCAAATAATACATAGTTAACTCACTGCTCTACTCCGCTTTGTCGCTCAACCTAGATGTATATTTTCTACCGAAGTTGAACTGCTTAATCATACCGTCTTTAGGAAACTCAAGCAAGGGCTTCTTACTTGAAAGTCTCTCTCGATGTTCAGACTATATGACAATTCCCTTGCCCATACTCTCCATGCTAATCCTCAGTTTGCGGTTTATTTGGTTAAGCTCTTAACTATGCAAGCGGAGTAGAACATGTTCTCATTGGTTCCGTTATGTAGATACAGGCTAGCTCCTGCCTTTTTTTTAATTACTTCTTCCCAGAGCTAAACTGAGTTCATCTGTGTCATGCAACTGCTTCGTACGTGTAGATTTGTCTCTATTTTGTGGTATAGATCCACCTTAGGATACCTGGGCTTCAACCGCATATATTACCCGCAACGCTTTTCTACACCATTTTAGTTCTTATGGCTTTGTTTACCACTGCTTTTATGTGGTTTCTCCACTGAAATTTGCCATCTAGAACTAAACCAAGACATTTTGTCTCCTGTGCGGATTCAATTACGGAACTCCTCACGATGATAGGTTTCATGTTGAGCTCTCTTTTCTTGGTGAACGGGACAACGTAGTTTTACTCAGATTGAGTTTCAGTTCAATAAAGGTCCACCAAGTGTCTGCCATATTAAATCCCCTTTGCACAATATCATAGATTGTCTCCTCGAGTAAGGCTCTAGCGATAATTACATCTATGCCATCCGAATATCCAAGACTTTTTATATCCTGGTTGGCCCACTAGACTCCACATGAGGGGGTGATATGACTCCGCCCAGCGGACTTATTTTACAATCACCAGCCTTAGTTTATGCTACTCAAGCTCTCAACATCTCACACATCCGGTCAGTTGTGGTGCTGTCAACCTTTTACTCAATTAAAGTCTTTTTGACCTCTCCATTTGTCCTAGTTTTTATATGGCCTTTAGTTACCCCTTCCATCCTTTTTAAAATAAAAGAAGTTAAACTGATGGGTCTCTGAGACCTCGGGTGAGCGAAATTTTCCTACTTTTGAAATTACTATTTCCCTTCGCCTTGGTTCTGGAATATAAGCAAGCGCTAGACTGCTTCTGAATATTTCCAGGAAGTGAGGTAACAGTTGGTTTACGACTTGGACTATTTCGTCCACCCCTGATGATTTGTATGGCAGGAAGGTGCCTACAGCCTACTTAATGTGCTCCTCCGTGAAAAGCATTCCAGCCTCTTTCCAGTCCTCTGGACTTAGTCTTTTATTTCTTTTATAACTAGCATCTAAAGCGCACGGGCTAATGCATCCTCGCAAATGTGTTTCTAGAAGAAGAGCAGCTCACTGCCGCTCGTCATCCCTAAACGTTCCATTTGGCCTTCTCAACGAAGTTTAAATCTCAGCACCAACTTCCACCAGAACCTTATGACACCTAGGTGCTACTGCCGTTACAGATATATTATCACAGAAGGTTCCGAAGCTACTTACCCGTAACCCCCCTGATTTTTTATATTAAGTGGTAAGCACCCTAAGGTAATATTTGGGCACTGACTTCGAGTGCCTTAATAATTGGTAGCGTTGCCTCCGGTAAAGCTGGTTCTGGTGCATTATTATGTTTAACTGTCCTTCTAACTGATACTATGTAATGAACAACGTGCCTTCCTGAAAGTGGAATCACTATCAGGAACAAAAGAGCAATTTCGTACCTTGAGATATAAATTTCCGACTGGCTTCAGTCTGTGAGTTTAATTTTGCTTTTACTCTGCCCGTCACAAATGTACGCAAAAGTTTCACAAGAAGAGGGATTCAAATAAGCAAAGAATACGGACTCTGACGAAACCAAAAATCGGAGGAACCAAGACCATCACCCAAGCCACACCGAATATAATTATTACATTTAAAAATTAAAATGTTTTGTCATTCTTATTATTTAAATTTTATCCAACTCTTCATGTTTCCTCAACACTAGCCAAGCATGATGAATCACATGTAGTAATTAATGTAATAAATCCACCAATCGTTGTGCCAATGGTACATCCGATTGTTCAACACTCTTGATTATGCAATAATATAATAAAAGTCGTTGCGCCAACGTGCAGGCAATTTTTGAGGAATAACAATAATATAATACTATATAAATCGGTGCGCCAATGGTACCGGCGAATGTTGAATATGAACACTAATAAATCAATATAACAGTCAATCGTTGCGCCAATGGTGCAGACGGTTGTTGAACATGAATACTAATAACTTACAGGAATTACCAAAACTGATTCAAAACTGTGCTTTTTATTAGATGTTATAAAAAATTCAAGTATAGAGATAAAAATATTCAATATGTCTTTCCCCTTTATTTCGTAACTCCACCGTCAAAACACGAACCATGAAAACCAATAACATGTTCATCATGTCATCATAATTATTCCTTCACTTCCAACTATCAACAATTCGACTATCAATAAGTTTTATTAAACCTGTCCCAAATAATGTACGAGACACAACTAATTATTTCAGCTTGACATCGACGACCGCCGGTTAATTTTTCGAGTTTTTTTTCCATAAAACAAATTTAAAAACTTTAATATAGATATAATTAAATGACGTGTATTTAGTTATATGTCAATCTTTTTTTCACAACTCATTCAATTTCTTATCTCGCCAGTCTATATATCAAAAAAGTTAACGAAAATAGAAAAAAAGGAACGATAAAAGAATCCACTGAACTGTTATTACTATTATTACATCATGAAACAGAATGGACGGTGCTTACATCGATAGTCTCGGATCGGTAAAACCAACGTATCAACACGGAGGTTAAAAATTATCTTAAAGAAAACCTCTTCGTAACAACTAGATTTAAACCTTTTGTAAAGTTCTCATTCAAATAAGTTCCACATTGAGTTCCTAGGGTTGCGAAACGAGGGTAATTCGGGTAAAGAGAACTAAAGACGTTACCACTATCTTGTGGCAAATGTTTCCGAGTGCGATAGTAACTTGTATGGTGAGGAAATCTAAGTGTTTTTCCTAATCATATTGCATACTCTAGGCGAGTTTACATGAGTATCTCATACTATCTTAGCCTCGCTGTTTGCCATACCCTTCACTCTGTTTTTGTAAAGCCAACGCTCTTGTATTATTGAGAGCACCACATGTTTCTTAGTGAATGTTCTTCCACCACAACTTACGCTGCTATGACGTTGTGAAAATTCGCTTGAGTCATACGCAGGTTACCTGTTGCTTTCATTTATGGATTGTTAGCAAGGGGCATCTGTATTCCTTTATCCAATAATCTGTGTCCCTCCTCGATGACATTTGCCATGTATCCCGGCATCTCCTATAACATTTATTTTTCTCAGCCGAAGTGGATGTATTTATGGTTCCATGGGCCACTTGAGAAGTGGTGAAATCGGTAATAGCTCTCTTGGAATACCACCTGCCCTCCTCTCCGTAACTAGGACCAATGCACATTGACCTTGGCAATGCTGTAGTTAGGGATATTCTCTGCCACCGAAATTGTTTCCTCATCCTGCCTACTAAAGACCTTCCATTTATTGATGTTCATCTTATTTTGTGGTTCTTATGGTACTAGAAAGTTTTCGCTGGTCTGATCAGCACTTCTTGATAGAAAAGTGGTCTTGTGGGAAGCGGGAATATCATCTCCCAATCCTATCACAATTGAATTGGTTCGAAATCCTCCATTTGGTAATACCGACACGAGACAGTCAGTCGTGGTAGTCTATAACAACAAACCATGATTTGAAACCCTGACTGATTACCTCCAAACCCAGCTTTTCGTCTGGGGTTAGTTCCCTGCCAAAACTGCAACCTTGCACATTGTTAATGCAGCATTATATATAGCATCCTGCTTTGGATGCTGTGGCTCCCTCTCAATTGGATGGATGACTTTTTTGGTCTTCTATACCGCATTATCCTAAGGTGTTGTGGACCCGTGTAAATTGATGTGTAAATGCAAATTTTAATAGTTTACCATTAGGTTTACGTTTGATTTTAATGTTCTAGTTTTCTCTTTTTTCATGTCATTTCAAGAAACCAACTATAAAACTTATAAAATTATTACTTCAAAAGTATAACTGCAATCGAATAATTTATATCAGTAAATCAAAATCCAACATAACATTAAAAAATGTGCTCACCTTAAGATCTAACTCATCAAAACGAATATTAATAATTCTATCATCATTTCCTTTACAATACATCATTTTTAATAGTAAAACAACAAAAAAATATTGTAACTGATATGTAATAAATAATAAAAAAAAATGTGGGTTAAGAATTATTGTACCGGTTCTATCAGATATTGTATAACTAGAATATCTTACATTTAATTTACATCTTAATCCATTCCACTATTATGTCTTTTCTTTAAATATTCTTATCCGAAAAGAAGCAAAACTTAACGTAATAATAATACATATCGAGGCAATACTATGTGGGTTATTATTTTCTTATTCTATTTCCTTTTTTTGTGCTTATATATTTCATTTAGTAAGACGACGGTGGTTTAAAATAAAAAGCAAAACCACGTTATACGTTTTTCTGTCGAATGTAATTTATATATATTACAAGCTTTTTGTTTAATGTTCTTAAAAAATTTTAACTTTTAATTTAAAATTAAAACCAAAAATATTGTCTTGATCGTAATAAATTATAAAGAAAAATAAAGGATTCATTGTGTAATCGAAAACTTAAATTTACAAATAATTCAATCATTCGAGTCATTATTTATAGTAGAAAATAAACAAATAAACATTAAGACAATATATCAATACGAACAGATACAAGGGAAGCTCAAAAATGATTTAGCCATGAAGGATAAACTTCAAAAATTTCTGAAGAAGATCAAAGATATTGTTGGATTGTTAAATGTTTGCATGTATTGTAATAACATTGGTTATCCCATTTTTGTAAGAGGATCTTTTTATTAGACAACCCTTGTCAATATACCTGCAACTTAGTTTATTACAAAACAATACATCCGTACTTACATACGTGCAATTTTTTATTATTTTAAGTTATTTATTTAAATTGACATAAAAAAATATAAAGTGTATTACCGCCATTTAACAGAAAAGTAAATATATTTTAAAATAAGGGAATACGAATTAGAGTGACAAGTGAAAGAGACTTACATACTCGTATCCCGCATACAAAGAACAAAATAATAATAACAATTGTAATGAATTCAATGAAAATTTATTGAATAGTTTGATTGTAGCGACATCTGTTCTCGGGCTTCTATTTGTTATTAGTTTGATTTTAGCGTTCGATTTGACAGAATAACAGAATTTATTGAAAAAACAACAACAGTTGCATACAATTGTTCATAAATAAGTTGCTTTAGTCAAATCGAACGCAACTTATGTGTTAATATCATGTTGTTACGTTTTTCTACTTTCCACTTCGGATCATTCTACTTCGGATTGGCGTTACTCTAAATTCGATAAACGTTATTTTCGCATTTTCTACTGGATTCGATAACTGATTAGTTGTGTCCAATATTTATTTCTATTAAATGCACTTGAAACTTAATTCACAGGTATAAAAATATGGTGGGGCTGAAATCTCAAGCTCTGAGATATCAAGACTTGACTTCGGTCTGGGTTAAAGATTTTGATATAGTTTTCGGCAAAAAACTTTTATGGGGACATGGTTTTTAGTTTTCGGCAGCGATGTATATCAAACATAACTCTTTGTTAAAGTACATGTATTTTTTTATCTCTGTTTAGATATGTATTACAAAACTAACACGAAACATCAATACGTTGTCAAATTAACATAATTTAATGAAAAGATTAAACAATCAGTAGCGTTTCGAGAAACTATTTGAAAATCACAAATTCATATTTCTTTCAAAATTTCAAAAATATTGTAAAAATTAAATAATCAATAAAAAATAATTCAAACTTTTTTCAAACAAAATTCTAAAAATATTTCAAAAATTATTACAAAATCAAATATTAAAACTTTTTTCAAAAACTCTAAAAATATTACATAAATTATAACAATATCAAAAATTGTAACATTTTCCAAAATTATAAAAATTATAATAAAATCAAAAATTTCAAATTTTTCGAAATTCTAAAAATATTCCAAAAATTATTACAAAATCAAATATACAAACCTTTTTCAAAATTCCAAAAACATTTCAAAAACTATAACAAATTCAAAATTTTCTATGTCCAATTTCATTTCAATTACATTTACGTCATAAAAACAACAAAATATTTTTTTCAAAAAATTGGCTAAAAAAATAAATGAAACCATTTTTTGACACACTTGACATTATTTTTTTGACAAACTTATAATGCCATTATTCTCTATAATAATAATAAAATTTCATGTCATACAAATTATTAGTTTTATGTTTTTCTAAAAAATTAGGTAAAAAAATAAATAAAAATCTTTCTTTTGACACACTTGACAACATTTTTTTGACAAACTTATAATGCCATAATTCTCTATAATAATAATAAAATTTCATGTCATACAAATTATTAATTTTATGTTTTTCCAAATTTTAATAACTTTATTTATTTTCTTTATAGCTTTAAATATTTGTAATTTAATGTTAAAATACAATCTTTTACTTTATGATTCCATAATAACATAATACGAACATAATACTTCTCCAGTCAAAAGTTCCTAAATAGATTTTCCTATTCAAAAGAAACTTCTGTTTGTAAAATAAGTAAATCATTTTTAACAATTGTATTTATTTTATTTATTGTACTACATATATAATTTTTATATTTTAAAAAGTTCATTTAATAATAAAATATTTGATATTTAACATAAAAAAAAATTCTCTTACTTTATAACGCCACTTTTATAATTTTCCTTCAGAACAAAAACAACTGATTCCCGATAGTCATATGCACAACGAATTTTATCTTTAAAACAAAAAATAATGCTAGTCCTAAACTTTCACAAGTAGTTAGATATAAAATAAGCTTCAATTTAGTTTACAAAAAAAAAGGTGTAGCGCCATCTTTTCTTCAATTACACCGTTTTTTTCTTATGTTACACTGTTAAAAATTATTTCAAAAAACTAACAGTGTACATTTTTAATAACTTTGTTCTAATACCTATTCAACGACATATCATTTATGAAAATCGATTGAGTAGTTTTTCTACAATCGCTCGTCAAAATGCACTCACATCACAAAATAACAAAAAATTGAGGGGCACCTTGTGAAGACTCCTGGTCGAAAAAAAAAATTCGAAGAGAGCTTTTATTTTTTATTTATGAAAGACTATCTATAAACAAAAAATAATCAAAATTAAAAGGGGTCAAGTCAAAATTTCCCAAAAATTTGCTGAACTTGCGTGAAATTGCTCATATATTCCTTCTGCAAAAGATTGTAATGCAATAACAAATACAAAACAAAAATATTTGTTTTTGACTGGCTTTGATTTATAATGAATTAAATAGAATTATATGTTGTACTTATTTATGATTTATTGTTACCGTGACAATATAAACAAAACTTGAAATGTACGTCTTTTTTTAAACGACTGTTTCATAGTGCCAACGCGTTAAAAATCTAGCATAACGAATTCTTACCAATTTTGTCAAATGACATGTCAACTGAAAGGGAACACCGAAACATGTACCATGCTGAAGTTTGTGTTGTATGATAATAATCGCTTAAGTGTTGTTGGTTTATTTTCAGCGTTATGTAACAATCAGCTTATTTCAGCTAGTTTTGATTATATATTGTAGATGTCCAGAGTTTCCGTTTAGCATTTATTGTAATCTAGATTAAGATTTTAGAAAAAAAATCGTTAAAAAACTTTCAAAATAGGCAAACGATTGATCATGATGTGCTTCACAACGCTTTACTCTTTCAGATCTACGTGTTATTGCACTACACTTGGCTTAGCACGTGTTATTGCACGTCGTGCACAACAGTATCACCATACATGGTATGCTTACAAACAATCTATGGGTGGGTTGGTTAACTTAAAATGACTATCAAATGGGCCGTATCTGTGTGGCGATGCGATTAAGGCGATAAAGGTGCCTGTTTTTGCAGATGAATTTCTCCAAACCATGCTGAGGGGGTAAAAGCTGGGGTTTATCGAAGAAGCATAAACGGACCAGCTGGCTATTGGTTGGGTCTTAAATATTGGGTTTGGAGGGTTTTACTTGTTATGACCGCCAAATTACGTGATGTCTAACATGAATCGGTTGAACAGAAGGCCTACCAGTTCTGATAAAAACCCTTGAGTTCTGAATAAAGGTGTTTGATGAGAAATTAGATACTCTCCAATTGTTTTTTCTCGTGTTACTCAAGGGTACAAAATGGAAAAAGTTATAATATCGAATACTTAAAATCTCGCAACGCAAAAGATGCAAATTGTGATCTCACTGTGGCAAAAAGAAACGAAAAATAGACAACATGCTAACAGAAAAGAACATTGCCGGACAGTGAGCACAACAAATCCGGTAGTTCACATGTCACAAGGAGGAAATGTTGAGAACATAGTGCTGTGAAAAAGACCAGAGAAGTCATACATTAGAAGAAGAACCAGCACTATCTTCAAACAGGTACCTATTATTCAAGTGCAATTAAGACGATTAAAGTGGCAGGTTTGACAGAAGACTATCGCCAGACCAAGCTGAGTACAGAACAGTTGGAGCTAGTCGAACAAGCATAGATGGACAAACTTTCAAATACATTGGTTTAAAAGGTTGCTTTGTGTTTTTTTCTTCAAACCTGGATAACGTTATGGAAGACTGTGACAACTAAAGAATGGCTGGAACACTATTTAGTATTTACAGAGGAAAATAGTAAGTAAGGGTAAATAGTAAACAGAGTTCAGTTAAGAATTAGCCTAGCCTGGTTGGCTCAAATAATCCATTCCCAAGCGATGTTATTTGGTTACCTGATCGACTCCAACTGTAACTTGCATTACCAAATTATCATAGCTTTGACGGTCGACCTTCTTTTTTCGTGTCAGGCGTGGTAACAAAAAAGAAAATAGCTAAAGCAACAAATACTTAAGATCTAGCAACGCAAAAGAAGAAAAGAGTGCCCTCACCGCGGCAAATAGTGAAGCCACAAGCAGCAGATTTATGAGCGAGCTTTCTCATCAGCTCGTTGATGGGGACGAACCAACAGAAAAGAGCATTGCCAGCCAGGAAGCAGAACAACTCCGGTTGTTAACACAATGAAACAAGGCAAAAAGATCAACAGAAATGTTTGGAAAGGACAGCGATTATAAACCATAGGCCAACCATAGGCTGGATCTTCTATACTGAAGTGGTGTGGAACCAACAACCTGATGCCAGGTGGTACTTTAAGTTCCTTGCGAAGGGGTTTTCCTCGAAGAAAGGGATTATCCCAACCACCAAAACAGCTATCACTAAGTGAAGCATAGAGCACATGACGCTGCACGGTAATGGGGCGAAGAAGGACAGGAAAGTCATCTATCAGGAGAAGGACCACCACTATCTTAGACCAGGCACCAGCTATCTGAGTGCAATTAAGACGATTAAAGTAGCAACTCTGGCAGAGGACTATTGCCAAACCATGCTGAGAGTACAGAACAACAAGGGTAAGTCATAATTGGCGAATAGTTAGGCTTAAATGGTTGGGTTTGGGTGTTTTTATCAATCTGAAGTTTATGTTGTGGTATGTTGTGGTAGACAGTGACAACCGAAGAGTGGCTATCAAACTTTTTACAGAGGTAGCCGTATTAAGTGGGTTATGAACACCTGACAGCCGTACAAATCACCCGGGGTAGTCAAAATAGTCTCAGCCTTCCTATTCAAATAAAAAGAGTAACGGTTACCGCACTTCGTGAGAATTCGTAGTCCAGAACCATGAAGAACAACAAATGTTAGCTCATTCCAAAAGTGGAGGAAAAGATTTCACCATTTCTTTGGAAGACAGTCAACACACTGGGTAGATCAACATGTAACGACGGACTATTTCCAGTTTTTACTCTGAAAATAATAGTTTTCAAATTCAATAACAATTTTATTAATTTTCTCCTAAACTCCTAAACGTACTAAACATAGACATTTATGCGTACCACTGTACATTTTTTTGATGATTTAAATAAGTTCAAGTAAATTAAAAATACAAGTTTTCATAAATGATGGAAAATGAAACAGAAGATCGAGGATAATATGATATAAAAACGATCAAATTGTTTGGATCGAGTTAGTTAGTATAAATTTACAATTTGTAAATAAATTTAAAATCGAAGTTCAGTAATGAATTAAAATTAAAACAAAAATATTACCGTGTAAAATTAAATATAGAAAAAAATATACATTTTTATTATAAATAAAATAAAATTATTTGTTTTATAATTGTGATATTCATGTTTTCTTATTTATTTATTTGTTTTGATGTAATGAGTGTTAGTGAGAATTGACTAATCATTCAGTATATAAAATTGAATCACATTATGGAATATTTTACTTGGTATTCACCTAAATGATGAAACTAACGAATTTTTCTTCATACAACGAAGTGCCGTTTATAATGATCTGTTACATGCACTTCAGATTATTGGAATCGTTGACGGAAAAAGCACAAAAATCAAAAGTTTTTCACGCAATGTGGTTATTGGAAAATAAGAAATTACATTTGGGATTTGATATTAACACTAATAGTGATTTTGTAACAATGACTGCAATTTTATTACAAAATTTCGAAGGATACGAAGAGATAACTTTCGTTGAAACTTGCCTGATAGAAAACGAGAAAACTAGTGGAAGATGCTAACCATCTTAATGGATTTCCGATCAACATTCAACATTGAATTAATCTAAGTTTTTTTTTGATTTCAATTTATATAATTTTTGATTTGTTTTTAGCTAAATTATTTTTATTTTTTGGTCAATTGATAAGTTCCTTTACAATTTTTCTGTGATTCAAAATATAAGAGATTTCCAAGTGTAGTTTTATTGTTATAAATTCAGTGTTCCGCCAATATTTCAGTTTTCATATATTTTTATGAGATTTCCGGTGTAATATAATATTATTATATTTCGTATAAAGTCCAAATCAGTTCAAACATAAAGCGTCATGTACAAGCTAACTAGAGATTTTAAAGAGACGGTGGACAACAATGTAGTTGCTTGTGGCTTTCTATATATTGAAGCACCCTTCGAGAGCAGCTCACATGAAGCGGTCAAGAATACTGTAATTGACTAAATTGTTGACAGCAATACTTCTGACTGGATGTGTGAGATTCTGAAAATTAAAATAGTGGAAAATGGAAAAGTAAGAAGCACTGAGCACTGTCTAATCAGCCTTGCCATAACAACAGGTTCTCCACAGATTGCAGATCTTATCACCTCCTGTGTGGAGTCTAGTGGTGGATGAAATTATAACTATTTCAGATAACCAGGTTATAAAATGTCTTGGATACGTGGCTGACATAGTCATATGCCCCAGAGGTTAATTGAAGCAGATATTCATGTGTAAAAGTATATCGTGGACTTAATCAGGTAATCATAATATGTGGTTCTGAAACTCAATCTGAGTTTCAGAACCACATATTATGATTACCTGAGCCAGTCTTATTCAACAAGCAAGTAAAAGCTCACCCGCATCATCATGATAGGTTCCGAAGTTCATTTCGCATAGGAGAAAAAATATCAGGGTGTAATTCAATTAGCTCTTGTGAAGAAACCACATGAAAGCAGTGGTGAGCAAAGAAATAAGAGTTGTGATGGTATAAAAAAGGCTTGTCGGTCACATATGGAGCAGGAAAAAGAAGAACGCAGTTCAAGGGAAGACAGAGTTATATAAAGAACAGAGACTAATATATATATATGCACAATACGAACAATAAGAACATGCCTTAACGCGTCAATCGAGATTCTCCTACAACTGTTTAAACTTCATTTGCAGATCAGAAGCATATAAAAGAAGCAATCTTGAGATTTACTTGTTCAAAAATTAGGATTTTTGGGTCGTTGTCGTAAGGTTTTTAATAGCGAGCAGCTTCTTTTAATTTATAAATCATTTATTCGTCCCTGCATGGAATATTGTTCTCACATATAGGGTGGAGCCTGTCGAATAGCTTAGTCGCTACGGCCTGTCGAATAGCTTAGTCGCTAACAGTGAACCTTGAAGCGGTTGGAACCCAATGGAACAAATCAAAAACAAGAAAAAAATTGGTAAAATTTAAAGAATTTAGGATTTAGATAAAGAATTTAGGATTTAGGATTTAAAGAACTTAGTCCAAAATAGCAACGATGAAAAGAACTCGAATAGCTTACCACCCGACAAACGTTCTATGCCTGGTTAGGAGTCTATGCACATTTTGTTTACTTTATTTTAAAAATTTTAAATTTTTTTTTAAAAATTCTAGTGCATATTTTAAATTAAGTTGAAGTTTTTAAAGTATTTGAGTGCTAACGTCATACCAATTTGTTTTAATTTAACATTCTTAAATCATGTAAACATGTATACAAAATGGGCATAGAACTTTCAAGCATTAATACTAAAATATTTGATGTATGTATTTATGACTAGGATCTACTAATACGTTATCTTTCTTAAACTAATATTTTTGGTGACTTCATTACGACAAATGAAGATTGCGGTCGTATTTTTAAGTCGTAAAATGAAAGTGTAATCGTGTGATTAGTTTTGTAAATAAGGCGTCCATTTTTAAAGTAAATCGTTCATAGCAAATTAAAGGAAAACAAATCAGAATTCAAACAATGGAAATATTTGTCATAGATATAAAAAATAATATTAATTTTGAACAATTTTCTTAATATTATAAAAAAATAATCTTTTGGAAACCTATTAATATTAGTATAAAGTATTAGTATTAGTATAAAGTATTAGTGAATCAATATGAAAAATGACAAAAATATATTAAATAGTATAATAATTTTTTAAAATCACTAAAATAATTATTTAAAGTGCGCGTTTGTTTTTTGTAAATTTTTTCATTAAACTTCACAAAAAAATTTCTTTCGCTCATAATTTTAGATGAAAATAAAATAAAATTCATCAATTTATTATTACGAAAGTCATATTATCTCATTAAAAGTTAAATGAAACAAGGCATTTTAGAAAGTTAAACTACGTTTTCACTCTCTATTTTTTTTATTCTTTGTTTATTATTTTTATCATTTAATAAATTTCGTTTTGCTTCGTTTTTTATTATTCGTAAAACAAGCGACTAACGTTTGTGTTGCCCATGCGTTTTACGACATGGGCACGATATGGTGACATCATGTGCATTACATTTAATATGCACAATTTATTGGACGGGAATTTTGTAACATGCACAATTAATGCACATTTCACGCACTTTTTTCAAAATTGTTTTAAGGGTCACTTGCTCCAAACTCAATGATCCTGGGACATATATCAGGTTCGAGTGGAGTTTCAAAGGTTGAAGCGATTGGAGTAGCGATTGCCATTAACTTTGCTCACCCGGCTGATTCAGAACTATCGGGAAAGAATTTGTGATGATTCGATTGTGCTGGAAACCGATTTCTGTTCAATGCTTAAGTTGAATACTGGTCCATCACCCACTGTAGGAATGAAGGATGGCACCCGTGGTTCTACAAGTGGATAGCATGTGAGGACTAGCGGTCACCCCTGCTCCACAGAATTACCATAAATAGAGGTAGTCGAAAGAGATCAAATCCCTAGAAGACCATAAGCTTGAACTAAAAGTTCGGCAGAACCTTCAGATAATGAGGGCATCCTTAGAATAATTCACCTTAACATCGAATGTTTGCCGAATTCTAATTTGAAAATTGGAAAAGTGGAACAGGGGGTAGAGGACTCGTGATAAGTTATCGTTGTTATTAACAACAAGTCGCTGAAAATTTTTAATGCAGAGATCGTATACGGCTTATGTACCATACAACTAAACATCTATGGCTTGCGCCCAAACCTCTGCTACGAAAGCAACGAGAGCATTCGTTAACGTTTTAAGGAAGTTAGCTCAGAAACGGAGAAGTAGTATCTGGCGGCATCTTGTACTAGTTTAAACAGCAAAGGAGAGCTGCAGTAAAGTGTTCGCTTGGCAGTTTCGGAGATGTCGTCGAAATCTGAGTGGGACAGCGATGCGGTTGTGGTGCTCCAAATTATTCTTCACCACTCCAAACCGGCTTCAGCGGCAGTTCTAATCCAACTCTCAAGCACGAATGAGGACATCGTTCTGATCCCATGGATATTTACCCTTGAATATCTAACAACTTAATTTCTGGGCTCATAACTCCCAATTATAAATTCCTCTCTGTGAGGAACAATGGTAAGAGCTTGTGCTTTAGCTAAAAATAACTCGAGTATTTTCTTATTATCTAACTATTCAGACAAGGATATGGTCAAAAGTCACTTTAGTTGGTCTCCATACGTATATGGCGTATGATTTTCAAGGACCACCTTTCCAAACTTCTGGCTGCTATTGTAACGGTAGCTCAAAAAATAGGCGAAGAATTGGTCATATACGGCGATGTAAACACTCATCACGTTATCCGGGAAAGCACAGACATCAACGAAAGGATTCAGTTAGCTTCTAATTATTTGCTAACCACTAGACTTATTGTATGCAACATTGAAAGCACACCAATTATACCAGAAATTCTTAAAAAAAATGCAAAAAAATGAATGTTTGTTCACGTATGGTGCGATACTTACAACACCCACTCAGACGATGGACGTCATTCTGTATCTTCCAGCCCTTGATGTGCTAGGTCAATAGAGATCATCCAATACAGCCCTTCGACTCAGCGCTACACCACAGTGGACCGGTAGCCAAATCAGACACTCCAAAATCCTGCACATGCAATGAGTTCACCATAAAAACATTGGCCACATTTCTTCTAAACTTTAAGAGCGGTTTTGGTATTCTCATACCCACCAGAAAAGTTTGGGGGAGTTCGGCTTGACGAAGAGTGATGTTGTTCATAACTACAACTTCCTCAGACTAGGCCGCAAGTAAAATCTGCAAAACATTATCACCAAGGATTTCTCAGGAGAGGCATACAAGGCTGGCAACAATTAAAAATTAACCTCTCTTTTCATCTTGCGGACCACGTCAGTGTGCATCAGGCCGAAGTGGTCGCGATAAATGAAGCCTTGGCATTGTTAAAGCATAATGTAATATCAACTAGAGATATCAACGTCTATGTGGCCAGTCGAGCTGCATTGAAATCACTAGATGGAGTAGTAACGATATCAAAAGTGACAATAACCTACCGCTCATCTTTGAATGAGATGGCTATGCAGTTTGCTATCCATATTATATGGGTGCCGGGACATAGTAGCGCTTGCTTATCTCAAACAATTAACTTACGACTGGGCTACCTGCATAACTGATAACCGGTCAAATGCCATCACTTACTAAATAAGAAGGACCATATTGGAGGTAGTTCATTGGTAGGAGTCATGACTTGTGACTAGATCATTGGAGAGGACGCGCAAAAGGTCTTAGCCTTCCCACTTATGACTCCTGAAAAAAATTTAAGAAAGAGGAAGTTGAGGAGATCACATTATTTCATCTCATTTGTACGTGTCCGTGTCCATTACCCCATAAAACGACACATTTTGGAACACAAACACTTAAAACTCTCACCAACCTGAGGCTTTTCAAAATCAAGGAAAAAGTAAGCTTCCTCAAAGATTCAAATGGTTCGAGTAGGGGAAGGAGATCCATGTGGACCTCATTCACCAGCACCCGTAAGATACCACCCGGGATCTCGGGACTCATGAAGCAAATAATTCCACGGGCTTGAAATCCCTAGCTCCAACCCACCATTTCAAAAACTGCGAAGCTTTGACCTACATGAGATGGTTTCATCTGAAGGAGTTTTATATTAACGGGCAGACAAGTCTGTGTAAACTTGTTACGAAGCTAGCTAGCTTCATTTTTTGCTTAAAATGTCCATTTTTGACTGGATACAAAAATGAATACTTTTCTGGACAAAAAACTGGTCCGTGTAAAACAGCCTTAACAAGTGCTGGAATATTCAATTTTTTTATTGAAAATTTAATTGATTTATATCAATCGGTCGATTTAATAATTCAAATTTAGAGTTTGGTTAAAATTAAATTAGGTAAAACAAAATTACCAAAGAGCTTTCGAGATCGGAGAAATTAACAGCTTGAGTGATGTGCTAATTGGCTGATGATAAAAAGTTCTAAAATTATTTGTGGTGTATAATGTTGAATTTAATTGGAAGAAACATACGATTTTTTCTTCAAATAATAAAACTTCGGAGCTATTTTGTTGATTATTGTATCGTATTGTCATTATTATTCATCAATCGTCAGAACCAAAATCTCATCTTTTGTTTGATTATTGTACTTTATAAACGAGATGTATAATTTATTCATTATGATTGACTGTATTACTGATTGATGGAAAGTTGGATCCTGTACAATCATAAAGTAAGTGAAACAATTGAATTTTTCTTTTAATGTAATAAAAAGATAGAAGTGGTGTGTGTGTGTGTATGTGTGTATGTGTGTGTGTGTGTGTGTGTGTGTGTGTGTGTGTGTGTGTGTGTGTGTGTGTGTGTGTGTGTGTGTGTGTGTGTGTGTGTGTGTGTGTGTGTGTGTGTGTGTGTGTGTGTGTGTGTGTGTGTGTGTGTGTGTGTGTGTGTGTGTGTGTGTGTGTGTGTGTGTGTGTGTGTGTGTGTGTGTGTGTGTGTGTGTGTGTGTGTGTGTGTGTGTGTGTGTGTGTGTGTGTGTGTGTGTGTGTGTGTGTGTGTGTGTGTGTGTGTGTGTGTGTGTGTGTGTGTGTGTGTGTGTGTGTGTGTGTGTGTGTGTGTGTGTGTGTGTGTGTGTGTGTGTGTGTGTGTGTGTGTGTGTGTGTGTGTGTGTGTGTGTGTGTGTGTGTGTGTGTGTGTGTGTGTGTGTGTGTGTGTGTGTGTGTGTGTGTGTGTGTGTGTGTGTGTGTGTGTGTGTGTGTGTGTGTGTGTGTGTGTGTGTGTGTGTGTGTGTGTGTGTGTGTGTGTGTGTGTGTGTGTGTGTGTGTGTGTGTGTGTGTGTGTGTGACTGTCTTGGTTCCTTCGTCTTTTGGAGGTTTTCAGAGTTTCTGTTTTATATTTTACTCATTTGAATCCATTTTCTTGTGATACTGCTGCTTTGATTCAGCATTTTTACTGGACTGAAGAAAGACTTTCTAGAATCCACAGATTGTAGCTAGTCGGCAAATTAAAAATTTCATGTCCCGAAATTCTTCTTAAGTTCCTGTCCGTGATTCCACTAGCAGGAATGCATTGCTCATTGCATGATGAAGAAATCGTTAAATAACTTTCAGAATAAGAAAGTGAGCTATTGTTTTAGAAATAAAGCAAAACGAGTTGCTGATAGTTCAACTGCAAGAAGACACCAAACACATGCTACTAGCCTGGTGGGAAACATGATTCCTCAAAAAAGAAAATTTCAAACCACATTCTCTATTAGCAACTCTTATGGAATTTCAGAGAAAATTAACGCAATTGTGAACAAGTCTTTTAAAACAAAATATTTTCATCGAACCTATCATAGAATGGTCAAATATATGCCACCTGTATTTAACCCTTAACCAAAAAAAAAATTTATTCAACTTTCATTAAAACTTTAATCATTTATCATTTCATACAAAAGAGTTCATCATCATAAATAATTTTCCTTTTTCTTTTTCCAAATATGATGACAAATGAAATGATTTCTTAATATAACTTACTTTTTGTTTTTCTTCCTTTCCTGCAATGGAAAAACGAAAAATTTTGTTCGTAGAAAATATTCATACAAAACTATTCCATTTCCTTTATATTTAAACTGAAATTATTGTTGAAAGGAACATTTAATATATTTCCCATATAATTTTTTTTACGAAAAATAAATTGTTTTCCACATTTGTTAAAAAAAAGAATTTTCTTCTGTCACACGAAACGGATAAAAAATAGGAATTCATGTAACATAACGAAATGTAAACGAAACTAAGACAAAAGGATCCGTTTGACAAAATAAAATAAAAAGAAAATGACAAATTTATTTTTGAAAAGAATATGACAGTGAAAAACGCTGAAATGTGTTTTTAGAAAGGATTTAAGGAGATTTGAATAATTTAATAAAAATCTTAAATCTTAAGTTTGTGATTTATATTACCAGAAACAAAATTTTTATAATTTTTTATTTTATTTTTTTTTATCGGTGATTACAGTGAATTTTTTTTGCTGTTGATGATTAATGACTATTTTATTTGTGAATTCGAATGTTGTTTTTATTTTATTTTTTTTTGTCTTGATGGACATGCGGTTCGATTTAGAGAAATTAATTTATTTGAGTGGATTATTGTTTTTTAAAGCGAGACATTTATACAATCCGAAAATTGATTTATTTTAATTTAATTTAATTGGTAAATTGATTGGAACTACGGTTGGCTTATGGACTTATGGTTAACCGAGAATACGGGCTTTCTATTTCAATATCTAGAAATTGAATTCAAATATTTGAAGTAATATTTAGTAATTGTAAATTTTATTGTCCCTGCAGAGTGCAGATTTTACAACTGAGTCGGCTTAGCATTTATAGTGGAAATAAAATTTAAGGGTTGAAATTTGTACCTTCTTGGATTACCTCACCATTTTTGAATTGTGCTAAAGGAAAACAACAAAATAAACAAAAATTTCCTAATACGCCATTTTTATAAAAATGCGAAATTCTATACACATAACACATCAATCATAATTTCAAAAAGTGCACAAATAAAAAGTTTGTAGAAAAAATATAAGGGATTAGTCTGTTTATTTTTTGCAAAATCAAGAGGAAATTACCTCGATAGAATTTCAAAAAAAAAAAAATGGGTATAGAAACGAGAAATAAAAATGGGAACGTGGTTGTTTATAAAATTCTATAAAATGCTAAACAATTTTAAATTTTGCTTTGTTTTAGTTGTTTGTTTATCAAACACAAACAAATTTACATATTTAAATTTTTTTTCCATTTTATTTTATGTAATTGAAACTAAACCGCCATATCGTATATCATCCATATTCCTCTCGATTTATTTATTTTATTTCAAAATAAACGACAATTTGCAATCAAGTAAATTGAAAATAAAAACAAAAGAATGTGTTGTGTAATTGTGGAGTGCATATACAACAGTATTTTTGTGTTTTAAGAACGACTTATAGCCTATTATTTCAATGAAAAATAATATATTCTATATATACATATATAAGTTATAGTTATGTGAAAACAATACAAAATGAAGAAGACATGTTAATTTTTACCCTTATATTATTTATATTCGATGATTTTTTTTTTTGCTGGTACGTGCAATTTAATATATTTTTATTTAAGTCAGCCCCTTATTTCAACAGTTGGTAAATAATCAATTTTAAGTTTCATGAGTGGTTCGAATTTAAAAAGAAATTTAATTGCATAATATCCGCCCAGTTTAAATAAAAATGGCAAACAACTTTTAGAGAAAATTCGGATTTTATTCAAAGGTTGACTCGTCAAACAATTAGATTTATTTTTTGTATGTAAAATATAGTTTATTTTTAATTCATAATTAACTGTTGGCATGGCAACAAAAATAAAAAAGGACAATCATATTAATTTAGCCTATAAATGCGATAATCCAAAATTTGAGATGTTGAATTAATATGTTAGTCGTGCAAACACTTTGCCAAGACCTCCATCCAATCAGTGTACAAAGTTCATAAGATATCGTGTTTGCGGAAATGAAGGGTTAGCCTGCCTCGCATCGTGATGATATGACTGCCTGACTGCCTGGCTTTGAATATTAGATTGAATAATTATGATGTGGCGTACTTATTTTCTCTGATAAGGGAACGTACCCAAATTACGTAACGCAAACTTTCATTATTTTGGACCTCCACCGTATATGTTACGTCACAAAATTTTATGAAGATTTCCGAATGTAAATGGTCTTTATTTAAATAAAAAAATTTTTCACAATCATTTTTATTCATATTTTTTTTTTATTTTTAATTGTAAAATCCAAATTAACTTAATATATTTTTAATAAATCAATTTTATTTAAAATAATCTTTACTACATGTTTCGAAATTCAAAATTTCATCGACAGGTATTTTCGTACAATTAACATGTCGATGAAATTTTGAATTTCGAAACATGTAGTAAAGATTATTTTAAATAAAATTGATTTATTAAAAATATTTGGAGTGAATTTTGATTTTACATATAAAAATAAAAAAAACATATTATGTTTCACTCAAGTTGCTCCGGAAATAGTACATTTTTATACAAGTGGTGAAAACGTCTCTGTGGAATAAGTTCAGGAACGCAAAAACGTTTTTACCACGCGTAGAAAACGCTATTTTTTCTACGCTTTCGATTCATCTACTAAAAACTTACAAAACAACATATCTAAATTTGACTGTGTAAAAAATAAACAAGATCGCATTTTTACCAGTGTAAAATAATGTTATTATTGTGTTCGCCTACAGATGGAATAATAACAGGCGAATACAATAATGCGTGCTATACACCTGAGCTAAACTATGCGAAATATGGGAACTATGTTTGAAAAAAATAATGTATATAACGTAATTATACAGAAAAAAAACATTACGGAATCAAAACATTTAAAAAAGAAAATAAAAACGGAAACATTACATTTTTTTTAAAATGCTTTATTCGCATTAAAACATTACTTTTTTAAAAACATAGTTCGTATATTTCGCATAGTTTAGCTCAGGTGTATAGCACGCCTTATAATTCATTATTTTACACTGGTAGAAAAGCGATCTTGTTTATTTTTTACACAGTCAAATTTAGATATGTCGGTTTGTAAGTTTTTAGTAGATGAATTTGACAATATGAATAATGAAAATAATTCATATATTTTCTCTAAAAACTTTTACAGATATTACAGATATTTTTTTTACCGACTGGAAGTCATCGTTTAAAATATAAATTTAAAGAGTTGTATGTAAAGTTTCAATTAAAAACAAATATAAATAAATTTTTTTATAAAATTTATTTATTTATTTAATAAATTATTTTTTAATTTTTTTTTTTGGCGGAAAGAACTCAGAGAATATATTTTATATCTGACAGTTAATTATCGGATAAAAAAATTATACGATATATCTGATACAAATTTTATTTTATCGCTCCGATTTCTCCGATATAGAAAAAAACACACTCATTATTAGTTTAATTAATTAATTACACACAATTGATATAATGATTAGTTTCGATTCGATTCGATCAAAATATTCAAAATATTCAATCCCTTCAAAATACTGCGATATTGACAGAAATAAACACAGCAACCGAAACAACAACAGAAACAGTAATTGAAATTCAATCTCAAATATTCAATTCTTAAATAACCACCACCTGTAGGCGACCACCGAAACTTATTTACTTTCAGTACTAGTGACTGAAAACATTTTCAGTTTTATTTATCTGCCCTGGTTTAGTTCAACTTCCTAGGAAACATTTCTTCAATATTTGTCCAGCTTTTAATAAGGTGGTGTCCACCTTTGATTAAGGTGGTATATGTTTTAATTTTTTCCAATGTAATTGTTTATTTTATTTTAATTAATTTATTTATATAATATATAAATATATCGGGGACTGGCAGGTTATCTCAATGAGGGCCTGAACCAATTATCCCATTCAAGGTCTGACCCGTCAATCAGAATCAGGACAATCATGACGTTACAATCATGATCAGGATCCAATCAGACTGCCATACCAATGCCTAATCCGGACTAGGGCAAACCTGATCAGGACCTTATTTGAGTCTTGGCCAATTTCTGCTTGGGATGCTATATAAAAGTCATCTAAGTTATGTTTTAAAAAGTTGCTTATTCCAATTTTAATAACTTTCTGCAGTGGTATCGGGACCGCCATCATAAGATATCGGTTTAATATTGTTTTGGAATTTTGTGAGAACTAAAAATTCTGGTATATTAATTAATTTCTCAAAATCTAAAGCATGGGAATACGCTGTTGAGGATGAATGTTTTCCTGGCGGTAGTGCTATGTACGTTGGACAAGAATATCCTACAGCCTTCGAGTTTTCTGCATAGGATCTTGATGAAACTTTGGAAAATGATACAAGTTCACTTGGAAATGGAAGATCTGGATTCATTTCAAATTTGGACAAAATGGCGGGGGGTCTCCCGAACACCTCTAAGTTTAAATCTTGAATAACTTCTGATCCCGGGCTATGATCTTATTGAAACTTAGTATATAAGGTTTTAGTACTGTTTCCAATATTTCTGCATACCTGCATACTTCCGGTTTGTCACTTCCGGTTAAAAAGTTTTTTTTTCAGGTGTTTATCCCTACTGTAGCCTACAATTACCGATCGATTTTCATGAAACGTTGCGAAAAGCTTTTAAATAACATGAGAAATATTTTATCAGCTTTTGGAGCACATTGGATAAAAAGTTGGGGGGTCCACCATACAACAGGTGGTTTTTTCCACAAAGTTTTTATGTTTGTTGGGAGCATAAAACATTCATTCGTGAATGAATTTTGATGACACTTTGGAAAAAGATGCAAACATGTATGACAAAGAACTGATTAGTTTTTGAGCGATAGTGAACAAAGTGGTGGGGGGTCCCTGGAGCACCTGTTTTTTTGAAAGCTCTATAACATCTGTACCTGATAAGCGAATTGGATGAAACTTGGTACATGAGTATGTAGTACGGTTTAAAATAGTTCTGCATCCCAACTTCCGGTTTTTCACTTCCGGTAAAAAAAATTTTTTTGTACTTATTTTAAGTTTTTTCAGTGACTTTATGCACACTATAGCCTACAATAATGAAGTGATTATGATGAAACTTATGGAATAGGGTTCCAATTAGTGTAAGAAGATAATTTACATCTTTTGGGACACATTGATCAAAGTGGCGGGGGTCTACCATACAACTGCTGACTTTTCACACTTTGTTTTTAAAGTTTGTTGGGAGCATACAGACTTCATGCATTAATCAATTCTAATGACACTTTGGAAAAAGATGGAAACTTAAATGAAAAGGAACTGATTAGTTTTTGGACAATATTGGGATAAGTGGTACGGGGTCTTCCGAACACCTGTTTACTGTGTCATCATTTTTTCAATGTTTGTTGGGAGCACACAGCATTCGTTCGTAAGCCAATTTTGATGACACTTTGGAAAAAAATGCAAACATGTATGGCAAAGAACTGATTAGTTTTTGAGCGATAGTGAACAAAGTGGTGGGGGGTGTCCCATACACCTGTTTTTTTTTAAGCTCAATAACATCTGTACCTGATAATCGAATTAGATGAAACTTTGTACATAAGCATTTAGTATGATTTACAAAAATTCTGCATCCCAACTTCCGGTTTTTTACTTCCGGTAAAAATAATTTTTTTTAATTGTTGGCAGTTTTTTCGGTATCTTTATGCACACTACAGCCTACAATATTGAAGTGATTATAATAAAACTTATGGAAAGGTTTCAATTAGTGTAAGAAGATTATTATCATCTTTTGGGACACATTAATCAAAGTGGCGGAGGATCTACCATACAACTGCTGACTTTTCACACTTGGTTTTTAAAGTTTGTTGGGAGCATACAGATTTCATTCATTAATCAATTTTAATGGCACTTTGAAAAAAGATAAAGACTTTATTGACAAAGAATTGATTAGTTTTTGGACAATATTGGGATAAGTGGCGGGGTCCTCCCGAACACCTGTTTATTGTTTCAATGTTTGTTGGAAGCATACAACATTCGTTCGTTAAGTAATTTTGATTACACTTTGCAAAAAGATGCAAATATGTATGGCAAGGAACTGATTAGTTTTTTTAGCGAAAGTGAACAAAGTGGTAGGAGGTCCTCCAAGTACCTGTTATTTTGGAAGCTCAATAACTTCTGTACCTAATAATCGAGTTGGATGAAATTTGGTACATACAAATTTTTTTTACTTTTTCTCGTACAACAGAATTTATGTTTGTTGGGATAGGACTACGAAGTCCATAATATTGGTTAGCTTTTAATTAAAGTATTTTATGAATATTAGCTCATTATATATCCAGAACACTATGTTTCCAGAGCTGTGGTGAAGTCAGCCTATGCATCAGCGTCGCAATATTTTTTTTTATCTCTGTCGTTAGTGGTCGTGATTTCGGTTTTCGGGTTTCTCTTATTGAATTTTTTATGTCCGCTAGTGTGGTGTTTTTGTGGTAAATTTAGTTTTCGTTTTTAGCTCACACAGGAAATTCTCCTTGTTTCTCCCTTTTATTACCGTTTCCTTTATAAACTAAAGTACGCAAAAGAAATGTCTATTTTACCTATTGCTCACCCCTTCTACGAGCTGGATGAGAGCGAGTTGGCGGTTGAATACTTACCGCGGGGTATCCGACTGGACAGTGATGCTTGGGTGGAAGAATCGAGAAAAACTGTGCTTAACCAAGCTGCTCCAATAACTCGATCACATGCGCCGAACCTCATTGATGAAAGTGAGGTAATCGTGGCCACCAATATATTATTTTACCATGAAACGGAGGGTCTTGTACCACCAGTGCAACAATTTATTTTACTGCAGGATCTCTTAAACCGTATCAAGCAATATGTCAATCGTACTAACCGATCAGGGACAGCAAGGAGATTGTACTCGGGTGAAAATATGCTATAGTATGAATTTGACAGTAGCTTTTAATGGGATCAATTGCTTGGTAGTTCGACCTCAGGGAGTTAAAAGGCGGGATGTTCCAATAGCAAAGAGTTTGGATTCCTTGGTATGAATGGTATATGAACCATTGGGGGGATCTACTTTGAGGCATTTTAAACCAATAGGTGCATTAATAGAGAACATGACCGAATATCAACCAAGCAATGGAAATCAGCCTAGTCATGGTCTTTTGGCCACGAATTTCGCCCGGGTACAACTAGGCCCAGCATTACAAATCAACAACACTAGCTTCAGCTCCTCTCCTTATCAACGAGTGGCTCGGGTATCAGCAGCGCCTGCATCAGTGATACAGAAATTGGCTTCCTATATTTTTGGGGGATGGGTCCACGTCCATGATAGCCACGTCCATGATGGGTCCATGATACACACGAATTTACACACTGAATTGGAGTGGCTGCGCGAAGGGATTGGGTGGACTGGGACGATTTGAGGTCCATTGTTCCCTGATAAGTTCAAGAAGCTGCAGACAAATATTATCCAGATCTGACCTATGAGTATCGAGTTTGCTTCGTACGTATGGTACCTTTACCGATGATAAAGCTGTACTTTGAGCGTTGTTGAAAAGAAAACAAAACCCAAAGGAGGGTTTGAATATCTATGAATATTTAGTCGAGATCAGTGCACTGAACATACGGTTGACTCGGTCGTTTACGGAAAGGGAGATGATTGAGATAGTAAGAGTTGGTATGACTATCGAATTAAGAAATGCAACTTTAGTAGCAGAGGTAGGTACCCTAGAGGACCTGCGATTGTTATGTCAGAAATTTAAGAAGTTATGGTCATCATTGCCAACAACATTCAGGACAGCTGGTCAATACAGGATCAGTGGAATTTTACCATCTGAAGATGATGAATGAGGCCCATCTAACGTCCAATTTCATGTTGCAGCATACAAAACCACCACGAATGCTTAACAGACCTGTCATGGCTTCAAGAGTAATCATGCCAACACATTAACCAAGGATCGAACATCCGATATGTTACAGATGCAAGGACATAGGACACCTTGTTCAGGATTGTCCTAGTAAACAAATAATGCTTTATTATTTTAAATGTGGTAAGCTTGATGCTACTTTAGTTCTTTAAAACGCCTCGAACGTTTTCGTCGTTATCTGGGGATGCGAAAAATTCTAAATAAGACATGTATCTCCTCTGTAATTTATGGAATAAATAATCCTAGGCCACATATTTACATTCATAATTTTTATAAAAAGGTTTATGGATTGCTTGATAGTTTGGCCACAATCAGCGTTCTACGAAGAAATTCTCTAGAATTGTTAAAGAACACTGGCATTTCATATGGTAAATTGTTTTCTACTATGCGCACAGCAGATGGCAAACGTAATCAAATTGTAAGATATGTTGACGCCCCTATCTCTTTTAATGGCTTCACCGATTCCGTTCGTTTCCATGTTGTTGGAAATATGAATTAGGAGCTTTACCGGCGCACAGTGGGATTTTTTGTGCAATAAGTAATTTTTTCGACACATAAAATTTAAAAATGTAATGATGCAGTTTTATAGAAAATTGATTCAGTATGAAGAATCCATAAATTGTATCCCAAAAAAACGTTTATTTGTCTTTGAAATAATTAAGTAAAGTCACATGTAAATTTTGGTAAAAAAAAAGGAAAACTGTTTAGGCACTTCTATAGTGCTTGTACGTAAGATAACAATATTGCTCTAATTTAAATAGTGATTATTTTCAAATATAGCCTTTTATGCGTATTTAAAAAAAAAATTATAAAGTTCGCTCATATGGTTTAAAAGATATGATAGAATGAAATTTGTTCTATAATGTGCCGTGATGGCAAACTTCCTTGGAAGAAAAAAAAGGTTGCTCGGTCGTGCTAGGTGCTCCCGCTATAATAAAATGAAAAGTAAGACTCCATACTATCAATTAAAAGAAAAAAAAGTTTAAATAATTAATAATCTTTTATAAAATCATAAAATTTATAAAATCATAAAATCATAAAATTTTGGGTTCTATGGGCGGAGGGTAGTGGGCGTGGCCAATTTTTATGAAACTTTATTTTATTCTTAATTGAGGTAATAAAAGGCTCTGTGCCAAATTTCAAAAACTTTGGGCCAAAAATAAATGTTGGGTTCTGTGGGCGGTGGGTAGTGGGCGTCGCCAATTTTGATGAAACTTTATATTTTTCTTAATTGAGCTAACCAAAGGCTCAGAGCAAAATTTCAACATTCTACGAGCACTCCTTATATTTTTTGCCAAACATTGTATGAACAAATCCCACTGTGCGGCGCATTGATTTCTAGAGGGAATTTAGGATTTCTAGAGAGAATCACTCTTTTATTTATGAGTGAACTGTTTCCGAGTGAGTCTGACGAAACGATTACACAGAAAATTAACCCTGACCAGCTACAGAAACTAGTGAATGTCAAGGATTATTTTCCGTCCTTAGAAGTTTTGGGTCTTGGTAAGACTTCTTTGGTTGAATATGTCATTAGAGATAGTGCACCTGCAGAACAGAGGAATTACTCCACATCACCGGCAGTGTCACAAGTCATTTTTACCAAGCTTCACCGAATGGTACAATTGGGCGTGATCAAGGAGAGTTCTAGTTCCTAGTGCTCGCTAGTGGTTCTGATTCAGAAATCTTCTGGGAAGAATCGTCTGTGTTTGGACTCCCAATGTGTCAATTACCAAGAAGAATGCATACCCACTTCCTTTAATCGACGGCTTGTGGGGTCGTCTAAATAGTACGAGATACAAAAGCAGCATTGACCTCAAAGATGCGTTCGGGCAAATTTCTTTGTCTGAAGCATCTCGAAACAAAATGTTAAGTATTGAGCCACTATATGTTTAATATAAAATTAAATGAAATATCAAACCTGTAATTAACGTTACGAATTGAAATTATAATTTTGTGAATATTTGTTGTTCCTTGCATAAAATTGTGTCTTACAATAAACATTAAATTAACATTAATAAATATTAAGTAAAGTCTTTTATTAAAATATATTTTCTTATAAGTCTATTTAAAAATAAGAAATATAAAAGTGGCGACGAGAAAAAGTGGAAACTACTGAAAAAATAGATAAGTATAGAACCTCAAAAATAATTGCAAACATAAAGTTGTATTAGAAGTTAGGAAAAATTAACAGTTTATTACGAAAAAAACTAACAGTAATATTTAGCAGTGAAAAATTAATGGGAAGTAAAGGTACATCTATAACGTGGTGAAATGAAAAACGATCGTAAAGCCAAAAGAATTTTACCATTTATCGATTCAATTGCAGAATGTGAATCAGGAGATGATTTTTCTTCTTACCAAGACAGAGTACAACAATTTTTTATTGTTAACGGTGTAGAAGAAGCTGTAAAGGTTCAATTATTTATCACACTGATGGGACAGGAAACTTATAAAGTGCTTAAGTCATTATGTGCACCAACAATGCCAAGCAAAAAATCATTCGATGAAATAATGGAGCTTTTAACATCATATTACACTTCAAGGTTAAACAAAAAGGCTGAAAGATATAAATTTCAAAAAATTAAGCAGGAAACTGGAGATCAAAAGCTGAGGATAGACAAAAGGCTTTAGAAGATGCTCTAACAGACAGGTTTTTAGTTGGTCTAGAAAATCAGAAAATTCAACAAACTTATTTAAATAATAATAGTTATGAATTCGACAAAGCAGTAGAAGTAGCAATGAATATAGAAATGTCAATACAGCAGCAGTTGGAGATAAAACATTTCGATGTGAATAAAGTTAATCGTTTATATCGACCTTCAACATCAGTAGTAAATCAAAGATAAGTCAAACCAAGAGTACGTCACGAGTCAGCCAAAAAATATTTAAAGTCAAATTATAATGAAAATAAAAGAGATTGTCGTCGTTGTCGACGCCAGCATGATGGTCGAAATTGTCCAGCATATAATTGGATTTGTTATTGTTGCAAAAGAAAGGGTCATACATCCAAAGTATGCTACATTCGGCAGAGTAATCAAGTAAAGGTCATCAATTTTGTTGATAATTTGTCAGCTGCAGCAGTCATCGAGCTATTAATAGGAGATGTTACTATAGAATTCGAAATAGATACAGAAGCCGGGACATCTATTATTAGTTATCAGGAATATAAAGATAACAATTAATTCAATGAATTATTTGTGATATTACATCACTCCGATGGAAATAATCCCATCATGAATAATAAGACTGAATCTAACAAAATATGGTGGCAATTTATGAAATTTTTTTGCTATCCACAAAATTGTCGATCGATCTAGTTTCGAACCGATAAGAACTTTTTGTTACACTTTAAAAAAGTATATCATTCTCATCAGGGCTAGCCGACTAGATACACTACCAAAAAAATTTTTCGCTATATAAACCTAAAATAGGTCACTACATCTAGCGAAGTATAAGAAACCAAAAAACTTTCATAAACATATGTTTATTAGATTCAGGTTTGGTCAATTTGTTTCTCTAGTTGATCACTATTGTTGTTATACTCTAACCAAGTTAGAATTGGATAACAAACTTGTATCTGTGAGAAGAAGATGACCATCTTCACTTGTGTCTATCGACACATTATCTACAATTAATTCAATGAATTATTTGTGATATTACATCACTCCGATGGAATTCTTATCGGTTCGAAACTAGATCGATCGACAATTTTGTGGATAGCAAAAAAATTTCATAAATTGCACACCATATTTTGTTAGATTCAGTCTTAATATAAAGATAAGTTTATAAATAAATTAAAGTTATCAGATTGTTGTAATAATTTGTCAACCATTTCAGGTCATAAGTTAATAACAGTTGGGAAGATTCAACCTCAGGTGGAGTTTAAGGAAAAAAATTATCTTTTAGAGTTAATATAGTCGTTGATGCAGGGAGCTACTTCCAGGCATTACTTGGTCGTGCATGGTTGGATGTATTTCAACCAAATTGGCGATGCTTTTTTGCTAATCAAATCAATAGTATAGAGGTGAATGTTGAAGAAATAATTCACAGTACGTACCCCAATTGCATATTAAACGATAGTAGCAAAGTTATACGAGATTACAAAGCGGAAATACACATAAAGCAGTGTACTCCAGTTTTTCACAAGCCGTATGCAGTACCACTGCGATTGAAAAATAAAGTTCAAGCTGAAATTGAAATTGAAAGGTTGGTTGAAGAGGGCATAGTGATACCGTTTAAATATTCAGATTGGGCTGAATTTTTTACACGTTTATATAGCAAGCCGATTTATCCAAGCCGCCCTTAACATTGAGAACAGACGCAGGGGTTGCATTGGATTTAAAGCACCAATTCGCCGTGGTATAACATAATTGACTAAGCAGTATTTACTCTGCCTGTCTCCGACACACCAACCTAATTCTGTCAGCATTACCCAAGTAGCACGGCGTGCACGTCGAATTTCAAATTTCGCTACACGGTACACTAAAGAGCAATAGCGAGTGATGTTTTGTGAGATATTTAAATTGCAAAGCTAAATAGTTAATTTAAGTGTAGAAATAACTGAATTTATTAAAATCTTGCTGTTCCCGACCTCTCGTTGCTGTGGTTCAGTTGCAGGTATCAAAAAGAAAGTAACGAAAATTCAATACAATATTTTGATGTTCGATTTGTAGTAGACACTGTACATACCTGACAGTGGAATTATTATCAGGAACGTAAGAGAAATTGCGTGCCATGAGATTTTTAATTTCGAGTTAGCTTCATTCCGTGAATTCGAAGATGTCTTTTCTCAGCCCAGTCGAAATGCCAAATTGCTCGCAAAAGTTTTACAATATTGTAACGATTGACTATTTCGAATATTTCTCTAAAAGTAGGGATATTCATTTATAAAAATTTTCGCTAATATAATTTACCAATTTGTTTCAACTCGGGCTTTTTTCTCTAGAAGGAAACAGGCATAAAAGATTTTATGTATGCTACGGGTTGGTCAATAATGTTTTAACTTTTTTTAGTACATTGCCCTCAATATTAGTTAGTAATACTTGTTTGTGTCTACTTAGAAATTTTTTTGCTGTGTAGGCTTATTCATAGTATTACATACAGATGAATACAACTGTTCAATTTGTTTTGTTTGTAAATAAGTTTTTTCGTGGGATGATGATACATAGAAGTTTAATGTAAGTATGTGACTTCTTTGCTTTGAATATTAGCCTGGATAATAATATTAAGTTCATAAAGACATCTTGATTCTTGGCCGCAAGTATAGCGCATTCGTTTGAATATTGGACAATACTTTTCAATCAATTTTTTTTACATCAACAAATTGCAGAGGTTTTGAAGCAATGAAATTCAGTCTGAAGTCCGATCAACCTTTCGTTCCCAATTTCTAAGACTCAATGTTAGAATATCTTTCCTGGTCGATCTTTTAACCATTGCCGCTTAGTGCATCGAAGGAAAAAATTTCTTTTACAAATTTTCCAACTTGATTGCCAATTTATATTGCCATTACATATCATTCAAATAATCAATTAGTTCTCAAAGTTTGTATATAATCTTCAGGCAAAAAAATCGTAGACCCAGGCTTCGGTAATTGGATTTAGAATTATAATTTTAACTTTCATCAAAGCTCATGGCAGAAGCTTGAAAGGATAAAGAACATTTTTATTGATTATTAAAATATAGATATTGCTACAGTTAATAAAAATCGTAATGAAATACAAGATAAAACAAAAATTCGGCATCAAAGAAACATTCTTTACAAAATTAAGAAAGCAAATTCATAATCATTTTTATCAAGAGAATAATTATGAAACAAATACAGTATTTGTTGTAATTATTTTCTAAGAAGGATACAACAACAAAAATATTTAAATTCTATGTTGTTGTTGTTTTGCGTTTCTTTAGAAAAGTACAGTAGAAGAACAAATAAAACATGTTTGTTATTTTCTTTTCAAGAATATTCCGGAAAAAAGAATTTTAGAATACGATAGATTCTTCTAGAACGAACATAGTATTCCGTTGCAGGTTAATCTGAACAGAATTAATTAATTGTAAACGGAACGCTAAGTGAATATTAATTGTAAATAAAGTTTTAAGTGTCATTAAATAGAAATATTTTGTGTATTATTTTGAATACTGTGTTTATAATGAAAATGCGTATAATCAACCGTTGGAATTTTTGGAACTATTGAAGGAATATTCTAGATTAGGAATATTGTTTGTTGTATTATTCTCTTGTTGTTGGGGAACAATAAAGGTGTAAAGTGCTTAATAAAAGCTGGTGTTTTTGCTTACTAATCGGAGAATCAATCGAGAAGAAGATTTTATAACGTTTATCAAAATAAGAGTAAGGCCAATTCGAAGGAAGGTAGAATAAGGTGATATATTAATTATTTCATTACTCGCTGGTTTTCTAAGTCGATTAACTTCCAAATTTTAATTGTTATGAAAAATGGACGAAAGGATTCATAAAACATAAACACCGAATATGTATTAATATACCAACTACAATGAAATCGTCAGTTTATGATAAAAATTGGTACAACTATAATTTTTATGGAAGTTGTGTTTGTTATTTGCGCTATTAGCAAGATGGATGTAATTTTATAAACAGAAATAAATTAGAAGTAATTTTAGACTTTATTAAAAAAGCCAGAAATAAATATATATTGTTACAGAATTTGTTGTTTCGATAGAATTCAGAGCTGTAAGAACATTGTAAAAGTTGGAAAACTAATGAGTACAGGTACATAAAAATCGATAACAGTAACAAATACGTAAGTGGAGTTATTCATAGTTTATAATTGCAAGTATTACAATAGAAACTTTGTAAGTACCACTTTTATTCCTTTTTTATATATAAATACAAAATGCAACTATAAATAAATATGTATGTTTATCTACGATAGTATATAACACAACCATTTTCATACAGGTATAACACACTATGCAAATGACATTTTTTCTCTCAAGAGAAACTTCATTTTTTCTTATTGACAAGTTGTAGTTCCTATGATACTTTCATATACTATTACAAAGTTTTTAAACCAAATCAACCATTATAAAATAAAATTTGAGTTTTGATTGCTTTGTTTTTGTTTTCTAACTTAATAATTTATAATTATTGTTGTTTATATTTACTATGGTAGAAGAAAAAAATTTCCTACGAGAAAAGAAAACGGTTTACGGTCAACTTGTTCCACTCGACGCTAACGCGTCTTGTGAACAAATCATTACTGATGAAAAAAAAAACACTCACTTATTTTTTTTTTTAAATATGCCGATCTCTAAAACTATGCTTTTTGAATATCTATAAATATTTCGAAATATAAAGTTTCTGACAAATAAAATTACTATCCGAAACGCAATATTTAAAATAAATAATTGCAAAACAAATAAAATAAGCAAAATTAGTCAAACCTCGAAAACAACTTGAACTTCACCCATAAAGTCATCTTTAAAAAACATGCATTAAAATATCTGTTCACTATTACTCAAACGAGTTCCCCTCGCAAGCCAGAGAAATGAGATTTCACAACTCATGGCGGATGGCATATAAACTGAAAGGTGAAACCAAAACATGCACCGTGCAGCTTAATCGAATAACGGGTTTTGTTGTATTTTGTATCCATTGGTTATGGTAGAACGAAGTCCCTATAAAATCAGCTAGGAAAAGTAAATATTTTTTTTGGTTGCACAGGTCTACTGCCACCTTGGTCATCCGATGCTCTTGCCGATCCACTTGGCTGTGTTTGGTCTTGGTTTATTAAAGAAGTGTTAAGCCGATACTATAATAATTTTATAGGCTAATTATTTTTTTATTTATTTATTATTTATTTAAAGTTTTATTAGCCGTGAAGCTTTATAATTAAATGACACATTTTATATAAATTTCCTAATAAATTCAATAAATTCATCAAATTTCTCTAAAAATTCACAAATTATTAAACAAAATTATTTTTAATGTAATTTGAAAGTTCCATTTTAAAACTGTGGATATTAAATAAGTTTTTTAATTCAACTGGAAGACCGTTGAATAATTGAAGTCCTTGCACCATAAGAGTGTTACAATCCATTTTGAGCAGACAATTTAAACTATAAAAGAAGAAAAGTAACTATATTAAATCGCTACTGGAAATTTGGTCACGAAATATCGGGTACATTTCCATTATTCACTCCTCCAAAATAGCTCCTCGTTATACTCCACCAAAACTCCGTCCCTGCTCCATCCAACTTACACACTGTTATTAACTGAGAAAAACATCAAATTCAATTTTAAAAAAAAACCAAAACATGAATCAAGACAACCAGAATAAAATTATTTATAATATATTATCATTAACTTCAACAAGGCTTAGGTTATTAATACTACAAATTGCGTTTTCTTTATAAAAAAGTGTAAGGGAAAACACAAATTAAATATCACAAAAACAGTTTTTTTATTTTACTTAAAAATACAACAAAATCTTACTTACTATACCACACTTACACATGTTATAAACCGAAAAAAAACTAATTCTATGAAAAAAAAAACAAATTATTAATCAATTAAATGAGAATCAATAACAAATGATTACAATTAGTCTTACTCTATTTTAATATTTATTTTACATTCAATATTTATTTAACGTGATGATGACTCAAATATATAAATTTGTCCCCATACAAAATCGCATAACGCGCTTAAAGAAGTTTTCACTTCAGAAAACAACAACAAAAAGTATAAAAAGAACAGAATAGCTGTCAACTCACATTCGAAGAGAAATATATACTCAAATAATAGTTTTTATTTTCCTTATTTTATTTCACGGGAATGAAATAAATAATGATGGGAAAACCAATATTCTATTATTTTTAGCACTGCCTGCCAAAAAAATAATTAATTTTGTTGTTAATATCGAAATGATTATAATTTGAGCGAAACGGAAAAAAAAGTAGCAATAACTTTAAAAAACTGCATTATCGATCAATTTAAAATTCGTAAAAAAAATCTTTAGGATTTTTATGAATTCATGAATAAAAAACAATAATTTTATTGGTATTTAATAAAAATTAATAAATTTAAAAAGAAAACAATAAAAAAATGTACCACTCCAGGAATTGATCTCTCGACCTATAGAACTTCGGTCGACCGCGATATCTATATTGCAATTGGATACGTTTAGAGTGATGATAACTCGATTTAGCGTGATGATAACTCGAATATATAAAATTTTTCCCCATACAAAATCGCACAACGCGCGTAAAGAAGTTTTCACTTAAAAAAACAACGGTAATAGCTGTAATAATCATTCAACCGAACTGCAAAACTTTAACAAACTCTTCAGTATCAACACTCAACAAATTTATTAAGTTAAGTCTTTTTTTATATTTCTTTTTATTATATTTTTCCATCTTTTTATGCCATTGAATAAATATTTTTTTTTTGGTCTCATATAATTTTTTTTTTAATGAGTTGTCAAACTGATTAGATAGAGATTTTCCTGGGCCAGGGGCCATATGTTGAATTTTTTTTAAGTATATGTAATCCCGGCATAAACGGAACACCGTTTACCACAGCTTCTTAGTTAAACTCTTTAATCCGAAACGTTTACAATTGAAATATAATTGTTTACTCCCAAGCTATAAATGGTCCCTTATGATTTATTTCATAAGTGCAATTTATTGTTTTTAGTAATTTAATATAGGACGTTTTATTATTGTTTATTTATTATCACAAAATCACCTTGGTAACAGTGGTTTAATATATGTATAACGCACTGGTGCGTCATGAAATGTATTTACAAATATAAGCATACAAATCAGCAAAATCTGATCCCTCTATGCGTCCATAGTCTTACACATTTTTAAAACCTTAGCCTAGGCAATCCAAAAAGTCTCAAACCAAAAACCTATAAATGATATTTCCTTATTTGAATTAAAAACAAATAAACTCCCACAATTTCTTTTATTTCATTGCCATTATTATTATGATCCAGTTAATTGAAAAAAAAAATATATGTATATAAAACGTTGAAATGAAAACGCAAATCAGAAAATAAAACAAAATTAAGAAATAAAAAAATTACATATAAGAAAATTGATTATATCCTGAGGAGGATAGATATTTTTTTTACTTTCATTATTATTATTATTTTTTTTTTTTCAATTTCTTTGATTTTTTTATTCTCTTTCAAATAAATTTTAATTTGTATGTTTAACAAAACATAAAAGCAAATTAAGAATCGAAGTTTTTTATTTCTGTAATAATAAAACATAAAACAGACAGATTGAAATTGAATATCCTTACTTTGAGTTGAGTTAATATAAGAACATAGAACCAGCGAGTTTTTTTCTGTTGCTAATTTAACGGTTTTAATTTTAACAACGACAAAATATGTTAAATGATTAATGGGGTTTGTGTCTGTTCCTGATTTTATTATTTTCCATAGTTAATTAGGTGACCAGAAGCTATGTCGATGCAAGATATTCATCCTACAACCATAGATAAAACATTGAACATAATATGGACGACGAATTGTAATGAGGAAGTTATTCTGTTCTGTTATTGTTTCAAATTTTTTAGAAATTGTTTTGTATCTTTTAAATAGTTTTATTTGTTATATTAAATTTTTTTGTAAGCTACAATTTTTAATTATATTTTTAATTTTTAGTTCGTTAGTAAGAAAGCATTGAATTTTAATTTTTAAAGGTTTTGTAGGGTTCCGTTTTTTATACGGAACACTATTGGTGAGAGTGCAACGTGTTTTTTGCATTATTTCGATTATCTCGTGAACCATTAATCCGATGAACTTAAAATTTGAGCTTATAAAACTAACTAATCCACACCAGATGGCGGATTAAAAAATAAATAAAGTTGCTTTCGTTGGTTTTACAGAGGTACGATGTAAAAAAAAACTAAACCCTTGGATTTTGAGCTTAATTGTCAGAAAAATTTGAAAAAATTCACAGAGACAGGAAGTTCGATAAACCCTGAACGAAAATTATAGCAAAGTCTCAAATAATTATATTTTTGTACTTTTAATGAATTGGGGTGGGGAATGGTAAAAAAAATTTTTTTTGACCCAAGCGAGTGGGGTGTCATTTGAAAAAGCACCTAATTTAAGAAATAATGCACTTTTCTTTAGAAATTTTTATGTGCACAATTTTTGAGTTATTGTCATAAAAGTAAAACTTTTAGACCGTCCCCCCGCCCCTACATTTCGACACTGATTGACAGAAAAATTTAGAAAAATGCACATATACAGGAAGTTTGGTAGACTTTTGATGACAATTGGGAGTGTTTAGGGGATGGGAATGGGAAGGCAGAAAAAATCATTTTTGACCCAAATGAGTTGGGTATCATTTGAAAGGGCACCTAATTTAAGAAACAATTCAATTTATTTTTAGAATTTTGCGATGCACAGTTTTTTAGTTATTGTTAAAAAAATCGCTATTTTAAGTATATGTATACCACCCTATATTTCGACGCTGATTTATAGAAAAAATATTCCCAATATAAACCATTTAAAAGCTGGTTAAATCATTCTTTAGTTAACATAAACAGCTATCGACAAGATTTAACCTCGAGTAACATTTTTTGTGTCATTTTTGATCAATGCAGATGTGATTGACATTTACTATTGACGTCTACGATTAAACATTTATTCTGTTATGCGTCCATAGTCTGGTGATATAAAGACTTTACAACATAGCTTTATGACATTTATTTTTGATATTGTGTTCTTTTACATTCACGAAACCCTTGGCGAACGAATTTTATTCGCACTTGTCCGACTTTTTTTAAATTTGGCGAATTTCGGGTAATTTTAAATTCTTAAATTTTTGTTTGTTTTTAAAATATAGAATGTTTTTGGAAATTTTTTTTTAATTTGTTTTTATAATATAAAAATTTTTATTTAATAAAAATGATTTGCATTTAATTTAATGAATTTTAACTTCTAGTTTTGATTAAATTCATTTATCTTCTTCTATATATATATATAAAATTGAAAGTATGTGAGTTTGTCGTTTATGCATTAATACACTATTCATCCGATCATTATGTTGTTGTGTACACTTGCGCATAGGTAACAGGCAAATTTTTTTTTTTAAATGGAATCCCAGAGCCATTATAATTATCTTAAGGGGTTCAGCCTAAATGTTGATAATACTTTAATTTGATGTTTTTTAAATATCGTTTTATACGGTTAGATTCCTTTGATCAATTTTTTTTTGTTGAACATAATTTAATGAAATTGAAAAATGAAAGTATAATCTGAAACAATTACATTTTTATATCAAAACTATATGTATTTGAATTGAACACATAACGATGTTACAAATTTTATCATCTACACCAATTATGTTATTGGTTTGCAATTGTTTGTAATAGATGTTTCTTCAACTAAGAAAGTTAGTTGATAACATCGATTTTAAGCTCAAAAATCCGCAATGGAATTCGCACAAATACTATACAAAGAAGCATAGCTTGTTTTTTTTGTTTTGTTTGCGTATGGATATTTATTTAAACATAGATTTAAGTTAAATCACAAAACGTTACATTACATATAATACTTAATTTGAATTTTGAAGAATAATTACAATATTAGATCTAAATTTTCAAGCCAAGTTACAGCATCAGGAGACAGCAAATTAAGTTCTGACAATCCTCCTGGAAACCTTCGGATTGGACAATCAGTTACCATATGGTGCATAGATTGAACTGGATAATCACAATCACAAGCAGAAGTCGATATAAAACCCCAATTGAATAAACAGGAACCACAACATCCATGTCCAGTTCGGATACGATTCAAAGTTACCCACAGTCTTCTAGGTAAATCAAAACCAACGGGACTTACATCTAAATTATCAATTAAATTATGATTGAGAACAGCAGATGACGACCAAAAATCTTTCCATTTATCCACTATGCTAAAAGTATCACCATTAAAAAATGCAGCGCCTGAATCGCTGAAAAAATACAGCGCCTGAAACGCATAAGATGCATTTCTTGAACACAAACGCTTTGGAGGTTGATGAATTATAACATGGTGACATATTAGCTGAGGTAAATCCGCAACTTTTGACCAAATTCTACACAATTGATCTTGTCTACGAATATTAGGTGGAGCAATATTACTCAACACATGAAGCCAAGGAACAGGTGTTGAGTGGACAGAGCCAGTTATTATACGCATAGCATTCTTTAATTCAACATCAATTTTATCGGTATGGTGACTATTTAACCAAACAGGACAGCAATATTCAGCAACAAAAAACACCAATGCTAATGACGAAGTTCTCAAAGTATGGAAGCTTGCACCCCAGTTAGTTCCAGCAAGTTTTCGTATTATATTTACTCGAGATTTTAATTTCTTCGCTACATTTTCAATATGGTATTTATATGTGAGGCTTCTATCAAGATAAATGCCTAAATATTTAGTTAAAGGGTTATGTTGGACTTGCATATTATCAACAAAAACTTCAGGCTTATAATTACCAAGGTAGTTTGTTAAATGGTGAATGTTTACTTCAGTTTTGGAAATGTTTGGTTTCAGCCTCTAGTGTCGAAAATAATTCCATAGTACTTCGAGATCAGCTGATAACTGATCATTAATTTCTTTAAATTTATTATGTTGAACAGCCAGAGCAATATCATCTGCATAGATAAACTTCAACGAAATCGTAGTTGGCAAATCATATATATACAGAATAAAAAGTAGTGGTGCCAAAACTGAACCTTGCGGCAAACCATCATTCAGTCTTCTGGTTCTACTTGTTTTATCACCAAGAAAAACTTGAAAAACTCTATTAGCAAGCATATTGTTGAGGAGCTTTACCAGAGATAGTGATGGAATAACACTTATTAGCTTAAATAAGAGAACTTTCCTCCAATATGCTGCAGATAAATCAAGATAAACGACACAAGTCTTAAGTTTCTTTTGAAATCCAGACTCAATCAAAGATGTCATGGACAACACCTGATCACAACAATTGCGCCCTGGGCGAAAACCAGCCTGTTCAGGAGGTATCTTTTCATATATTTTATCAGTAATTCGATTAAAAATTAAACGTTCCAGAAACTTATAAGAAATACTCAGCAATGAAATCGGACGAAAATGTTCAGGAATGTCACCATTCTTCCCAGGCCAAAGTATTGCAATTATTTTACTTCTTAGGAAAACTGATAGGACTATCCCAGTTAAAAGAATATCTGAGAAAAAATTAGATAGCCACAGTTTACAATTCGGCCCAAAATTCATAAAGAATTCATTAAACAGTCCATCTAGACCAGCAGAACAAACACAGAATAACACAGAGTAAATACACGTAACAAATGCAGAAAATTTATACATATTTATTTAATTGTTAATTTAATTATTTATTTAACAAAGTTTTAAAGAAATTTAAGATATTTAAATAATTACAGTGCGCCATCTTCGTTGTAATATTTGTAAATTATAACAATCCAACTACCGGTAAAAAATAAACATAAGAATCCAACTACCGGTTTTATAAAAAACATAGTTTCCAACTAGAATCCAACTAAGAGCTGTCAAAATTGTAAACTTTGAAAACCCAAATAAATTGTTTTTTCTTGCAATTCAAATGATGCAATGTTTTAAAGTTGTTTTTATTATATGGTAAGTTAGTTAATTTATTATTTTGATATTTTAGTGCTATAAAAATACTAGATATGGATAGATTTAACTACAAATCTCACATGCCGGCAGCGTACGTGCCAGGCTTACAAAATATTGTAACACATGCGTAAAAAATATTCAATTTTGTACTAGAATAGAATAAAAGAAAAAGCTACTTTTCCGCAACATATGACCACAATAGTAGATTGAATTACTAGTGCGAATGCGTTTTCCAAACAAGAGTTAGTTTTTAGTTAATGCAGCGTTGAGTGGAGGTAAATTTTAATATTGAGATTGGCTGCTAGTGGCGTTGAATTTTCCCGGAGATGAAAATGATGATCGAAATGTTGTTGGAGATGTTGTATCCAATATAAGGAGAATTTGTTGTTTAGCACTATTTGATATCCTGATTCACTAAAAGTTGCATTGTCCGGCATTTTTCAATATTATCTTCAACAGTTATCGAATCACTTAATTTATTATCTTTTTCTAAAGTATCTTAAATAATGGCAGAATCTATGTAATGAGTATTGTGTAAAAGAATCTGATGAAATGGTTGAAGTTAAAGATATTGGAGAACGTGAATATTTGACATCATCAATGGTTTTGTTTTCTCATTATAATTAATTAATGACGTGTCTTGATTTGATTTCCATAAATTTATTTTATTACATTTCGACTTAACATGTTAACAGTAAAACATTTATTATAATATTTAAAATTTGGAATAGTGAAAAATAAGATTTAAAACAAATTTATTACACAAACATTTTTTTACATTACGAAAATCAAGAATTTTATCAAAACTGTTTGGAAAGAAAACAAAAACCGAATAATAAAAATATATTTTTTTGTTTTTTTCATAAATATTAAGGAAATCATCGCCTGCTAATTTTTTAAAATTTTTAATTATAATGTTCGCCACAAGTTCAATGATGCAATGTGCTTAAGTTGTTTTTACTATATGGTAAGTTATTTAAATTATTATTTTGATATTTTAGTGCTGTAAAAATATAATATATAGATAGATATATGGATAGATTTAACTACAAATCTCACATGTAGGCGGCGTTACGGTCAGCCTTACAAAATATTTTGTGGTCATATGTGCGGAAAAGTAGTTTTTTCTTTTATTCTATTCTAGTACAAAATTGAATATTTTTGATGCATGGGTTAAAAAAAATATGTAAAATAACAGTTGGAGAAAAAATTATTGTTTTCTTTATTTTTCATTAATCTCTTGAAATAAGTTATTGCTGTAACGTAACAAAAGATTAACATTATGCGTTAATAAGGAAGTAACTTTTTCAACAATAGATGACCCCCTTTACAATCTTCAAATCCAGTTACGATATCGTAAATGCATAAAATTTATTTAGGTCACAAACTGTTCTGCACATATTCAATAGTCCTCCCTTATCTAACTTTATAAGAAACATTTAATAAAAACATTAAAACTATTTTGCCATAATTTGAAATTTTTTATTATTATTACAATTTTTAACCATTATAATAAAAAAGTTTGTTTTGTTTTAAAGTTTTTTTTTATGAAACAGTATCACGCGAAAAGTGCACTTATTTTAATGTCATGTCAGCCAGATACAAAACAATAGTAGAAAAGTATATTTTTTTTTTAATTCGGAAGCGGAAAACGAACGAAAAAATAAAAAACTGCAACAATAATAGTAAATAAAAGGGAACATTTATTATTTTAATTGTAAATGAAAAATTATTAGATTTTAAAAGAAAAAATTATATTAAATAGTATTGCTAGAATCATCACGCTATTCTTTATATAGTGAAAATGGAATTTTAATAAAATAAAGTTTTTTGTGAGTGATATAATTTTGTCATATTACTTGCAAACTTTAATTTATTAGGGGTAGTTGAAAGTTTCATTTTTTTGTTAATAAAAATTGTTGTGATATATACTAGGTCCCACAAGAACAATGTGTTTGAGCAGGGTTAACAATTTTATTTTATCCGAGCTCTCATTTCACTCCTGAAAAAAATATTCACAAGATAAAATTTTTATATTTTTATTATCGTTCTTATTCTAAGAGTGAAATTTTGATTTTTGTTATATCACTCCTTTGGAGATGATTATGGTTTTATTTTGTTTTCATTTTTTTTATACAGAAAAGAAAATTAACACTTTTTCGTCATCCTTTTTAATTATTTTTATAACAATACTTGTATAATTGAACAAAACATTCAGAAGAATAATTTATTTTTTTCAAAGGAAAACATCAGCATTGAAGCAAAAATTAAATGTGTGAGTATTTGAAAAAAAATACCCGAACGGAAATTTTTCAGAGCTCAAATAGGGCCCTGGTCAGGTTTGCCTTATTTCGATTGATACCGGTTCGTGAGTGTAACTCTGTTGCCCAATCAGACCGTGATTGTGATAGTTGGCTCAGGCCCTGATCCTCGTATACAATTAAATAGGGCAAACATTAGTAAGGTACTTTGTATCATGCCCTGATCAGTTTGCACAACAATAGGGAACAAATAATATTGCGAGGGCATTTTAATTCAGGACCCTAACAGGCCCACATCAGATTGCCCTAATATGGTGTTTACTTTCTGGACTGAGTAGACCCTGATCACGCTCGACTCAGGCTTTCAGATAATTATTCAGGTATATATTTCGCACTAAGAGTAAGATATTGTTTTATTTTCACTCCTATATTTGAAAACGTTATATTTTTTTAAGTTATTCGCTCTGATAGAGAGGAGTAAAGAAGCGCCATAAATAGCGTTTTAAATTCTAGTTTTGAGGTGTTGGTGATCGAAAAATTTTTGTTTGTTCTTTAAACAATGGATAATTAAGCAATAACGCCTATCACATAATAAAATGTGGTATGGGCAACTGATCACCACAACTAATATTTAACGTAGCATAGACTTACGTGAAATCGTTTTTTCCTTTGTTTGTCTTCCTCTCTTTGTTTCTCCGAAAGACAGTTATGGCTTCCCATAGACGTACATAACTTTTTCATTTGATTCAAAAGTGTTTGGGAGTTTTTTAAATCTATAAGAAAAAACCCTACCACAAAAAATAATAGTTTTTTCCCTCCTTGCGACTGTATAAAAAGAAATGAAAAACCTGACAATTTGGCTTTTATTATAACCAATCATATAATTTTTGACATTTTAACAATGAAAAATAAATTTGTACATAATGAACACAGTTTCCAAGCAAATTTTCGTAATATACTTTAACAATACTTACATAACTTAAAATATTTTTGTTCGTGTCCTTAGAAAATATTGCTTGTCCTTTATTATCGTAATTGTGTTCATTCATTTTATAAAAATTAGCACAACTATGAAGAAAACAATTAATATATTTTGGCATTTTACATTTGGAATTGTTTTTAATTTATTATCAATAAAAAAGTTTTTGGTAGTAATGAAAAACAAATCAAAATGAAGAAAAGAGAAATTGAATATGATAGATATGTGATCACGATTTTTTATGTCTTTCTTCATATAATTTTAAAGTTATGTTCTCTCTATATTTACATATACTCTAAGTATGCGACTCACTTATTTTCATACAAACTTTAAGCAAACCAAACTAAAAGAAAAGAAAAACAAAAAGCTTATTATGAAAAAATTCTCTGAGGGTTTATTTTTAAAAAAATGCGAGCTCCCTTAAAAAATAAAAATCTGGTCACTGATAAAAATGTGACCAAAATTGAAATAATTGTTGGTCAAAAAAAAACTTGCGTCGGCCGGGAATCGAACCCGGATCAACTGCTTGGAAGGCAACTATGCTGACCATTACACCACCGACGCCTACATTATAAAGTAATTCGAAATATTATTATTTTTTAAATTCTTATCGTGGAAGAGGTACAGTTAACATTATTATTCTATTTGTAAAAATTTTAATTTAATTCCCGATATTGTATTTGTATTTGAGTTGATTTTCGAAATTGAAATTTTTATAATATCGAAATTTTTCTGAAATAATTGGACTTTTTATAGAAAATTAAACTACCGAGTTAAGAAATCTCTTATTTATATAAAAAACATTAACTAAAAATCATGGTGGAATAACAAAGAAAGTAATTTATCACAAAAAAAAATTCACAAGCTAAAATTATGTACATTATGTACAAAATTATGTACATATATAAATTTAATAAAAAAGCTTACTGTATATTTATTTTAGATTTTTGAGATCAATTAAACTCAAGTAAGTAAAGAAGTAATTGGAATTTTTTCAATTCAAAGGTATGGTTTGAAGTTTTTCAGAAAAAAAACTCCAATTCACATTTTTCGTGTTTCGGATCGGATTCGAACCTACCCTCGTCAGTGCCCGGCTCGAATCCTTAGGCAGACACGCTATCGATTACGCCGTTGAGGCGATGACAATTTCAAAGTTGAAACTTCTTCATCACTTATTTATTTTACTTAAGTTGAATTTTTCCACTGTCATTAGACTCCATATTATGGAAATGTTTTATTTTACATTATATGGGATTTTTACTGTATATATTATGTTGCTTCTTTAATCATTTTGTATTTTAAAAGAACAGCACACAACACATGATAAATGTTTCAATGAAATTTGGTAATACAATTTAATAACACTTTTAAAAATTCAATTATTTTTACAATAATGTTTTATAAAAGCTTATATAGTGTGCACTATTTGATAAAAATTTACATAATTCCGCCGATCGAACAAATTATCGAGTTTGAATTGTAAAATTCTCCATCTTTTGTTTCTTCTTTTACTATCCCTTTTATTGAACACAAATTAAAAAGTCCTCATATCATCTAGATAAAAAAATGTGCAAGTCAAACCGTTTTCATATATCATCTCTATAAACAATCTCTCTACAACTACAGACAATAATTGCACCTTCCATAAATTTGAACAACCGTATTATATCCACATAATACTATGACTACGCTATACAAACAAAAATGTTCATCATTTATGTAGACAGCAACATGTTTTATTGGCTGCGTTTTTTTTCATTTGGGTCAGGGTCAAGGTTTGAAAAAAAACGATTTGGGTCACGCAAAGAAAAATTAATATTATATTTTAAATTGTTGGCATGGCAACACTGAGCTGAGAAAAAAAATTGGGAACTTGTAGCGCCCTTTTGAAATTAAAACTCAATATAAAAATAAAATCAAAAAATTTTTAACGTCTCTTGAAAAATAAAACTTCATATAAAAAAAATTTAAAAAAATTTAATCAGAAACACTAATCCATTTTTTACATATGGCAATGTCCATTGATTATAAAAAAAAATAAAATGAAATAAAATAATTGATAATTTAAAAAAAATTGTAAGCATCTGTTCTTTAAAAAATATGGATTTTATATCGTAGATATTGCTTTAAAATTAATTTTAAGCAAATTTATTGAAATCATGTTGAAAACAAATCATATTAAAATTGATTTTAAACAAATTTAAGAAAGCATCTTTGACAGTTTTTTTATTTTGAATAAATTTTCTTTGACATTTATAAGTTTTAAAATAACCATACCAACCTTATAAAATCAAAACCTACGTTTCGCCATCTCTTGCAATTTTATGTAACCAAAATATTTTAGATCATTGATCTAGACCCAGATAAATATCGGGTTATGTTGTTGTTGTTTTTTACATGTAAAAATAGAGTTGATCTAGAACTTGACCCTGACCCAAAAGAAAAATACGCAGCTATTAATGGATATTGTGTGACGCAATAAAGCAATTAACTGAGAAAATGTTAAAATATTATATTGACTGACTTGTAGCACGTATAAATGCTTTTATGTTTGTTTTAATTTAAAAGCCGGATCTGAAATAAATAGCAAATTATTAGCGTTTCTTTAAATATGAATATTCTTATTTTAGAGTAAAAATCGAAATAGCCCTGCTTAGGCTATGTTTACCTGACTGTATGTATTCAGAGCAGGGACTGAAATCCTGAAAAAATTGGGTTCAGGTTCAGGTTCGGGTTAATCAAAATAGAAATTTCAGGTTCAGGTTTGGTTCAGGGTTCGGGTTTGGGTTTAAAATTTAGAAAAAAAATTTTCAAAAAAATTCTCATTTAATTTAATAATCAAAATAGTTTTTGAATTTTCTTCTTTTAAATTAACTCTTTGTGGAGAAAATACAAATTTCAAAGCAGAAAAAGCCCTCTCTACGCTTACTTGCGTATAGGAATTTTATATTTATTTATGAACCCGAACCTGAATGAGTTTTTGGATGTAACGGGTTCTGGTTTGTGGTTTATAAAAAGATCGAACCGGGTTTGGTTTCAGTCCCTGATTCAGAGCTTTTTTACTGCATATTTTTTAAATTTTTTTTGGGAAGTGTTTAATTTATTTAATTAAAATAGAATTTTATTGAATTGGCAGGAAATTGGTTTGGCGATAATCTTGCATCCGAATTTGTACCATTTTATCTATCAATCTTGCATCCGAATTTGTACAATTTGAGATATCAAGACTTCGGGCTGGGTTAAGGATTTTGATATGATTTTTGTTGACGCCGGATAAGGCAGCCTGAAAATAAAAACCAAGAAATTCTGTCATGAAAGGAAAGATATCATAATTACCACTGCCTTCTCAATCGTCAA